>LPNX010214758.1:752613-766170 GCA_001517045.1 Pseudotsuga menziesii | reverse complement strand
TTTTTATTTGCTGCCGAGTCAGGGAGAGCTCTTGGTATGTACATGATTACAGTCTTTCTGTTATTCCAGCATCCATAAATGTGTAATATTTGGTGATCTAAGCAGTTTATGCATAAGTTTCCTTATAGCTTGAGAAAGAAGGAATTGAATGAAATTTTGTGTACATAAAACTAAAATTTTTGGCTTATTTTTTAAGTGAGAGAAAAACTTCCTTTGTATCTGAAGAATATTTAGTCCCTCTTAGATGATCAGTATGGGAAACATGCTTAACATGATGTTATTTTTGTTAGAATTCATTAGTATTGGGATTCAAAGCACCATAGATATTGCTTTCTGCTAATATGTCGCTAGAATAAGTTTCCGTTATGGTAAGGTTATTATTTTTTTGTTGCTAGTTTGAGCAAAAATGGCTATATAATCTTGGCATTTTGATGGACTGTTCAGAATGACAGGTACAATAAGGTTTTCAATTTGATCAGTTATAGTGTACTGGTTTTTGGGCATCATTTCTGATGGCCATCTTCCATTATCATCATGATGGTGTGCCTGAACAGAGATTTCTGGTAGGAAATGTGTTTCCTGCTCTTGGCAACATTTTTCCAGCCTACCATTATAAGCAAAAAATCATAGACAGCTTGATGAAATAATTGATGAGCTAGTTGTTAAACTATTATATAAAAAAATGAAGAATTAAAGTGTCATGCCTTAAACAGACTGGTCTGATGTGCAAATATATTTTACCTTTCAAGCTCTTCTTTGCTAGGCTGCACTTAAGTTGGTTATTTTAGTTTTTGGTTCTTAATCTTTGTTTTAAGCTGGCAGAAACAGTGCTTATAGATAAGATTGGAGAGAAAAATAGAAGAATGCCAATCTGGAGAAAAAATGCACTCTTTAATAAAACTAAGCACTTCAATAGCTCCTTGTAAAGGAATATTACTGGAGTCAGAAACACTATCATTTGTAGAGCAGGGCTGTTCATGTCCATCAGAGATGAGTACTACTTGCCTGCTAGCCTCTGAAATTGCAAGTCTTAAATGTCTGTCTCATTCTTGCTTCCTAATTATGCCATGATATTACTTAAATTTAATAATGCTATGATATTGCTTTCCAGATTAAGTGATTTAAGAATGATTCCAACCTACCTAGGCATCTGAATATTGGTCTTGCAGCGTTTGAATTGTTGAGAATAATTGCTTATTGTAGTATAGGGAATCCTCATTCATAAATGAGATGCATCCATCGTCTTTGTCTTTAGCTTTGTCCGAGTACTGGTAAAATGCAAAAGGTGTGCATCCGATGGGTGGCATTACCGTCACTACAAACTTTCTAGCACCCATGTCTGTCCAACGCAATTTATAGCTCATGGGACCAGCGCAGGTCCCCGTGTTACCTAATTATTGTTTAGAATTGGCATGGCATAGAAGCTGAGTTTGTATATCTAGCTGTTCATACCTTGCATTATATATGGCAATTAGTTTCCACAAAAAAGAGAACACCAGTTTTGAAGCTCTGTGATTTAGTCAGTCAATCCAAGCCTCAAGGCTTGTATTTAGGTATTCTGCCACTCTTTTCTCTGTGTATTGCTTTCAAAGTCATAAACTTTTCATGGATTTTCGGATTTATTGTAGGTTTCTTGGTTTTGTTTTAGAAATTATAACAGCTATAGAAAGACATCAATTAAAAGATGAATTCATCAAATTCATTATTATGTTTGTGTGTTTTTGTTGATGTGTTTGTCTCTGTGAATGCAGGATTTAAAGGATCTGTGAACTGTGTATAGTAAATCCTACCTAGAAGCATGTAAATTGGCGTGAAAATTTTACTTTTTTAAAAAAAAAATTCCACAAGCATCGCTTAAGCGACGGTTTCTACTGTCGCTTTTCCGACACCTTATCTAGCTCACCGTCGCTTATCCGACGATAAAATGTGTCGCTTTTTCGACGTTTAGTTTAATATACGTCGCTTATCCGATGGTTGTAGATGTCTCTTATCCGACGCTTTTAGTTAATTTTCGTCGCTTAAGCAACGGTTCTGAAGGATATTTTCTCAAAAAAATCTTGCTACCGTCGAAAATATTCTGTCGCTTAAGCAACACTTTACATTTAAGCGACGGTTACACAGGTGTCACTTAACCGATGGTTATTTAAGTGTCGGCTAATCGACGACAAGTTTTCGACGCTTAAAAAAAAATCAAAGTGTCATACATGCGACAGGAAAGTGTCGATAACATACCACCAATGTGGATGTCCATTCACATATTCTTAATGAGCCTAAATGGACAAGCTTACTCAGAAGTCAAGTCTATTTTGAGGAGTCAGACCTGGGACTAAAGAAAATCAATATCTTTCCCGTGAAGTTTCAATGAGTCTAGAAAATTTAATTTGCGAACTCCTTACTATTTATAACGAGCTCAAAGGAGAGCAGAAATAATGCTCTAAATGTGAGGAGACGAGTGTCATCGGTAGGCGAAACTAGTTCCAAGTGCAAGGAACAAACCTATGCATAATGCAAGGAAAGCAAGCAAGATAAGGACACTCGGGGAATGTCTCCTCAAGGTAAAGGGTGTCAAGTTGCAAAGGAAAAAATGATACAAGGCTTAGCGACAATGAGAACAAAGATGAGGGCTTATACAATGAGCTAAAAGTGTGGAAGCCGACATTAGGATCATAAGTGCGAGTAGGGCACATGAAAATGTAGTTATAGCCTGAACAACAAGACAAGGCCAGTAAACAGTTGTGAATCCAACTAAAAATCCTATCTCCAAGAAACAACAACATCAAAATCATATTCAGAAGAAAATATATGATGCAGGTCACTTTGGCAGAAACACATGTGGCTTTGCTATATTCTACAAAAGATGTAGTCAAGGAAGAATCAATGAAAGAGGACTCTATAGTGCCAAGATTTGAGGGTTTATAATCAATAAGATCAACCTCAGAAGGAGAGAAAAAATCAACAAGGGATATAGAGTCTGCAAGAACAAACTCAATATCATAGGAGTTGAAAAATTCATAAGAGAAATCAAACTCATCAGGATCACTGACTTGTTGTTCAAAGAAAGAGTCAAAAGACTCAACAAGACCAACATAAGAAGAAAGGTCATGATTACTAGGCAAATCAAGGTTAGACTTAGGCACAACTGAACCAATATCCAAGAGAAGATCAGACTATATCAAATACTCTAGGAAGACTTCATCCAAAGGAAGGAGATCATCCAAGATAGGACACATGTCTAAACTTTCAAATCAATCGATAGAGTGTAGAGAAGGCTCCACAGTTTGTATAGGATGACTCACCCAGTCAATTGTTGGGACCAAGTCCTGAGATGGTAAGCATGAAAATAGAGGCTTCTTCTCAGTAGCAATTGAATGCAAAGGACATGAGGCCACATAGCTCACCTGTTGTAGCGGAGTGTCTATAGAAACACTAGGAATCGATAAAGGAAAGACCTGGTCTCTAGTTAGGTCAGGAGATGGATCAAGAAAATCCAACTGATCGATAGTGACAATTTATTCACCATGATTAAAGTACATCACATGAAATAATGTTGAAACCATAGCTTGCATGGCATAGAAATAATCACGTCCAAGGATCATATTGAAGTCCAAGGGGTCTTCTATCACCATGAAGTCAACTAAGATAGTCTTTCCACCCAAAGTAACAAGTGTTTGAGCAAGAATTCCCAAGGCTATACAAGTTCTTCTATCAAATGCTAGTAACTGAATAGTAGTTGACACAAGGCTAGGAGATCCCATGCCTTGCCAAGCATGAGCAGACAAGATACTAACTGAAGCTCCTTCATCAACAATACAATGAGAAATCATGTATGATTCAACTTTGACCTTTATCTGGAAAGGTGCTTCAGAAGGAAGGCACGGATCAACTAGGCTATCCCAATCAAAGGAAGCAATCCGAGAGCTTGGTGGGGGTTCATCTAAATTGATTTCAGTGCCCCCTTGTTTAGTAAGTTCTGAACTGGTAGTGAAAAAAATGTGACTAGCAGACACTTCACTCTCCAAAGTAAAAGTGGGATTGATCGACAATGGAATCGATTCAACCGCTTCATGAAATTCACTCTCTGAAGGGAGAGTGGGATTGAACAAATATGGCATTGGTTCAATCACATCAGGATCACTCTTCGAAAGAAGAGTGGGATCAACCAAAGATGATATTGGTTCAACCACTTGATCAACCAAAGGTTGAGTAGGCTGTTGAGAAACTATAGTTTGTTCAGGAGAAGGAAATTATTGAGTCTTGGACCACACTCTTCGCACCTCTACGATAGCATGGCACTGGTGAGTAAGATGATCTCCCTCACATAGCTTACAAGGGAACTTAATTTTTCACTTCAAACAACCATTTTTCTCAATGGTGTCAACATGACTAGCAGTGGATGACTGTTTGCTCTTAGCATGACCTATAGAGTCTCAGAATCTGCCCCTAGCATGAACTACAGAGGCTAGGTGACTGGGTCCAACCTGACTAAGAGAGGCTAGTTTTTGAGAGACTTCAGGATGTTAAAAAATGGGATGACCATGAAACCAAACTCTTTGCACCTCCATGATAGAAGTCCATTTATAATTAAGGTGGTATCCCTCACAAAGCTTACAAGGAAACTTAGGCTTGTATTTTGAACGGGTAGTCTTTTCAACAATGTCAACATGACTCGTAGTGGTTGATGGATTGTCTTTAGTGTGAACCACAGAGGCTGAGAGACTGCCCCTAGCATGACTTGCAGAGGCTGAGAGACTGGGTCCAACATGACTTGCAGAAGTTGGACGGGAACCACCAACATGAACAACATAGGCTGAATGGTTAGGATCAACATGCTTTGCAGCAATTGAGTGTGTGCCCCCAGCATGAACTTCAAAGGCTGGGTGGATGGATCCAACATGACTTGCAGAGTTTGGATGGGGAGGTTCAACTTAAACATCAAAGGTTGAATGGGTTCCCTCAGCATGAACCATAGAGGCTGAGTGACTGGATCCAACATGACTTGGAAATGTTGGAAGGATCCCACTAGCATGATCAACAGAAGTTGGATGGTGAAGATCAACTTGACTTGTAGAGGTTGAGTGCTTAGATCCAACATGACCTATAGAGGTTGGATGGGTGCCCCCAGCATGAACTGTAGAGGATAGGTGGTGAGGTTCAAATTGACATGCAAAGGTTGAACGGGTGCCCCCTTTCTTATGTGCCTTCTTCCTATTCCTCCTTCTTTTAATCCTTTTAGACTGTCAATTACTAGTATCAGTACTTTCACTGCATGAGGTAGAAGGATGAGGAGAATCTACTACAAGTGAAGGGGAAGTAGTTTTTTGATGCCGTTGATATAAGGATCTTACTTGAGAAGCATCAGGAGCATTCAGGGTAGTTGGAGTGGAAAAAAACCACACCGGTATCCCTAGGGTTAATCCAGGTAGATTCAGGGTGGCCATCAAGGGAACAACAACATTACCTGTGAGAGGAATAGTACAAGGAGTTCCCAGCATGGGGATCTCTTGGTTGGTGTTCAAAGGGGTGTTAGCCATATTTTCAAACTAGGAGACAAAGTCTAAGGTTGAAAAGCAACAAAAAGTACAAAGCACACACCTGAAGGAAAACTAAGTACAGACAAACCATAGAGCACTCACTGAAATTCCTAAATCCAAACAGAAAAAAAGGTATAAGATATGCTTTCGAGAAGAAATCTGATAGACAGTTACTTAGCATCCCTGTAGATGTTCTTAGGCACAAGCGGAGGAATCACCCACCACCCTCCCACACCTTCTACCGTGGTTACCTTCCAAGCCCATCCAAGGTCAACCAGAAATAGCCTTCCAGTGTACCTGTGTATGAACCCTAGATGTCAAAGAGACTAAAGGCTATCTTAACTATATTGAAATCCTGGGGGACAGTCATAAGATTGGTTTGAACGCATGGGTAGGGTAGCAAAGCCTAAAATCCTATCTAAGACAAAATCCCCAGATGCACAAAAACCTTGGTGTACACTTTGACAAGGAATCAGAGGGTTGTCTCCTCAGTCCAAGTCTCCACGTGGCCTCGTGCTTAACTCCCATTTGAGAGGAGCTTCCCAGATACAATCAATGTAGAAAAGGGTTTACCTAGTGATTGGCCAACTATGTCTGAAATTTTATACGTGTGGGGAGTTTAAACTCCCTATCCCACAAGTCTAGCCTGAGCTAGCAGGTGTATGACCCTATAAAATAAAACTTACCAATAATTTTTAAATTATATCGTTTATTTTAAGGGTTGTTTTTAATCAGAGGGTAAATGGCATGAAACTTATGTGGTGTTTTGACTCAAATTTGAAACAAAATGACTAAACAAAGAGAAATGAAAAGCAAAAAGCAAAAACTATTCTCTTCTTCTTTTTCAAATAGAAACTCGAAAGCCACAAAAGAACAAATTCTTTTTATTTTTTCAAAAATAATGATATGCCATGCAATCTAGACAAAAAAACTAATCTACATGCATATAAAGCAAACATGTGTTTTTTTCTATTTTTCATTTATAAATGAAAAAGAAAAACTACCTACAAACTAAATGTATGTAGATAATAAGAACAAAGAAAAAGGAACTTTGCTATACAACCACCAAACAGACTCTAGAATTCCCTAAAGTCAATATGAACCCTACTTGGAAGAGAGGCTTGCATAAGAGACAAGTCAACTATTTTGGCATGGAGAAGTTAGCCAACAAAAGAAGAAGGAAAAAAACACCAACAAGCTTATGAACTCAAACAAAGATCACTAACAGGGGCTGACCAGAAACATAAGCCAAAAATCAAGCCAAGTAAAGGGGGTGGGGGGAAAGAGCAAGGAGTAAACCCTAATGCTATAAAAAGGCTTACCACATAGATAAAGAAAAACCAAAAGGGATGACACTAACTCCCTGGAGTCATGCACTTGCAGAGGACACCAAAATACCTACCAAACATCCCACAACAGTAGAGAAAACCACAAAAATGAGGAAAAAACACTGTTTAAAGGGGCATACGCAAGTTTCACTACTAATAGGTCACATGTCATACACGAGTTGACAATACAACAAGACACATGTACAAGAATACATGGGTTGTATTAATGACAAGTCACATATCATACGTGGGTTGACAGTATAGAAATTCGTGTGTACCAAACCAGACACATGACTGTTCAGTCTGCAACTCACGTATGGGTGGAAAAATCCCCAAAAAGGTCAAAAACTGCCTTAGGAAGGCAGGGAAGTATGCTATCATACTTATAAAGTGTTCCTAAGTGGGAAGAAATACCTGAAGCAATGCAAAATACTGAAAGAAAGACAAAGAAACCCCAAACAGACAAGGCTCTCCCCAACGGAGTCGCCAGTTCTATTGTAAAGGAAAGTTTCCTATGGCTAGGGTTTAAGAGGCCATCAATGTGCTGGGGTTGAAAGAGAGATGCATATAGTTCTACAAGTAAATACAAGCAATTTTAGATATTAGAATGGTTCATACCTTAACAAATGAAGGTTGATCCAAGTAGCCCTTCAATCCTCTTCTTTCTCCTCTTGCTTCTCTTGCTCCAAGAGACCTGCAAAACGAATTATACCTTCCTCAAACCAAATATACTATATGAAAGGAGATTGTATTCAATGAAACATGCAAACATAATTTGATAAATAACATCATATAATCATTTTCAGATATTCAATATACAAGACAAATTGATTTCGGAAGAAGAATGACATCACATCTTTATTAGTCTTGAAAACAAGTACAAATATACCTTCTCTTCAAGTTCGGAACCTCACGAAACCTTGATCCAGTTCTACTGCTTCTCTTCTCTAAGGAACTCATCCTCCAAGCTCTACATCACAAGGAGAATGCTTCTACTGCAAAGGTGTGGGCAGAGAGAGCTTCAATTCCTCCAGCATAACAATGCAAAGATTCAAGTCTCCTCTCATGGACCTCCCTACCTCTATTTATATGCTTAATGAAGAGTTAGGGTCAAATAAAAAGTAGTTACGACTGAAGGAGTCAGTTGCATAACTACCCAAACAACCCAAATTTCAAAATACATATTTTTTTTACATTTTCAGGAGGCGTATGCGGATTGCAATGCAAAAAGTAGCATATTTAAGGCATACATGACTATTTATACACATCAAAAACTCATTTTAGGGTATTTCTGGGGATTTTCAGACTTTGGTGTCTTCTAGAAAATTTTATCTAACTAAAATACCTTTCCAACAGTGTAGAGGTGAGGTCAAACGGAGTTACAAAACTCAAGATATGGGTCCTCCAAGTTAGGTATTTTTTTAGTGACTTTCTTGAAGTGTCGTCATGTAAGTGTCGACATGTGACAAAAAGATGGGAAAGTGGTCATAGGTAGAGATGTGTCATTTTGAGCTATAACAGACTCCATCTTTGCATACCAATCCCTTGGGTCCTATTTTAATCCACACAATGATTTTCAAAGTATGAAAACTAATTTTGGGTATGATATGTACCTGTTAGGATGCTTCATTTAGATATATTATTGCAGGTATCCATGAAGGAAAGAACTCTTCACATCCATATTGTTCACCTCCCAGTGTTTGGATGTGGAAATGGATAAAACTAGACAAATAGAATCCATCTTTGCCATCGATACAAAGGTTTCTGTATAGTCCACTCCTTGAACTTGTGAGAGAATTTTGAAACCAACCGAGATTTATATTTTTAGGTTGATCCATATGCATTAACCTTATTATTTTAGAACCATTTTCATTGAACAAGTTTCCTCCCAAGTGGAAGAGAAACTAGCTCCCAGGTTGCATTTTTCTGAACAGAGTGATACTCTTCATCCATAGCAACTTGCCATCTAGGATCATGATGGGAATGATAATATGAATTTGTATCAGATCCAAACATAATATAGAATTTCTCATATAGTGAATGATCAGTGCATGAAAGAGAAACACTTTCTCTTTGATGTTCTGCTCGAGTTCTCCTTGGATCAACAGAATTTCCAATGTTTAACCCAGTAGAAGAGAGAGACTTTTCTGCCCATTTTGGTAGATGAGTGGGCTCATTCGGATATGATTCAAAACATTATATTTTATGCTCACTCATATAAAACATTACATATGAAATATCATAGCACAAAATTTCATTTTCATCAAAAAGGGGAAGCAATTTTGCAGTTTCTTCCTCAACTAGTTTCAGATCTTGAAGAGGTTCCTCAAAGAGGAAACTTCTATAGATGAGTATATTTTTAGTTTTTATGTTCAATATATTGTATAATTTTTCTTCTTCAGTATACCTAATGATAATACACTCAACACTCTAAGGCTCCAAATATTTTCTCTTATCTAGTGTAATTCTAGCCCATCATAGTGGACTCAAAAACCCTGAGATTGGACACATCAGGCTTGTGACCAGTGTAATATTCTAAAGGTGTTATCCCTTTTATGGTTGAGTGTGGGAACCTTTTATAAATGTATGCATCAACATTCATAGCCCCATACCAAATATGTTTCGCCAAATATTTAGACTCAAGCATACAGGTTGTCATCTCTTTTAGTGATCGATTTTTCCTTTCTGCTACACCATTATGCTGACGTGTGTAGTGAACAATGCACTGGATCTTTATCCAAAATTCCACACAAATTTGAACAATATATGATTTAATATATTCACCTCCACTATCAAATCTCATATATTTGATCTTTCTCCCAATAGAAATCTCAACGGAAGCTTTAAAATATATGAATTTTTCAAGGACTTCTGATTTCTTTTAGAGAAAGTACACCCATGTAAATATTGAAAGGTCATATATGAAGGTAATAAAATACCTTGATACATTCATGGATTTAGTTGGAATTGGAATGTTGATATCACTATGAATCAGCCCCAAAATACATGAAGCTCTGCTAGATTTTCCTCGATCAAACTTATACTCAGGATGCTTGTCGGCTATGCATCCCTTGCAGATCCCTTTTTGAAAATTTGATTACTGCAAGGACTTCCACCATGGAATCCTTTTGTAGAAGATAAAAATATTTATAGTTTAGGTGTCCAAACCTATCATGCCACATCTGGATGACCTCATTTCCATGAGTTAGAAGGGAACTTGTATATGAATCAGGAACAAAGTTGGAAAACTCATAGGTCTTAACAGCATGATTTGCTTTTTCTACTGCAATGTGTTTTCCCATGGCTATCTCAGATATCTCAACATCATTGGGGTTGAATAAAAATATTTTAAGAAAACCATTGTGTCTCATTTGATACACAGAAAGAAAGTTTGAAGCCAAAGAGGGAACATATAGAACATTTTTTAAGCTGCCATGTTCTAGATGAATAGTACCTTTTCCTTTTGATGTGAAAGAATCCTTGCATGAAACCATATGATTCAAAAATATAGATTCAATGAGAAGAGATATAGATTTCAAAACATTAGCCATGAGTGCATGTCCTCTTTTAGGCTGATTATTCCGATCTCCAGTATCCTTCATTCTTGCGCCTTTTGGAAGAGTGATGTTGTTTTTCTAAAAGGGCCATATGATCAATATTTCTCTTCATACAAGAGATTTCAGGATGAATTCCTCTAGCATATTAAGAGCAATTTGTCTTCTCTTTTCCCTATTGCTTATTTTTCCTCGATCCCAAGGGCTCATCCAACTGCTGTTTTTTCTCCTTCTGCTTGGGACGATCAAACTTAGGTTTCTCTTTCTTTTTATTTCTCTTTACATTTGAAGCCTTGGGTCCTCCAACAAAACAATATTGATATTTGGAGGATCTCATGGATCCCATTTGAGCAAGTTTATCATGATCATTGGTTAGGGACTAAATGAATGCATTCAAGGTAGGCATATTCGAATTCGGAATTGTGAGCTTTTTGGCATGGAAGGTACAGAAAAAGACAGAGTAGTTTGGTCCTAGATTTAAAAGGATAGAATGAATTAGATGATCATATTTCTTCTCAACTTCACATTGCTTCAATTGGAGCGTAAGGTGCTTAATGTTAGTGAATAATTCATTTATGGTCTCAAAATTTTCTGGATTGAGAGAAATAAGTTCATTCTCCAACTGATAGGCTCTCAAATCATCTTGTTTGCCAAATATTTTATCAAATTGTTCCCACACTTCCCTGGGAGTCTTTAGTCCACTGATATGGAAAATAAGATCCTTTGAAGTTGAGAGGCATAGAAAACCATACGCTTCATCTAGTTTGTTCCAATATTTTAACTTCTCTATTACTGCATTTGGCTCTATCTCTATGCCCATGGTGACTCTGTAGATTCCCTTGGAACATAATGATATCTCAATATCCTATTTCCAATAATGATAGTTCAAATGAGTGATAATATTTCTAGAGGAAGAGTCCATTTTCCAGTTGTAGTGAAGGCACCAGAAGTTTATGAAATACTTGCAGTCACACAAAAAAACAAAATCAGGTCAAACAACCTGCACTTTTGGAGTTTCTTCATGTATGGATAGACTTCTCTAGAAAGAATATAGATGGATAAAGGATAAGATTCCAGGACTTATGTGGAAAACTCTCCGCTTCTTGTGTAGTGTTGGAATATTTTTGAGCCATTTTGCTCAATATATATCAAAGATCGATCAAAAAATATGTAGAAGAGTTTCCTTGTCCTTTCATGGCTCTGATTCCATATAAAATTGAGGCACAACAATCTTAGAACCAAGACAAAACTTACTATAGATTATACAAATCAATTTGCTCAATGAAATGTCAGAAACAGTGCAAAATACTTGCAGTTGTATATTTGCTTAATCATTAATTAGAAGAGATAGATTACAATGCAATACATTGGTATGAATAGCCAGGAAATTCGAATCCAAAATATTTCATTCAAATTGAGTGCATGAAAGTGGCTTAGTTGTTAGTTAACACCACTCAACACATCAATTAACCACTTAACTCCAACATAATTGATTCTAACTGACTTAGAGGTAGTTTAGGCTAAGTCTAACTGAATAGAACTCAAGTGCATACAAACAAGTAGGTGGAGGCACATTTATTACTTAAGTTAGGTGATTTAAAATCAACTATGTCACCAAAGTTAGGTGAGGGCGCCTCCAACACTCCAGTTAACTGCATTTAAACCAGAAAATATGAATAAATCATAGGAAAGACACCTTTACCACTTTAGTTAACTGAAAATTAGGTGAAGCAGCTTCCAATTGATTGAATGGGGTGCATATCTCATGGAAATCAACCCATATTTGCTCCCTTATTGAAGGAGGAGGCTCAGTTAGGCTCCCCAATTGAAGGAGGAGATCAATTTTGATGATGCGGTCACATGTTTGAGTCAAAACTTAGGATAAGTGGTAAATTACGCCAAAATAAGCCAAATAATGATGTGTGGTTGGAAAATGACTCCAACATATTTAGAGGAAGACATTTATTTGTAGCATCCACAGGGGTATGAGGTCAAAGGGAAGGAAAAGTTGGTTTGCATATTCAAGAAGAGCTTTTATTGCTTGAAACAAGATCCAAGATAATGGTATTTGAAATTTGATAAGTTTATGTCAAGAAATGGTTATAGTAGATGTCATTCTGACCACTATGTTTATTTGAAGAGGCTAGATAATGGAAGTTATATTATATTTTTATTGTATGTGGATGACATGCTTGTTGCAGGGTCTAACATGCAGGATATACATGTGCTCAAAAGGAAACTAGATAAATCATTTGTGATGAAGGACTTGGGTGCTGCAAAGAAAATCCTTAGTATTTGAATAACAAGAGACAAGAAAATCATAAATTGATATCATCTTAGGGTGAGTACGTAGAAAATGTGTTGGATAGGTCTACAATGTAGAATGAAAAAACTGTTAGTACACATTTGTCCAAACATTTCAAACTAGGGAGATGTGTCCCAAGACACGAGAGGAGATATAATACATGTCCAAGGTTCCCCATTCATAAGCAGTTGGAAACTTGATGTATTCCATGGCGTGGACAAGGCTAGATATTGCATATGCAGTGGGAGTTGTGAGAATGTATATGAACAATCCATGTAAAGAGAATTAGAGTGTAGTACAATGGATTCTTAGGTGTTTGAGAGGTACCACTTCTCATGCATTATGTTTTGGAGGTTCAAACACTGTTCCATAGGGATATGTTAATACATATATGGCAGGTGATAAAGATAACATGAGGAGCACCAAAGGGCATGTTTTTATCGTAGGCAGAACAACAATAAGTTGGATTATGAAATTGTAAAATGTTGGTGTACTTTTAACAACAGAAGCAGAGTATGTTGTTGCTACAGAGGCTAGTAAAGAGATGGTTTGGTTGTAGAGGTTCATGGAGGAATTGGGTAAGAAACACGAGAATAACAAGTTGTATAGTTATAGATAGAGTGACATTCATATTGCAAAGAAATAAGCCTTCCATTCAAATACTAAACATATACATATCAAGTACGATTTCACAAGATCTGTTCTGGAACATGAACTGTTAAAGTTGTAAAACATACAGGCTAGCCAAAATCCTGCATACATGTTGAAAAATGTAGTAATGAGATAGAAACTAAGTTCCTACTCGGTATTTGTTGGCCTTTCAGCATGAAGGTGAATAT
>LPNX010214758.1:658466-752540 GCA_001517045.1 Pseudotsuga menziesii | reverse complement strand
AAATTGTCCAGGTCCAAGGTTCATATCATAGTCCAATAAGTGTAGCATTGGTGGAGTTGTTCTGATCAGTCTCAAAGCGGGAGATTGTTGGTTGTGGAGCTTAGTCTTCTTGATTCAGTGACGTTATTATTCAACCATGTTTGTACCCTATTTTTACTGTACACTCATCCCAACATGGGGGTGCCAGAAGACATCATCACCCTATGGGGGTCCAGCAAGACCATCCCCCCCAGCTGGGAGGCCTGGGGCCATTTCCCCCTCGAAATATGCCTAGCGTGCATTGTATTGTAGCATTGTAAACAATCTTTGTGATTGTGTGGGAGAGACTGTGAGAGAGTGAAGAGGAAGTGAAATGGTTTTGTTGCAGGTTGTATCCCTTCATCTTACTGGACGGTATAATATAAAGGACTAGAAATTTCTATGTGGACATAGCCCATCTTTGGGGTGAACCACATTATATCTGTGTCTCTCTTGTAATGTGTTTTATATATTTTACATCTTGTTTAATGATTTAACTTTATAACTTTTATTGCTCTGCGGTCCTATTTTTCTAACAATTGGTATCAAAGACAAAAGTTCTATTTGGTTGGTAAACTTGTAGGATAGAAGGGTTCCTGGTTCAAGTGGGAGAAATGGCAGAAGAGATAAATTTTAGTGTTGAGAAATTTAATGATCAAAACTACCAGTTATGGAAGATGCAAATGGAGGACTATCTGCACCTACCGTTGGGTGGAAAAACAAAATAGTCGGCAGTTATGAAGGATGAAGAATGGGAGGTTCTTGACAGAAAGGCACTGGAAACAATATGGTTGTGCCTAGATTCATCGGTGGATTTCAATATTTCAAAACAAAAAACAATAGAGGGTGTGATGAGCACATTGGATAAGCTCTATGAAAAATCCTTGGCTTCCAACAAGGTATTTTTAATGAAGCATTTATTTAATATGAAGATGTAGGAAGGTGGATCTATTGTTGACCATTTAAATGAGTTCAATACACTTACCAGTTAGTTAATCTCTATAAAGGTGAACTTTGATGACGAGGTTAGGGCTCTTCTAATCTTGTTCTCATTGCCAGAAAGCTAGAATAGCTTGATCATGGATGTAAGTAAGTATGTCCCTAATTCAAGCACTCTTAAATTTTATGATATTATTGGTGTTATTCTCAGGGAGTAAATGCGAAGAAAAAGAAAAGGTGGGACATCAGGTAATGTATTGACCATGGAGAGGAGAGGGAGAAAAAAGGAGAGAGGAAGGAGCCCAGGTAATTGCAGCAAGTCTAGAAAGGGAAGATCTAAGTCCATACTTGGAAATATAGAGTGTTGAAACTGTGGTAAGAAAGGACATTTGAAGAAAGGCTGCAGAGATCCAAAAAATAAAGGAGACAAGAAACATGGGACTACTCAGGAGGTGAATGTAGCAGATGATGTGTTACAAGATGCTTTGATTCTTTCATTAGATAATACTAGTTATTACTGGGTAGTAGATTCAGGGGCTTCATGTCATGCTACACCATATAGGAAATTCTTTCATGATTATGTTCAAGGTGATTTTGGATATGTTTTATTGGGGGACGATGAACCATGCAAAATTGTTGGAATGGGTAAGGTACATATTAAGGTAAATAATGGAAATGAATGGATACTAAAATATGTGAGGCACATTCCTGCTATGAAAAGAAATATGATCTCAACAGGGCATTTGGGAGATAGCGGGTGTTTCTCTATGTTTGGAAAAATGTGGTGGAATATCACTAAAGGAACACTGGTAATAGGAAATGGAGAAAGGGTCGGTACATTGTATTTATGTACTCATAATACTAATTATTCTGTCTCTATAGCTTCCACAAAAATAGGTGCAGCATTGTGGCATCATAGGATCGGCCACATGAGTGAGAAGGGGATGCAAATTCTCCACTCAAGAAAACTACTTCCAAATATGAAGCAGGTAAGTTTGGAATTCTTTGAGAACTGTGTTTATGGAAAACAGAAGAGAGTTAGATTTCTATGGGCTGGGAAATAGAAGAAGAGTGAAAAGTTAGAGCTTGTGCATAGAGATGTATGGGGACCAACTCAGGTGCAATCTCTTGGTGGCTCTTGTTATTATGTTACTTTTATTGATGATGCAACTAGAAAAACTTAGGTTTATTGCATTAGACAAAAATATGATGTGTTTGATACATTTACGAAGTGGAAATATTTGGCTAAGAATGAGACAAGAAAAAATTTGAAATGTCTTGCATCTGATAATGGAGGAAAATACTATAGCAAGGAGTTTGATAGTTACTATTCACACAATGGGATTCGCAGAGAGAAAATAGTCCCTGAAACACCATAAGAAAATGGTGTGTGAGAAAGGATTGACAGAATGATCATGGAGCGTGCAAGGTGTATGATATTGCATATAGGGTTTCCCTTACAGTTTTGGGTTGATGTTGTAAACATTGTTGTTTATTTAATAAATAGAGGGCCTTCAAGTACTTTAAATGGTGGAATTCCAGAGGAGTCATGGACAAGTAAAAAGGTGAACTACTCATTTATGAGAACTTTTGGTTGTGAATCATTTGTCCGAATTGATAAAGATGATAGCACATATCTTGAGGCTAAATCCAAGAAATATACCCTTGTTGGATACAGGGTTGATGATTGTGGTTATCGTTTATGGGATTATGAAAAATACAAAATCACTAGGAGTAGAGATGTAGTATTCAATGAAAGGTTATGTACAAAGATCAGTTGTAGGGAAATAAAGAGGAAAAGGAAAACACAGAGTACATAGTGCTTGATGAAATCAAAGAAAATGAAGTTCCAAAGGCACCAGAAAATCAAGAGCAGCAGTAGGTACCTCAAACTCTTGAAAATGTAAGAAAATCTACTAGGTTAAGTAGACCCCCTGAATGATTCTATCCTTCACTATATTATTTATTTATGATTGAGTATGGTGATCCAAATGTTATGAAGAAGCAATGTAGGTAGAAACTAGAAATAAGTGGGAGTAAGGCATGGACGAGGAGATGGACTCATTAGTAAGAAACCAGACTCGGGATTTGGTTAAGTTTCTTGTAGGGAAAAAGGGCATTGTAGAATAAATGGGTTTAAAGGTTGAAGGAAGGAGATGGCGGAAAGAAGCGATACAAGGATAGACTTGTTGTAAATGGGTTTGTACAAAATAAAGGTATAGACTTTGATGAAATATTTTCTCCTATTGTTAAAATGACATCAAATAGAAATCTTTTAAGTCTAGTGGTGGTAGAATATTTGCATCTTGAAAAGTTAGATGTAAAAACAACCTTTCTCCATGGGGATTTGGAGGAAGGGATTTATATGCAGCATCCACAGGGGTATGAGGTCAAAGGGAAGGAGGACTTGGTTTTTAGGTTGAAGAAGAGCTTGTATGGCCTGAAGCAAGCTCCAAGGAAGTGGTATTTAAAATTTGATAAGTTTATTACAAAACAAGGTTATAGTATATGTCATTCTAACCATTGTGTTTATTTCAAGAGGCTAGATAATGGAAGATATATTATCATGTTATTCTATGTGGATGAAATCCTTGTTGTAGGGTCTAACATGCAGGATATAAATGTGCTTAAAAGAAAACTAGCTAAATCATTTCCGATGAAGGATTTGGGTTCTGCAAAGAAAATCCTTGGTATGAGAATAACAAGAGACAAGAAAAATCGCAAATTGTCATTGCGTCAAGGTGAGCCCATAGAAAAGATGTTGGGGAGGTTTAGAATGCAAAATGAAAAAATAGTTAGTACACCTTTAGACAGCAATTTCAAACTAAGTAAGGAGATGTGTCCAATGAAATAGGAAGAGATAGACTACATGTCCAAGGTTCTGTATTCATTAGCGGTTGGAATCTTGATGTATGTCGTGCTATCCACAAGAACGGATATTGCACATGCAGTCGGAGTTGTGAGCAAGTATATGAACAATACAAGTAAAGAGCATGGGAGAGAAGTATAGTGGATTCTCAGGTATTTGATAGGTACCACTTCTCATGCATTATGTTTTGGAGGTTTAAATAGTGTTCTACAGGGATATGTTGATGCAAATATGGCAAGTGATAAATATAGTAGGAGGAGAACCATAGGGTATGTCTTTACTGTGGGTGGAACAACAGTAAGTTTGATTTCAAAAATGCAATAGGTTATTTCACTTTCAACAACAAAAGCAGAGTATGTTGCTGCTACAGAGGCTAGTAAAGAAATGACTTGGTTGCAGAGGCTCATGGAGGAATTGGGTAAAAAGCAAGAGAATAGTAGGTTGTACAATGATATCTAGAGTGCCATTCATCTTGAAAAGAACTAATATTTTCATTTGTATACTAAACATATACATCTCATGTACCATTTCATAAGATCTATTCTAGATGAAGAACTGTTAAAGTTGGAAAAGATACATACTAGACATATTCCTAGAGACATGTTGACGAAGGGAGTAACCAGAGAGAAATTGACTTCCTGCTCAGTTTTTGTTGGCTTCAAGAATGAAGATGAAAATAATAAATTTTCCAATTCCAAGGTCCATAGCATAGTCCAACAAGTGTAGCAGCGGTGGAGTTGATGTGATCAATCTCCAAGTGGGATATTGTTGGTTGTGGATCCTGATCATCCAGATCTAGAGATATTATTGATCAATTGTGTTTGTACCCCAGGTTTATTGTACACTTGTCCTAGCAGTGGGGTGTGGGGGGACATCATTCCCCCGTGGGGGTATGGGGGGATGGACGTTGGCCAATATTTTTGTAGACCCATGGTATTGGGTGACCCATAGTATTTTCCCACTGTATTTCCCCTATAAAAGAAAGCATTGTAATATGGTTGTGCATTGTATTTTAGCATTGTAAACAATCTCTGTGATTGTGTGAGAGAGACTATGAGAGAGAGAAGAGGAATTACAGTGGTGTTGCTATAGGTTGTATCCCTTCATCTTGTTGGATGATATAATATAAAGGACTGGCAATTTCTGTGTGGTCGTAGCCCATCTTTGGGGTGAACCACGTTATATCTATGTCTCTCTTGTAGTGTGTTTTATGTGTTTTGCATCTTGTTTAATGATTTAACTGTATAACTATTATTTCTCTGTGGTCTTGTTTTCTAACAGTAATCAACCAAATGTATGATTTAAAAAAATTATAGTGGTTTAAAACATGGAAATAAAATCCAATCGAAATGATATTCCAAGGTAAAATGATGAAATGATATTCCATTTCACTGATCGATAGGGTACTATTTCTACATTTCACTGAGGGAAAATTCCACCTCCACATATGATTCAGATCTATGGTCTGATTGGTAATGTCGCATAGTTGTCATTGTGTGATGGGAAATTTATTTCAAAGGGAATAAATGAAATGATATTCAAACACTGATCAATAGGGTTTTTTTCCATTTTTTGAGGGAAAATTTTACCTCCTTTACATCTAATTCAGATCTGTGGCTTGGTTTGTAATGTGGCACCAATGTTGGTGACACATGGACTTTGATTTGGACTTAACTAATGTTAAATGTCTATGCATGGGTTTCAATTGCAAAAGCACAAGAAGGAGAAAGAGTAGGGGGTTCCAATCAGACAATCAAGAGCAGGAGTTGGATTAGGAGCATAAATGTCTTTGGTACGTGGTTGTCCTACATTTCAATTCTTCTTTCAAATATTTTTTTCCCTCAATATCTATTTCTCTTTGTATTTGGAAAACCTAGATAAGATTAGGAATCTTAGATGGTCATGACTTCCACCTCACCTCCATGGGATTCCATCTCACCAGTTTGCAGTCACTCATTCCCATGTGGTTGTGGGTGGGAAGACACTACTGTGAGAGAGAGTCTCTCACACACTGCATAGGATTTATAAGCCAAAGTATTCCTATCCTCCTCTTCTCCTTTGTTATCTGACTCTTTGATTTCACAATCAATTAACTCCTCATTTTCTACATCAAACACCAAATCAGTCCTAGATATTTAATTCTTAGGGTATTAGGGGTTCAAATTAATATTGAATTTGTGTCAAGGGTATCCGTCAGCCATAAAATATCCCCTATCCCTATTTTTTTCTTATATTTGGGAATATTTTTCTGTCAGGAATTTACTATTCATGCTTTCCCCAAGTGTTACCATTTACTATTCGTGTTGGCCCTGAATTTTTGTTTAATATAGGATGAACATGGAAATGCATATGGAGACATGCCCAAAATGGAAAAAAAAAACACACACTCATTCTAACATTATAGAAAATTTCCATATTAAGTCCAATTGTATATGTTGGGTCAGGGTTAACATGTGAAACACTCCCTAATTCATTTTCATATTTCTTTGACTCGTTCTCTATCTCTTTTTTAAATAAAAGACTATGAGCATTTAATAATTACATCATATTCATATTTAATGGAAATAGTTGACTAGACCATTGATGGTTATCAAAATTATCATGGTATTTCTGCCTCTAATATATTCCAAACAATTTTCCATGTGTTATAAAATATCACATTCCCAATCTCTATCGCACTGAAGTGCATCATAACCATTGAATGAGGAACTGTGACTAAAACTAATATAAGCCCTGTCATGGTTTGAATGATCCATTATTCCTCCATTAGCACTGGGACCTCTATGAGAATATGATATGGGAGTTCTATGTGTCAATGCAGAATACCCAGAGGAGTCATAAAAAATTGTGAGTTGTTCTTCACCTAAAAAATGGAACAATAATTCCATCTACACTAATCAATGGATAGAAATGAAAAGTTCAAAATCAATATTTTGAAGTTAATTCAAGTGTTCATGAGAAAGTTTGAAGAGTCAAACAAACTTTGACTACAAATAATGAAAAATGAGTTGTTGAACCACTTCTGCTTCCATTAGCTACATTCAGCCATTGTGGAACCTTTGCGGGCTCAATTATATCCATAAGTGATTTAGAACATGACAAATTTCTTGAATGTATACCTATTGAAACAACCAAATATATAGAAACCTGCAATGTTTCCTCCCCTCCTACAAAACCAACCTTTTAATGTCCTTTAATCATGGTTGGACGAAGAACATGAAATTTAACTTTTCTTATAACTATAATTGAGTAAAATACTTCAATTGCCACATTAATTGTTTTCAAACAAATTACCTAAATATGATCATGATCATATGGGTAATATCAACTACCATGAAACTATGAGTGACTCACATTACTAAACCCTTTATAGGATTTGAATATTCTAGTTGATCATAGTATAATTTTGAAAATTTCACATGTCACATACTCCCAAAAACCACAAAAACAAAAACAAAATTATCCTTATAGAAGTCACAGACTAGGGAAAAGGTCTATTTTCCCTTTTATCAAAGTTACACTAAATCTCCAACAACTATACAGTAACAAACAAAAAATATACTAAGTTTAGTCATTTTCATAGATAGTGTTAAGATTCCATGTGCTTAGCTAGAAAACATTAGTATTCAATTCAATTTCACAAAAATAGCATATGTAGGATCACTGAAAGAAACACAATCACAAGATAGACACATATTTGTCCTCGAAAACCCTCTAGGGGAAGAAACCCAAGAAAAAATTCCTCTATATAGATGTATCAAAAGTAAAGTACAGAGATAAAACCCTAAAGAGGTGCTCCTTCTCCTTACATCTCTCTCTCTCTCTCTCTCTCTCTCTCTCTCTCTCTCTCTTATGTTCTATACACAAGTGAGTGTGTGTGTTCAAATGAGTAACACACCTCCTCTATTTATACTACATCTTCCAAGTTTTACTTTTTCCCTAATAAGTCGGCCCCAACAAATTTACTGGGCCGACTTAACCCATGAAGCAGGGTAATTTTTAGGGGCGAAATTTATCCTAATGGCTATTTTTTGGGCTTTTTTAAAGAAATAAATTTGTTATTTGGTCGTTTTCAGTCTCTAATGTCACCTATATTTACTTAAAATATGTTTTTTTTATCATAATATTCACCAAAATTTACACGTTTCAGTAGTAAATTGTATGTTTCATATATAATATTTTCCTACCTATCTATATACATTTTTTTTCAATTCAAAATAATCACCTATGATACTATACTTAAGTATAATGTTAGAATCATTAAAAAATATCCTGTCAGGAATACATAAAAATATATAATATTATATTCCAGAGGGTTCTATTGACCCAACTTACGATAGAGGCTTTACCTCATGACTCTATGATGAACAAATACAATAGTAACATCTCGAAGGAGGAATAAAACATCTCCGATAGATTACACCAATAAAATACTTTTAGAATATTCTTTGAAGTTACAATATTTGAACACTCCCCCTTAACGAGAAGGGTATTCTACTAACAAAAAAAACATAAACTGTAGGAGCAAGAAGAGAGAGAATTTTCAGCAACATTAAGATGATACATCTATACATCATTGGAAGTTGTCAACAATCAACAACAACTGGAACAGTTATTGGAACATCTTCAGTATTGGAGCATCATCTTCTATAGCATCGATTCTTCATCTTTGATCTTCATATTCTGCATCACTTTATCACTCGATTATCTGCATCAACACCTGATATTTCGATCAACAACATTCTCATCAGAGGAAACATAACCTGCGACACACATGATCCAATTACAAGATGATTAATCCATTTCACTTTAGGACATAAGACCAAGGAAGATGCAATCATATTCACAACATGAAGACAAAAGTCTGTGGATGCAATTACATGATGATCAATCGCTATCACTTTAGGACATAAGTCCAAGGATGATGAAATCCTACCACCTCATGAAGACAAAATTCTATGCATCCAATTATGGGATGATCAATCGGGGAAATTTAGGACATAACTCTAAGATTGATGCAATCCTACCACCTCACGGAGACAAAATTTTATGGATCCAATTACAGGATTATCAGTCCCTATCACTTAGGAAATAAGTCCAAGGATGATGCAATCCTACAACCTCATGGAGACAAAATTATGTGGATCCAATTACTAGATGATAAATCCCTATAACTTTAGGACATAAGTCCAAGGATGATGCAATCCTACCACCTCACAGAGACAAAAGTCTGCAAATCCAATTATGAGATGATCAATCCCTATCAATTTAGGACATAAGTCTAAGGATGATGAAATCCTACCACCTCATAGAGACAAAATTTTGTGGATACAATTATGGGATGATTAATCCCTATCACTTTAGGACATAAGCCCAAGGATGATGCAATCCTACCACAACATGAACACAAAGGTATGTGGATCACTTTAGTACTAATGTATAGAGATGATACAATACCACTGCAACATCATAAAAATTATCCCCCTTTCGAGGAGGGTCTGCAACATCATCAACATGCTCCCCCTTTTGAGGAGGGTCTACAACTATTAGAATTTGAATGCTATTTAGATATTCAAGAAGATAGTTCTAATAATGTTTGCAGAAAATAGATGGAGAATGAAGATACAAACTGAACAAAAAAAACCACATAGGAAATGGACAAGTATTGCTCAGGAATTTACAACATCATTCACAATAATAATATCCGGTGTTACAATAGTTTACATAGGTATAATTTGAATGCATGGGATATGAATTCGAATCCTCCAAGTGGATATGACTGTATCTAAATGAATCTCTAACTCCAGGATTCCCAATCAATATCGGAGTCCAAATAGACAACTCCCTAATGACCAATAACTCCAACAACCACTGACAACTAGTTAAATCAGTGCAACTGAGTGTGGTAGGTAGGAAAAGTGCTCCTCCCCATGCAACCATGCATTATCCATGCATTGGTAGTGCTAGCTTAATTGACTGTGAAGTAACTAAATGTAACTGGGGGCTAACTAAGACTAACTAGTACTAACACCAACTTACTGAAGTAGGTTGGTGCTGGGACTCCCGGTGGCTCTTAAAATGTAGGGATTGCTCTAGGAGGCACCCAAAATGATGCATGCACATGTAGTAAGTGGCAGTTAACCTCTAGCAGTGTTCCCCACACTCCAGTGATTGGTACAGGTGGCCCCATTAGCCCATGTGGACCCAATTGTACTAGTGGGCCCAATTAATTAATTTAAGGTTCCTAAGTTAGGAAATAATTAATCTAATAGACATTTGACCAAGAGAGGATTAATAATCCTAACACCCCCCCTGAATACTAACTTGGAAAACTATGGGACCTGGTAACAAGACCATAGGTCACCCAAATAAAATCTAGAAGATAATAAAAAAATGTTGCTTAATACAACGAAGGAAATAGGGGAAAATCTCATGGGAACCCTGCCCCCCCCCCCCCAAAAAAAAGCAGGAAAATAGAAATCTGCAACCTATATTTAGAATAAAGAAGCTTCTTCCTTAGAAAAATAACTTGAGTAACATTGCTGCAAAAAATTGCAGCTCTATGTAGCACTATGGTCCATCAGTGGACCTCTCAATGTGATTTTGAATTGATGACTCTATTTCTTTCTGTTGGATGGCGAAGGTAGGGAATGATCAAATCTCTGCTTTGTTGGGCCTAGAAATGACCCCTTTTTTACCACACTCACTATACTCTTTTTGCCATATCTTATCCCATTTTTATGAACCAAACAGATGTTTTTCCTTCATTGGAGCCCTGATTCCTCATAGTTATGATTACTTATTGTTGTATCTTATTAATACTTATGATTGTAATAAACAGGGATTTACCTCTTGAATTATGCTAATAAGTTGGATTTTATGAATATTGTTCAAGACGTGAAGAATATAGGTGCATCAGGTCAAGCAGTTTCTAGAAGAGATGAACACCTATTGCTAGCTATGCCCATGGACTCCATCTTTGCAGGAGGAACACAATCAGAGATCCTCATTCTATAGAAGCTGCAACAAACTTGGCCTTAGCAGCACACCATTATTCAAGGGTATCCACAACTGATAGAGGAATTCTTAATTGGGTTCTTTTACTTCATTATCGGCTCATGCAACAAAATTCCTATATTCCTTGCTTTTGTTTTTCCCACGGCTGTAACAACCCAATGTAATAGGGAAGCTTGAAGATCGTAGACCTTCATGGCTGCTCGATATTAGTGGGTAGAAGTTATGAAGATTGATGTATAAATATTAGAAATTATTCAGATCCAAGGGTTGGAAAATAATTGATCATATTGTATAAGCTGTGACAGAGACTGTACTTCCATTTCATCATCTAATACAAGGAGCAGGATTCTTCTAATTTTTTTGTTTTAACTTCTGTTAGTCTCCAGTGTCTCTGTTCGAATGCTAGGCCCGCCTTCCTACAAATATTTCCAAGTTAATTAGGTGTTTTTCTTTTCTGTCGTGTGGTGTGGATGTTACAATAATTTCATTCTTTTATAGCAGCTGCAATAGTAATGATTCATTGTGTGTTTCCTCAATTGATCAGTAATTGCATTTCCTATAAGCTATAGCAGAGTGGTGTGACAGTTGACTATGTAGGTTAATTTTCCTTATGCACTTGTGTGATAGCTGTAACAGCCAAGCTCATCCCTAGTTTCTTTCAATTGTTATCTTCCTTGAGTTTTGCTGATTCAGTCCATTTACAGTTATAATTATTGAGTTCAATTTCTGCATTTATGATTCTTAGGTTAAGTTGGATTGAGATATTTATAATGGATTTCCATATGGCCTAGTAGATTAGGATTTAAATTTCTGCAAAATTAAGTCTAGATTTTTATTTCCTAAATCTTTTATTTCCAGATTGAAGTTGTGAGAAGGTAATCATAATTATGCATTCTTAGGAAGGTAAATTAGATTAAGTTAATGATGGGAAGAGTTGGGTTGAATAGATATGTAGGATAGTTTATTCAACATCATCAGCTACTTAGTGTTTAAGCACAGACAGTGTAAATTATCTTTGCAATAAAAATACTTTCCTGGGTTGACCATTTACATTGAACATTCTGTATGTTGGCTTTAATTAACTTGCATATAGAGTACCAAAAATTTTGGCTCCGTTTCCATGAAAGATAATTATTAGACAACATAGTAGTTGCATCCATTCATTTTTCTTCATTTTTTAATTTTGTATGTTTTGGGTTGCATGAATATGAGAAGGGTACAGTGTGACATTCCTACAATCCCCACAACTCCCCAAAATACTAACATTGCAAGTGGTATAGTTCATGGAAGAAATATAGCCTTGGGAAGAAGAATATTCATTGACAATATTGTTTCCAAAATCAATTCCTATACTGAAGCTCACCATCAAGGGTCCTCCATTAGAAGAAGCCCAATTATTCCCAGGGTGGAAGAATCAGTTTCCACAATGGAGAACAGAGGAGAAGCTGCAACACCCTTAGGTGTCCTTGTGGAGGAAGACAAAGTTAGTACTACGGGATCAACTAACCAAGATTTGATTTATCACATTAATAGGAAGGTGGTGACAAAAGAGGAGTGGACACAGTTCCACCAGAAGCGGGACGATTAGTGGAAGCACAGAGAGGAGAGAGTAGAAGAAAACATGAATAATAGACATGATCCAGAATATCATGAAGAGGTGATGGGGGGAAATCATCATAATGAAAATGATCCCCCACCTAAGGGGACCGTTGCCATACTCCATTTCCCCATTAAACAGCTAGAGGGAATAGCCCCCATGAAAAACATATCACCATCATTTTTACCTTGTTCTCATGGAAAAGCCATAGAGGATCCATATGAATTACTTTTCGAGTTCAACATCCTATGTCACGGTTATGATTACACTTCCAGTGAGAAGAAGTTGAAACTTTCCCCTGCTACTTTGAAGGATAATGCACTACATTGGTTCATGAGCTTGGGTGGTGGAACTATCACCACATGGGACTGAAAGAAATAGGTGTTCCTAGAAAAATATCAAGATTACTACAACACCAAATATAAAAGAGAAGAATTGTTCATAATGGTACAAAAGGAAGAAGAAATCTTGGAAGATTTTGTTAAGAGACTTTTGTACAATGTGCAGAGAGCTAGACAAACTAATATGGGGTTATATGTTCTCAAGATAATCCTACTCAGTGGGATTAGGGAAGACTTCCTAGACATGTTGAACCTGCTGGGAAATGGGGATATCTCAAAGGAATCCTTTGAAAAGATTGTTGAATTGTGCAAGATTTATTCCAGAGGATCTTCTAGGAACAATAAATGGGATAAATTAGAACGAGATGTCTTCGATAGAACATAGAAGTAATATAATGGAGGATCTACCGAGGAATAAATAGGAAACCTTCTCAAGAACTTCAAGATAGAAATGGTGAGCTCCATCTCATTAGAAATAGATGTCCTGAGGGCAAAGCAGAAAGAAGAAGTAGAGGATTTAACACTCAGTGTATTCTACCCTAAATGTAGGAAGAAACATCCCTTGAAGGAGTTCCCACTCGACAAAGTAGAAGTGTGTCATCTCTCGAAGCTAAACCATGATACGAAGGAATGCCCCTCAATACCTCAAGTGAAGGTAGTTCTGCAGGCATCAACTCCAGACGTGGAACCAGCCTACTTCATTACCTAGAAAAAGACTTGGCAGCCTCAAAACCAAAGTATGACTTCAGACTTGTTTGCATTTTAGAATAACATGAATAATTGGAATAATATGCATCACATGAATACACAATTCCCTTCATATTATTCCAACCATCAATGGTATCCTTCTCAACTTCCTATGCAGAATTTCAACTCTTGGAACTCTTGGACACAACCACCAAACCAATAGAACTCTTAGTCTCCTAGGTGGAGGAACTTCCATCTAGGAAACTAGTTTCCCTATAGTCAACCTCCTCAAGAGTTTCCACAACAATAGTGTCCTCATCAACCATACCCTCCTCAACAATACCCTCAGTCATATCAGCAGTATCAGCAACCGCAGCTACAACTCTAGAACAATGTTGCACCCAATATGCCTATACGACCATAGTTTCCTACTCAACCTAAACCCAACCCAAACAATAAAGAAACCAACCAGTTTGAAACTGCTAATTGCCCGCTTACTCCATTACTCCATTTCCCTGTAATGACATCTAATTACGATCAGGGAGGGTAGTGGAGCCTTTGTTCTTTGATGATGTTCCATCCTATGCGTCTAAAGAAAGGATGAACCAATGGTACTTATCTAATGCATATATACCCATTATTAACGATGTTCAAATTCCCATTGAGACACCAGCTCAAACACAAGAAGAAACATCTATTAACACACAACCTACACAACTGATTAGGGAACTGCCATATCCTGAAAGAATGACACTACAGAAGGCAGTGGAGCAACCTCAATTTAACCTCTTAGGAGAGTTCAAAAACCTCTATGTCAAAATTCCATTGTTACAGGCCCTTCATGATGTGCCTATCTATGCCAGAACTATTCGGGATCTGTGTACAAGAAAACCAGGAAGAAAACCTAGGAATCCTCCCACTCTCCATGTTATAGGGAAATTATCTGAACTGATAATGGGAAAAACCCTTCTGGCCAAATATGACGATCCCGGGAACCCCACTGTCACTGTGTAGATTGGGAATATGAAGATACCAAATGTACTGGTATATTTAGGCGTAGATATTAACAACATGATGTTAATTTTTCATCACATTTAAGCTATCATTATGATCTTAGGATCTTTTCACTGAGAGAATAACAAGCACAGCAATAAAACACAAGCACATCACAAGAGACAAGAGACACAAAAAGTTTTCCTCAGGGACACCATAAAGGAGAAAACCCCGCAACTTCCTCTAAGATAGAATCAACACCAAAACAGTAAGAGATCTCCCAAAATAGCAGTAGTCTTTTGTCTTCTGTCTATTCCCAAAATTTCCTTCTCCAGTAGTGTGCCACACTTGGGAGAGCAAGTGATGTATTTCACAAGTGATAAATAGAGAGACTCTCACTCTCTATTTATATTCATCCGTTCACTTGAATTGCCTTTTCACACGTAGGCTCAACCTAATAATTACTACTCGAGCCTACACCTTAATTAGTGTATAATAACTCAAGTGCCCCGAAACTGTGGGGACTTACCTAATGACTTGATATGACTTGATTACATTATTAATCCTCCCAATCGGAACATCGAGGCATGACCACATGACTCAAATACATAATAGAGACATCCCGGAATAAACATTGGGTTACAATACATAAGATACATAGAAGAATACATTCTGAAGTTACATATACATCAACACTCCCTCTTAACTAGGAAGGTATTCTTTCGACACAATTTTCAGCACTGGTCTTCTTCTCTGTATCAACTGGATCATCTCATCTTCAAGTCATCTTCGTCTTCAAGTCATCTTCGTCTTCAAGTCATCTTCATCTTAAAGTCATCATCGGATATGGATCATCTCTCGATCTGGATCATCATCGAACATCATCACTAGATCTGGATCATCTCTCAATCTGGATCATCATCACTAGACTGGATCTGGATCATCACTCAATCTGGATCATTACTGCTGGATCATCATTACTGGATCTGGATCATCACTCGATCTGGATCAACACTGGTGCTATCTCATGATTCTTCTTGTCATAGGAAGTTCTACAGAGCCAGCCCTTTTTCATGCTAGTTGTAGGCCTACCCTCGTGTAGTTCTTCACCCAGCACTTATATCTGACCTGCTCGTCAGAAAGGCACACCCAGCACTCACATCTGATCATGTAGTAAACTACAATCCCATCAGAAAGGCCCAGCACTCACATTCACCAGCATGATAGGACACACCTACTATCATCTGTGAAATGGCTCAGCACTTACAACCACCAGCATGATAGGACACACCTACTATCATCTGTGGAAAGGCACAGCGCTCACATCCACCAGCATGGTAGGACACGCATACTACCATCTGTGAAAAGGCTCAGCACTTACAATCACCAGCATGGTAGGACACACCTACTACCATCTGTGAAAAGGCTCTACACTTACAATCACCAGCATGGTAGGACACACCTACTACCATCTGGGAAAAGGAAATGCACTTACAGTCACCAGCATGATAGGACACACCTACTATCATCTGTGACAAGGCTCAGCACTTACATCCATCCAGGCAGGAACACATCCTGCTCACAATGATGGAAGGGCATGCACTCATATCTGATCATGAGGGGAACACATCCCAACAATCATATCGGAATGGCCCCCAGTCCTCCTCGACTAAGCTACCTGGTAACTGACCAGGAGCCTCCATTTTCCTAGAGAATGGTAGTTTCCCTTACATCCGACCTGCTCTTCGGAATGGCCAACACTCACATCTGGCATGGGAGGAACTTAATCCTTTAGCCATGAACAGAATGGTTCAGCCTTTACATCTGATCAAGTGGGAACACATCCCTCTATCACATCAGAATGGCTACTTAGTTCTTACACTGAGTGTTCCTGGTAACTGACCAGGTGCCTCCATTCCCAGAATGGCAATTGCTCTTACATCTGTCCTACTCGACAGAATGGCCAGCACTCATATCTGACATGGAAGGGAGCAACCCTACCACCATGTTAGAATGGCTCAACCCTTATATCTGACCTACTCATCAGAATGGCTATGGATCTCAGCACTCATATCTGACATGGAAGGAACCAATCCTCTCACCATGATAGAATGGCTCAGCCCTTACATCTGACCATGGAAGGAACCAATACTCTCACCATGTCAGAATGGCTATGGGCCTCATCACTTTCTCTGGGAGGAAGCCTCGATCTGGAGAACACCAAGTCTCTCTCTGAAGTACTCGAACTTCAGCCTAGCCAATGGCTTCTTCAATACATCAGCTATCTATTCCTCCGTCGCAACATACAGGAGCTTCACTGCTCCTCTCTGCACCATATCCCTGATATAGTGATACTTGATCTCGATATGCTTCGACTTGTCATGAAACACTAGATTCTTTGAGAACTTCACGCAACTCTGGTTGTCATAATGTATACAAGTAGCATCTAACTAGAGATCAAATATATCAGACAGTAGCTTCCTTGACCATATTGCCTCACAACTAGCTAAACAAGCTATGACATACTCTGCTTCAGCCGTACTCAGTGCCACACAATATTGCTTCCTACTAAACCAAGAGATCACACCTGATCCCATACTGAAGCAACATCCTGAAGTACTCTTCCTGTTGATGGAACTACCTGCCCAATTTGAATCAACATAACCTTCTAAGTTAATCTTCTGGTTCGCATCGTACTTGAGCCCATAATCAATTGTACCCTTCAGGTACCTCAAAATATGCTTTGCAGCTGTCAAGTGAACACTCCTCGAATTTGTCAAGTACTGGCTCAAGGTGTTCACAGCAAAGCAAATGTCTGGTCTCATGTTCGTCAGGTACATCAATGACCCAATCATCTGACGATACATTGTAGCATCAACCGACTCTTGATGAAGCATCACTCAATAGATTCAGGTTCGATGCCATAGGTGCGGCCATCGCCTTGCAGTCCATCATCCCGAACCTCTTCAAGATCTCTATTGCATACTTCCCTTGTCCAAGGAAGATCCCATCTATACTCTGCCACACCTCCATACCTAGAATAGTAGTGCATCGACACATAACAGGAGCATCACTGGTCTTCCACCTTCAACCTTGGATCAAAGGTTGGAATCCGCTTCACTCTCAGTAAAGCCTAGAATCATCAGTAATCTACCCATCCTGTCGTACCATGTCAAACCTCAGTATCTTCTGCAATCACTCCCTCTGAAGCGGAGCATCATACTCCCTCTGTCTTCCATACTCTATGCACTGAAACATTCTGTACTGGAGTGACAAGTAGTATCCATATAGGATCACTGGATACTAAGATCCTCTATCTTGAACTTCAAAAGTTCATCTTGCACCCATCTATGAGCTTGTCATCCTCTATCAACCTTGTAGCAAAGGTTAAGATATTCATCAAGCTCATCATGTATGTGTTATCCCATGGGTGTCTTCTGAACTCGTACAAGGCCTTGTTTCATTTGCACACATGATTATGCATGTCATGTGACTTCACTTCTATTAGCTGTAAATGTTTCTTTGTAGACTATGCCTTCTCTTCATGAGAAGCCTTATGCTACGAATCTTGCTTTGTATCCCACGATGTTTCCATCTACTGCGTGATGGAATGATGAACTTCTCTTCAAGGCTCGATACTACACCCAGACATCATTCTTCTTGAACTGATCTTCCCTTTCTTCTTGGTGGCTGGAAGGTTTTACATCAATGATGTCACTGCACTCATCATATTATTCTTTGTCTTTGAACTGTCGTCACTTGTTCTTCGGAACAAGTCTTCATTCTTCTTTTCTTGTAGACGATTATGTATGCGATCTTTCTTACAAGTCAAATGCAATTGTATGGTTAGAAACATTTCATAAGGAATATTTATACTGGCAAACACTTATGCATAAATATATGATCATGCAACTACTTTAGCCAATACAACATTCATCCATATCTCATTGAAACTTTCTAGATGCCTTCCATCTCTCTAGGACAACATTGAGATTGTGCACTAATCCAATATGTCAGCAAAGAGGTTTCATTCTAGATAAGTAGCAATGGAGAATTTGTATAACCCCATGAGCTACTTACCCATCACATGCATATTAGTAGTATTAATGCAAACATCCTATCATGCATAATACAATAACTGAATATAAACAAATGCATAACAAAATAATATAATGAAATGACAATTGAATACTTATCTTTATTTGTTTCGAGGGTAGACTCCTTCTTGAGCCTTCAGCTTCATTGTCTTCTTCATTCATAATAGCATCGTTTCTTATCCAAAAGATAAGGTGGGTAAGAAGTTCTTCAAGAGTTGAGTTCTTCATATTCCTCATTGATTGAGGGATCTTCTTTTAGATGGCGATATCTTGATCTTCAATTGCACCCCTCTTCTCTTCTCTTCTTATCATTCAAGCTTCTTATTCTTCCCAAAGTTTGCTGAAAGTAATCACTTCCTTCTGGAACACATTCCTTTAATGAATTCCACGATCCTAGGAGGCCATCCAAGGTGGCCATCATCACTTCTTCATTCTTCACTTTTTCTTTTACCGCTTCAAGTTGTTCTTGATTTGAGAGACTCTTATGACTGCATGGTCTCTGCTTTCTAGTTCTTCACATTCTTCAACTGGATTCTTTAGGTCATATTCTGATTTTTGTTCTTCCCTTCAAATAGCTTGAAATTCCGTTCTGCAACCCCATTCTGTTGTGGATTATAAGGAGTTGAAAACTCCCTCTTAATCCCTGCTTCTTTGCATAGCTCTTTGAATTCATTCAAAGTGAATTCTCCACCATTATCTGATCGAATGGTCTTGATCTTCTTTTCAGTATGGTTCTTGATCAAGGATTTGTTTTTCATAAAGTAAATCCATGTCTTTCTAGAAAAAGCATCAATAAAAGAAACATAGTATGCATACTCGCTTAGTGAGTTTGATGACATTGGACCGCATACATCGGAGTGGATGATTTCTAGAATTCCTTTGGCTTTGCTTTTGCTGCTAGGAAATGTCTTCTTTGTATTCTTCCCTTTTGCACATCCTTTGCAAACTCCATCATGCTTTGTTTGGAATGCAATAGGTAGTGCTCTGTAGTGCACATGTGCAAGCCTTCTATGCCAAATCTCATTTGGCTCTACCATATCATGGATCAAGGCTTGTTCTGGATGACCCTTCAATTTGTACAAGCCTCCTTCTTGTTCTCTAATCACTACCGCATCATCAATTTTGTTTCCTTTTGGCCACATGATGACTTGACCATCGATGAATGCAACCCACATTCCTTTTGAATCCAAGGCTAAAATGGATAGAAGATTCTTCTTAAGTCCTGGAACAAACAATACTTCTTTCATTGTTAGAGACTTACCAGATTCTAGCTTGTATGAATATTCCCCACTACCTTTTATTTGATATTGGTAGTCATCTCCTAGTTTCACCTTGTGAGATGATTTATGTCTGACAGTCTTACAAAGGATTCCTTGAATCCCGTCATATGTTTGGAAGCCCCACTGTCTATAAGCCAATCATCATTTCCATGAGTAATGTTACCTGTGAGAGCTGATATCAGAACATATTCATCCTCGCTTGAAGAATCTTCACTTTCATATATGGATGTCTTTCTAGATGGTTCATCATCCTCTGCAGCATGAGCATGATGTCTTCTTTGGCCTTGTCTCCCTCTGAAACTGGAACCTCTATACTCATGTAGGTGTCCAATCCAGTTTCTTCAAAGAGATCAAATACTTCTATGCTTGGAATTTTTCAAATTCACCAAGATTATCATCAAGATATTGTGATAGATCATATTGAAATGAGAACCTCAAATGGAAATACAAAAGATTAGATCTTACCGATTTGAGGTGTTCGTCCTTGTCCCAGAGTTCGCTAATCTAGGGTTTGTCACAGAAACCCTAATTTTCAAAACTTGAAAACTTTCAGATCTTATTGGACAAACATATGGATTTATTCAAATGGAGCTGTCCAATGTACTCCTTTTCTGAAAACAGTGGAGGGAAGCTCCCGAAACAGGAAGCCCTAAATTACTGATTTCTTCTGCAGAAATGCCTGTTACTGTTTCTGTGATATCTCCGAAATTAATAATCCTATGTGTCTGAAATTTCTCACTGAGGTAACCTCACATGTTCCTGATCCAAAAACGCAGGTTTCATCAGAATTTGTTTCACCATTTTGGATTTATGATCATTTTTCCAAGGTGACCTGTTACAGGACTGTTCAGAATAGCAAAGTTGTACGGAATGCCACGTCTCTCTGGTTCATATTCTGAGTCTAATATTTGTAACACAGAAATTAAATTCTATTCCCTTTCTATAACATCTTTATTAATTCCATTTGTACCTCTTTAGCTCAAGATATTGTATATCTCCCCAGATGTCCTGTTCAGGGATGAATTCTGGAAGAGGCTGGAACCCTAACTTGGAGAGATCATATCTCCTGGAGTACATAGAATCTAAGTCTAATTTTTGGACACAAGATTTATCAGGATATTATATTAATCCCCTAAAATTTTTAGCTTCTGAGACTTCTCTAATATCGAAATATAGTGACTGTACCAAAACTTAGCAGTTTTAGTATTTAGGGTTCTCCTAGCTAAGGGTCAAACTAGGGTTTGACTTTCCTGGAGTTTTACCCAACCAAATTTCTTGATCCAGGTCTCTAAACTTCAGTTTTTATGAGGATAATAACCCTATTCTCATCTCACTCAAAAATTCATCTTCTGTAGAAATCCCTAATTTCCGCATCGAAGACTAAAAATGCTCGGAATCAAATTCTGCTTTGACAGAAAGATGTGCCCTTCAATGGGGAGTCATCTTAGCATACTTTTGCTGAAAATATGTGGAGGAAGATCCACAAAATAGGAAGCCCTAGTTCCTGTAGCTGGAAAATGTCTTCTTCTCAAATTATCTCTGATACCATGTTAGTTTTTCATCACATTTAAGCTAGCATTATGATCTTAGGATCTTTTCACTGAGAGAATAACAAGCACAGCAATAAAACACAAGCACATCACAAGAGACAAGAGACACAAAGATTTTTCCTCGAGGAAACCATAAAGGAGAAAACCCTATAAATTTCTCTAAGATAGAATCAACACCAAAATAGTAAGAGATCTCCCAAAACAGCAGTAGTCTTCTCTCTTCTGTCTAGTCCCAAAATTTCCTTCTCCAGTAGTGCGCCACACTTGGGAGAGAAAGTGATGTATTTCACAAGTGATAAATAGAGAGACTCTCACTCTCTATTTATATTCATCCATTCACTTGAATTGCCTTTTCACACGTAGGCTCAACCTAATAATTATTACTCGAGCCTACACCTTAATTAGTGTATAATAACTCAAGTGCCCCGAAACTGTGGAGACTTACCTAATGACTTGATATGAATTGATTACATTATTAATCCTCCCAATCGAAACATCAAGGCATGACCACATGACTCAAATACATAATAGAGACATCCCGGAATAAACATCGGGTTACAATACATAAGATACATAGAAGAATACATTCCGAAGTTACATATACATCAACACATGACCATAGAAACTGTAATAAAACTTGGGCTCACCAATCTCAGGCCAACCCCTACCATTATAGAACTTGCATATAGGTCCACCATCAAACCCAAGGGAATATTGGATGACCTCATCCTCTTAGTTGATTCGTAGGAATACCCAGCTGACTTCTTAGTTTTACAACCTAAGTCACAGCTAGGAGGACACCCACTGATCTTGGGAAGGCCCTTGTTAGCTACAGTAGATGCTTGCATCAGTTGTCGGTCTGGGTCTATGACCATATCATATGGGACCAAAACAAAGAACCTTACCCTCTATCCTCCAACTCAACCTAGTATAGAAGCTTAAACTCCATTGTGGATGGAGCTAGAGGAAGAGGAGGGCATTCAACCACTATTAACAACTCTCAGCCTGTGTGCCAGCCACAATGAAGGATGAAACCCAATCTTAGGGACGTTGTTATGGAGAAAACTTCCTATGGCTTGGGGTGTACCACAATAGACAGAGAAACCACAGAAATCAATCCCTTCCCAATATGCAAGAGAAATACAACATATAACACTAAAGCATCTCGAAACATACCTTATTCTGGATGGTTGAAGTAGATGCACGTTGATCTATTTCCAATCTTGCTTGCATTAGCAATTTACTCTCAACAACAATAAACAAGGCAAGCATGCTATATAATATAGTGTTAGGTCTACTCTAGCATATATAATCAACAATGTATAAGAAATTAAACACATCCATGGATTCAATATTCATTTTAATGCACATTATTAGATAGGAAAAGATATTTCTATCAAGAAAATCATAGATTACACAAGTGACAACCTCGGTCGGCATGTCTGCGAATCAGAGAAATTGAGTCCTCCACCTGGGTCTCCACCACCTCAATTCTCCATCTCTCAATAGCGAGCTCACAAGCAAAGGCAAGCTTGCAAAGAACACAAAGTGCTCCAAGGGACAAAGGGATGTAGACTCAAGTACAAGCAAGCTATGACAACAAGGGACCATAGTTTTCTTGCAATTTAATTCCTCCTCTGTTCAATGTATCCAAAGGGTTCCTTATATAGTGCTTTAATGGGGTAATGGAAGGTGAAATATGAGCGATCTCGAGGCATATGGAAGTCAAAAAGACAAGTGACTCAAATCCACATCAAGGAAAACTCCAAAAATACTTGGCCTTTTGTACACATCCCAATGTACACGGGTTTAAGGTTAATATCTGCGTATATACGCAAGAAAGGGATTAAAAGTCACATACAACAAATAATGGGTGTTTTTAGGGATGATATTGGAAACATCAAAGGTACAAAAATATTCCATGGGGTCCAAAGAGTCTGTAGAGGGACGAGGAAGGCCATAAAAGTGTGATCAACCATGTGTGGTAAAATCAACTGTAACAGATTCCCCCTAATGTGTGAGGTCATAGGGGTAACATGATGTCCAAAATAAATTATAAATCCATCCCAGAAGTGGAGTGATGAAGAACCAGGTGGAAGAACTAGCCATCCAATAGTATAGTACAATAATCAAACTCTGCATATGAATGCAAATACATATAGCAGTCCTGGATACATAAGAGTACAATGGCCATGAATATGCATGATATACAAAATGTGACATGTGTGGTCATCGCCACGTACAATATATAATAGATTAGAATCTCCATGATGAAGATATATAACGGATCAAGATCTCCATGGAAGCTGAAGATATATAATGGATCAAGATCTCCATAATGGATGATGATATGTGACATACACTTGAATCAAGTCACAAGATCTGAAATCTCATGAACACTTGCACGATCAAGGAGGTAGCATACATGAAATGCCACCGATCTATAAAGTCTTCTATAGAAACTTCTATGAGTACATGTCCTACTATGTGAATAGAGGTGTTGAGGTCGAACATAGTAGTCCATCATCTAATTACTGCTCATTGATGTATACCATTAACAGACACGAGATCACCCACCGATAATGAAAATGGGAATCAAGGTACTAGAGTGCAATCTAACAAGTGTGAATAAATGTGTTGAGGTCGAACACTTGGAAGAATCCATTGATCAGGGGACATTGATGTATTCCCAAAAATGTCAATGGCGAGAGAACCTACTACTGATGACTGTAAGTCTCAACGCACTCAAATTAATCTAGAGTCCTATCCCAAAATAAATGATCTGAAGTCAATGGGATGGAATCTGCTGGAAGAAGGGAATTAAGGCATCCCCCATAAACCAACACAAGGTACTCAAAAAGGTTGTATAATGTTGAAGGAATCAAACAAGATGTGCATGAACCAGTAATAGTATGAGGAATGGCTGACATGCAAAGTCAAGACAACTGAGGAATGGCCATATCAGGCTTCAAATTCCTTCGAAAAAGAGCATAAAGGAAAATGGAGACTGAAAGGAGGTAGCATAGACTTGATATACAAAACCGGGACATCTCTGCGACAGACGAGGCATCAACAGAGGCTCCATAGGGACTGGAAGCTTAACTAGTCACTGGAGATAAACTTAGAAAAATGAGTACAAATCCTAAATTCAAACTACTAACCCAACCAATGAATGTGATATACAGTGCTTTGTTAGAAGGCGACACAACTCGACTGCTGCCAAAGATAACATCTTTTCCTATCTAGATTTTTGGTTTTTTTATTTTTTTGGACTTTTTCAGATATTTTGAAAAGATTGAAAAAGAATAAAAGTGCTTTATAGTTACAAGTCTAGGAGGAGATGAGTGTCAAGGGGTAAACAAACTAGTTCCAAGCAGCAGAACATACCTATGCTCAATGTAAGGAAACATGTGCAAGATAATGAAACTCAGGGGAAATTTCCCTCCCAGTAAAAAAAATGGGGTATCAAGCTGCAAAAGATATGTAAAAAGGCTCTGCTTTTCTAGACATGAGACAGGATCGGGCTATATGGCTGATAATCAAAGTTAAGGAAGCCGACATAAGGCTTAATAACGCAAGAAAAACTTATGATAATGCAATTACAACTTGACATATACAAGGGAGTCCCAGGGGAATGGCCAGCATAAAGTTCAAGAGGAGTATGAAGCTCTTGCTCAAAGTCATGGCGGGACTAAAAGGGACTCCCAAACCTAAGAGAGGACTCGCAGCATGGGCACCAAATGAAAAAGGGAGCTAACTAGGACACCCATGTATAGGAAATCTCTACCATTGACATAGTACCACTTCTAACAATAGGATGAATGTTCTGTGATACCATGGAATGGGTTCATACCTAAGGTTAAAATGAAATGGCCATAAGGTCATCCAAAATGTAGGTGGATATCAAATCCTAACCTATATTCCAGTTCATACGTAATACCTATGATAGGAACAAACAGGTTGAAACCTTAGAGAGTGTATGAAAAATGGACCCTACATGACAACCATATTAGTCTAGAACAACCCAAAATAGTAAATAAAGAATCCAAAATATAGGATATATGGAGGAATGATCATGACAACTGCACCCAAAGGAAACAATGTGGTGAAGGATGGGACATAAAAAGAAAATTAAAGTGTAGACCCAACATTCACGTGTCCACTACCACCCCCATGAGGGTGACCACTAGTGTAAATACCGAGAGAAGGGAGTCAAAATCCTCCACAAATGGAGTAGAGGGAGAAATGTGACCACTCCCAAATCTATGAGCACGATAAGGGGCTGTGATGCCCCTAAGTATGACACAAGGGTCCATACTAGGACCAAGGATAGGTGATAGGATACCAGGCATGATGAAAATAAAAGTATCCAAACTCAAGACAGAATAAATATACTCATGTAACCATGATCCGAAAGGCCAAGTAGCGCACAAAGAGAACACTCCTAAGAAAATCTACAGCCAAAATACAAGCAAACCAAGGGGCGGATATGTGAGCTCCCGAATGCAGGAGGTATGTCTCTCCTAAGAGAGGCTCAAAAATCCCATACACTACAAGCGGAGTTACGTAACCAATTATAGTGGCCCTCAGTTTCAATGCATAAAGTGACTGTGATGTCTGACCTCTACCTAGCCAGGACACTTAAAGAATAACCTCTGGAAGTACCCCCTGTGATACCTAGGTAAGGAAACTAAGGTCAACCCAATATAACCAATGCTCAGGAAGACAATAGTAGGAAGGATCAACCATATGGGCAGTGTAGCAAATCCCGAAACTCTCGAAAGAGCCCCCAAATATGAATACAATCCTGGAAATATCTTCAGTGCTCACAGAAAGTGACCAGGGGTCATCCCAATCACAATCATTGGCACTGCGTCATGCTTAACTCTTGTGTAAGAGGAGCATCATGAGAAACATTAATTATATCAAGTATTTCACTCTCTCACCTGGACAGACACCTAATTGTTTGTGTTTAGTATTCTTGGAGAATTAACTCACAATGAACTATTCCAAGACTCTAAATCCTAATCTTGTTTGTGAACCCTATAAAAGAAAAATGTGTAGTTCATTTTAAATTAAGCGTTGATTTTAATGGCTGTGATTACTCAAAGGGAAATGGCCATGCAACTAGTGATATGAAGAATCAGCAGTGAAATAAAAGTGCACACTTAACAAGAAATTCCAAGTGCAATCTTATAGAATAAAAAACAGGGTATGCCACTACATGAGATGCAATATTTTTCCTTCAAATGTAAATGCAATCATTCCTATATGAAATCCTAAACACAACTCTTATGCAAGCAATCCAATGCAAGTACCTCCTCAAATCCATATCTAAGATGCAACTAACACTGCAACTATTTTGTATTTTTCAATATAAAAGAATAAAAATTGCAATAAAAGTCATTTAAAATTCTCACTCTCTGCAGAAAGTATAAAACACAAACCCAGCAAGACACCGAGACAAAAAGAGTAATGCACTAATGGAAAAACAAAAAAGATAAATGTCTAAAACTACTTCAAAGAAAAATCAATGAAAAATCAGTCTCTCGTCAAAAAAGAAGCAATCAATAGACACCATAAGAATCGAGGAATACCTAGCCACACTCACAACCCACCCAACAACTTCCCACAATTTCAAACTCAACCAAAAGGGAGGATGTACGTGACTATTTAAAGAACAGCTGTATATGTACGTGACTATTGGCCAAAAACCTGCATGTATACGCAGATTTTGGCCAAAAACGTGCATGAATATGTGATTTTTGGCCAAAAACCCGCATATGTATGCAACTTTTATCCAAAAACCTGCATATATAGAGAAGATAGTGGTAAAAAGTAGGACAAGGGTCAAACCACTTAAGGGGAGTTTCAATGTATGAACATACTATAAAATGTGACACAGAAATGGGGAGAAACAAAGAGCAAGTCAATAAAATCAAACACATTGTGCCACCAGACCCCAAAGAAACGCAAGGAACATCCCCATCGGAGTCGCCAATTCTGTTATGAAGAAAAATTCCTATGCCTTGGGGTGTACCACAACAGATAGAGAAACCACAAAAATCAATCCCTTCCCAATATGCAAGAAAAATACAATATCTAACACTAAAGGATCTCAAAACATACCTTATTCCGGATGGTTGAAGCAGATCCACATTGAGCTTTTTCCAATCCCGCTTGCGTTAGCAATTTACTCTCAACAACAGTAAACAAGGAAAGAAGGCTATATAATATAGTATTAGGTCTACTCTAGGATATATAATCAACAATGTATAAGGAATTAAACACATCCATGGATTCAATATTAATTTAAATGCACATTATTGGATAGGAAAAGATATTTCTATTAAGAAAATCAGAGATTACACAAGTGACAACCTCTGTCGTCATGTCTTCAAACCATAGAAACTGAGTCCTCCACCTGGGCCTCCACCACCTCAATCCTCCATCTCTCAATATCAAGCTCACAAGCAAATGAAATCTTGAGAAGAACAGAAAGTGCTCCAAGGGAAAAAGGAATGCAGACTCAAGAACAAGAAAGCTATGACAACAATGGACTATAGTTTTCATTCTCTTCAATTCCTCCTCTTTTAAATGTATACAAAGTTTCCTTATATAGTGCTTCAATGGGGCAATGGAAGGTCAAATATGAGCAATATCGAGGCATATGGAAGGCCAAAAGACAAGTGACTCGGATCCACATCAAGGAAAACTCCAAAAATATTTGGCCTTTTGCACACATCCCGATGTACGAGGGTTTAAGGGTAATATCCACGTATATACGCGAGAAAAGGGATTAAAAGTTGCGTACAACAAATAATGGGTGTTTTTAGGGATGATATTGGAAACATCAAAGGTACAAAAATAGTCCATGAAGTCCAAAGAGTTTGCAGAGGGATAGGGAAGGCCATAAAAGTGTGATCAACCATGTGTGGTAAAATCGGTTGTAACAGACATAGTGAAGGAAGAGATTCAACACTCTTGGAAGTAGAGTTTATATATCCAATATCAGACAATGATTAGGTTTCTCCACTCATGATAGTACCAAATAATAATGGTAAATGAATATTTTGTGTGGATCACAGAGAGCTGAACAAGGCAACACAAAAATATCACTTTCCTCTGCCTTTCATCAACTAGGTACTTGACACCCTATCTAGGAAGAAGTGTTTCTCCTTTCTGGATGGGTTTAATAGGTACAATTTGTTATATTTTTAACATTAAGCTAGCATGACATTAGGATCTTTAAACTAAGAGAACAACAAGCATAGCAATCAAACACAAGATACGATGAACATAGTGTTTTTCCTTGGGGAAACCATAAATGGAGAAAACCCTGCAACTTCCTCAGAGATAGAATCAGTACCAAAGTGAAACCAAAAAATAGTAAGACAATCTCCCAACAGTAGTAAGCTCTTTCCTCTTGCCCCAGTGTCTTTCTCTTCCTCAGCTATGTGCTACAACTGAGTGTGGATGAGTGTGTAATAAATAGAGAGGTCACCTCTCTATTTATACTAATTCCCAACATGACTAAAACCCTACTAGGGCCGACTTCACTAGGTGAGTCTAATAACCCTAGTACCCTAGAACTAAGGGGACTTTAACCCTTAGACAATAGGAGGGTTACCCACAATGACTTGACATGACTTGTTTACATTATAGATCCTCCTGATAGGAACATCAGAGCATGACATGACACAAGAAAATCCCAGAATAAACATCGGGTTACAATAGATAAGAAATACAACTAAATACATTTCGAAGTTACAATTACATTAACACTCCCTCTTAACTAGGAAGGTATTCTCTTCACACAATTTTCATCACTGGTCTTCTTCTCTGGATCATTGTTTCATCTGTATCTTCAAGTCATCTTTGTCTTCAAGTAATATTCATCTTCAAGTCATATTCATCTTCACGTCACCTTCATCTTTGGATCTGGATCATCACTCGATCTAGATCATCCCTTGATCTGGATCATCTCTGGAGCATCATCTCTAGATATGGATCATCCCTTGATCTAGATCATCTCTACTGGATCATCAACACTGAATCTTCATGGGTGCTATCTTGTGATTCTTCTCATCATAGGAAGTTCTACAGACCCAACCCTTTTTTATTCTGGATGTAGGCCAAGCCTCCATGTAGGTCTTCTTCAGCACTTATATCTGACACTTAAGTCAGAATGGATTTCCCAGCACTTACATCTAACCTACTCATCAGAAAGGAATGCTCAGTACTCATATCTAATCATATAAGAACCAATCTTATAATCACATCAGAAAGGCCCAACACTCAGATTTGACACATGCGAGGAACCAATCCAACATGCATATTAAAAAAGGCTCAGCACTTATATTTGACACATGCAAGGAACCAATCCAACATACATGTTCAAAAAGGCTCTGCACTTACATCTGACACATGTGAGGAACCAATCCAACATGCATGTTCAGAAGGGCTTTGCACTTACATCTGACACATGCGAGGAACCAATCCAACATGCATGCTCAAAAGGGCTCTACACTTATATTTGACACATGCGAGGAACCAATCCAACATGCATGTTCGAAAGGGTGTGTACTCACATCTGATCAAGTACAAACCAATCCTACAGTCATATCAGAATGGCCCCCAGTCCCAGACTGAGCTACCTGGTAACTGATCAGGTGCCTCCATTCCCAGAATGGCATTCAGCGCTTGATTTTGATCATGTAGGAACCAATCCTATAGCCACCTCAGAATGGCTCAACACTCATATCTGACATGGGAGGAACCAATCCTCAACATGACATAATGGCTTAGCCCTTACATCTGACCTACTCATCAGAATGGCTCATGGATTCAGCACTCATATCTGACATGGAAGGAACCAATCCTCTCACCATGACAGAATGGCTTAGCCCTTATATCTGACCATTGAAGGAACCAATCCTCTCACCATGTCAGAATGGCTATGGGTCTCATCACTTCCCCTTGGAGGAAACCTCGATCTAGATAACACCAAGCTTCTCTCTGAAGTACTCAAACTTCACCCTAGCCAATGGCTTCATCAACACATCAACTATATGTTCCTCCGTCACAACATACTAGAGCTTCACTGCTCCCCTCTACACCATATCCCTGATATAGTGATACTTGATCTCGATATGATTGGACTTGTCATGGAACACTGGATTCTCTGACAACTTCACGCAACTCTGGTTATCACAATGTATACAAGTAGCATCCATCCGGAGATCAAATAAATCATACAGTAGCTTCTGCAGCCATACTACCTCACAACTAGCTGAAAAAGTTGTGACATACTCTCCTTCAGCTGTACTCAGTGCCACAGAAGATTACTTCCTGCTAAACCAACAGATCGCACCTAATCCCATACTAAAGCAACAATTTGAGGTGCTCTTCCTATCGATGGCATGTCCTGCCCAATCTAAATCAACATAACCCTCCAGGTTAATCTTTTGATTCTCCTCGTACTTGATTCCATAATCAATTTTACCCCTCAGGTACCTCAGAATATGCTTTACAGCAGTCAAGTGAACATGTCTTGAATCTGTAAAGAACTGGCTCAAGGTGTTCACAGCAAAGCAAATATCTAGTCTCGTGTTCGTCAGATACATCAAGGACCCAATCATCTGACGATACATCACAACATCAACCATCTCTGATGAATAATCACTCAATAGCTTCAGGTTCGATGCCATAGGTATGGCCATATCCTTGCATTCCATAATCCCAAACCTCTTCAGGATCTCTATTGCATACTTCGCTTGTCCGAGGGAGATTCCATCCGTATTCTGCCACACCTCCATGCCTAGAAAATACTGCATCATACCAAAGTCCTTCATTTCGAAATTGACAACAAGCTTTCTCTTCGTATCAGCAATCAACCCATCCATACCTATTACAAACAGATCATCTACGTACAGTAGAAGCATCGCTGGGTTGCCATCTTCAACCTTGTAGTAAAGGTTGGAATCTGCTTTACTCTTGGTAAAACCCAAACTGGATAGAAATCTATCAATTCTGTTGTACCATGTCCTAGGTTCCTGTTTCAAACCATACAGGGCTTTCTTCAGTCTGCATACATGAGACTCCTTGTCATGTGTCTCAAAACCAAGTGGTTGTTCTACATACACTTCCTCTTCCACTACACCATTCAATAAAGCAGTCTTGACATCCATTTGGTGTATCTTGCATTTCATTATTGTAGCCAAAGCAAGTACCGATCTAATGGAAGTGTATCTGGCTGCAGGAGCAAAGGTTTCTTCATAATCTATTCCTTCCTTCTGTGAGAATCCATGAGCAACAAATCTTTCCTTATATTTATCGATGCTACCATCTGCAGCATGCTTGATCTTGTAGATCCATTTGGAAGTTACAACTTACTTCCCTTCTAGTCTTAGGACAACATCCCAAACATCATTCTTCATGATAGATTGATACTCTTTGATCATAGCATCCTTCCATTCTTTCCGTTCTTCCACTTCTTCATAGTTGGAAGGTTCTTTATCGATAACATCACATAGTAAGGAGACATATCTGGAGCAGGATCTGGTTCTCTTTCTTTCTCTGTGATTCTCTTCTGGAGCCCCATATCTTTCTACACCTTGGATAATTTCTCATACCCAAGAAGGTTTCCTCTTATGAGGATTCTTCTCATGAGGTGGATCTATAGGTCTTTGTGGTCCTTCAAATTATCGATCTTCTGCTTGAATTTCCTCATTCATGGTTGTATCATGAATTCTGGGAGCTTCTGATTCTTCAGGTTCTTACGTCCCTATATCATGAATTCTGGGAGCTTATGATTCTTTAGGTTTCCACGCCCGAGGGAGGAGAGTTATTCCACCCTACTTTTGCTAAAAATATGTGGAGAGAGATCCACAAAATAGGAAGCCCTAGTTCCTGCAGCTAAACAGTGTCTTCTTCTCAGGTTAGTTCTGATACCATGTTAGATTTTTAACATTAAGCTAGCATAACATTAGGATCTTAAAACTGAGAGAACAACAAGAACAACAATAAAACACAAGAGACAATGAACACAGTGTTTTTCCTTGGGGAAACCATAAATGGAGAAAACCCTGCAACTTCCTTAGAGATAGAATCAACACCAAAGTGAAACCCAAAAATAGTAAGACAATATCCAAATAGTAGTAAGCTCTTTCCTCTTACCCTAGTGTCTTTCTCTTCCTTAGCTATGCACTACAACTGAGTGTGGATGAGCGTGTAATAAATAGAGAGGTCACCTCTCTATTTATACTAATTCCCGACATGACTAAAACCCTACTAGGGCCGACTTCACTAGGTGATTCTAATAACCCTAGTGCCCTAGAACTGCGGGGACTTTAACCCTTAGACAATAGGAGGGTTACCCACAATTAATTGACATGACTTGTTTACATTATAGATCCTCTCGATAGGAACATCGGGGCATGACATGACACAATAACATCCCGGAATAAACATCGGGTTACAATAGATAAGAAATAAAAGTGAATACATTCCAAAGTTACAATTACATTAACACAATCAAATCCAGATTGCTCCTGAAGACCAAGTCAAAATGACGTTCACCTATCCCTGGGGTACCTTTCAATATAGGGTGCTCCTCTTCATCTTATGCAATGCTCCAACCACATTTCAGAGAGTTGTAATTGGCATCTTTTCAGAAATGGTTAATGATAGTATGGATATTTTCATGGATGATTTTACCTCTTATGGTAGTACCTTTGAAGAGGCACTGAAAAACTTGGAAAAATTTTTAACACACTGTGAGAAAACCCAGCTATCTTTGAGCACTGAAAAGTGCCATATTAAGATGAGTGAACGTGTAGTTCTAGGTCATTTTATCTCTACTGATGGTATCTAGGTAGAACCATCCAAAATTAGGGTAATTGAAAACATACCCACTCCTAGAACACAAAAAGAGGTATGTAGCATTTTAGGGCATGCTGGGTATTATAGAAGATTTGTAGAAATTTTTTCCAAACTAGCTTCTCCTTTATTTACCTTATTGACGAAGGATGTACAGTTTATTTGGAATGATGCATGCCAGACAACATTCACTGAACTTAAGAAGAGGTTGTCTATGACTCCTATCTTAAGGGAGGATAATCGGGCTCTGCCTTTCCATATTTCTTTATATGCCTCTGACACTGCCATTGGAGTAGTATTAGGTCAGCAAGATGGTCAAGCATCATATGCAATTTATTACATCAGTAAGAACTTGGCCCATGTTGAACTCAATTATACTGTTACAGAGAAGGAATTTTTAGCCATCGTTTATTCCATTAAAAAATTTAGACACTACATCACTGGATATCCCACCTTTGTACACACTAACCACTCATCCATCAAGTATCTAATAAACAAACCAGTTACAAATGCTAGGCTAACTAGATGGCTGTTACTATTATAGGAGTTTGATATTACCATTATCAACAGTCCTGGGAAAGAAAATGTTGTTTCTAATTATTTATCTTGTTTTACTAATAGTGATGATAGCCTACCAGCTGAGGGTTCTTCTCCAGATGAACAGTTGTTTGCAGTTTCAGCTTATTCCCCTTGGTATGCAGATGTTGCTAACTACTTGGTTGCAGGTAAGATTATGGCACACTTGTCAAAAAGAGAGAAAAGGAATATTATTCAACAAAGTGCCAGGTATTGTTGGATAGATGGTCATCTTTTCTACATAGGTCTTGATATTGAGATCCGAAGATGTGTAAGGGAGGATGAATTCTTCCATATCTTGAAGGCATGTCATGATGAACCATGTGGGGGACATTTTGTAGACAGGAGAACAGGTCATAAGGTGTTGAGAATGGGTTATTATTGAAAAACAATTTTCAAGGATGCCAATAAATATGTCCAGTCTTGTAACAGTTGTCAAAGAATGGGACAACCTAATAGATTGGATGAAATGCCTCTTCTACCATAGTTGGTGGTGGAACCTTTTGACATATGGGCCTTAGATTTTTTTGGGCCTATCAATTCTCATTCAAAACAGAAATCCTACATTTTGGTTTGCACCGACTACATGACAAAATGGGTACGATTTGTAGCTTTAGAGAAAGCCAATGACCAAGCTGTAATAGATTTCCTATATGGAGAAATATTTACTCATTTTGGAATACCCAAGGAAGTAATCACAAATGGAGGACCACAATTTTTGTCACACAAATTCAAAGATTTTCTATAGAAGTACCATATTCAGCATAGGATAACTTCACCTTACCATCCCCGGGCCAATTGCTAGGTGGAAAGTACCAGTAAATTTATTGAATCTATCCTCACCAAAACATTTAAGAGCCATCGCAGAGACTGGGCTGACATAATTCTGGAACAACTCTAGGCATATCGTACTACGTGGCACAATACTACAGGTTTCTCCCCTTATGACTTGGTGTATGGCCAGAGCTATATCTTTCCTGTTGAATTCAAAATCAAAACCTTGAAGATAGCCATGGAGGTAAACTTAGATGTAAATGAAGCCCAGAGGAATAGATTGAATCAATTGAATGAACTTGAGGAAAATCACATAGCTGCTATGGATTAGACAACATTAATTCAGCAACAAAGATCCAATTGGCATGATCAGTTCATCAAGAAGTGAGTCTTCTATGAGGGATACTCGGTGTTATTATATGATTCAATATTCAAAAGGGACTTTAAAGGTAAGCTACACAAAATATGGTTAGGTCTATATCTGATAGACAGAGTATTCGACAATGGTACAATCCGCCTAGTCACCATTGATGAGAATCATGCACCATTACTCGCTAACGCTCACAGGCTGCAACTGTATCATAATCCAATTTCAAGGGACGTGTTTGTTTCAAAGATTGCAGAAGATTTAGGATACCAGTTGGAGCAAGGGAAGGAATATTTCTCTGGCCCTATCAATATTTAGAAAGTCGCTACAATTTCCACACAAAATTTTTGTACATAAATAAATTAATGCTTATTTCCTTTTTTTTCGTTTTCCTTTACACTTGATCATTTTTTTTTAGAGTATATGCAGGAATTTACTCAAGGAGCAATGGACATGACCAGGCCTAATAACCATGAGCACCTATTGTAATTTTCTATTTTCTGGAAGAGCTCCTTAAGAAGAAAAACTTGAATAATGAACAGTTCGGTGCAGCTGCAACTCTGCAAAATTTGCCTATTTTTTTGGCCCTGTCGTAGCTGCAACACCATAAAATCCTGCCTACTTTTCCGTTTCGTAGCTGTGACACCATAAAGCCCTACCTAATTTTATGTTTCACAACTACAACACAGTAAAACCCTACTTACTTTTCCATTCCGCAGTTGGAACACCGTAAAACCCTACCTACTTTTCCATTCTGCAGTTGCAACACCATAAAACCTTGCCTACTTTTTTGTTCTATCACAGCTGCAACACCGTCAAATATCAGCCATTTTTTTGTTACCATAGTCGCGACTCCATTAAAATTTTGCCTACTTTTACTCCTTTTAACGGATGCGAATCCACTAATTTGGATGATTTTTCCTATGTCTTGTGGCTACAAATCCTCCATATTTGTCCACAGTCGAGCTACAACTCCTTCAAATTCGTCCAGAATTTCTGCCGCTAGTGATTTTTCTAATTCCCACTCACTTTGCAGCTTTAATTATGATTCCATCAGGATCGACAGGACAAATTTTGATTCGTCGGGAGAAGGATTATGGTAGCATGTGCACAATAATATTTAAATTTGAAGGCCGCATTGACACACTGTATTACTCTAAGAAGTTACAATACATCCCATAATTACTAAGGTACGGTTCTGCTTATTTACATGATTAAGCATTAAGCATATTTGACAGAGTTAATCATACCTACCTTTTTATATCTATCGTTACACCTGTACTTCGTTAATTGCCCATTCCCATGATCTAATGGCTACTCAAATTTATTTCACAACCGCCACCCTTTCCTAATTTGGGGAAAATCTTACCAATGATTCTATGCTTACTTCCGTCTTAACTTTCCAAATTTGCCAACTCCAACCTCCGCCATTCATGCATGTCCTACACTGAAATCTCCATTGTTAGATACTACAATTTGCTAAGCTGATACCAAAATTTATAACGAAAGATAAAATGGGTATCTCATCCTGGAATGAACCTCCAAACACAGTCATTGCAGAAGAATGTTGAAGTTTTCACTATCTTTGAAGCCGCGGGATAGACTGATTTTTTCCAACGTCTCAAATTTTTTCATCGTGAAACTGCTCTGCAGTTCACTTCAAACCTTACACAAACCCACTCAAATTTTAGGGGTTTTTGGATAGAATTTTTCAAGGTGATTGTAGCTGAGGTTACCGGCCTCCCGTAGGTAGGAAGAGCTTGGTTTGGAATAATAACTCCCAATGTCGCCGCAATACAAGAATTTTTGGTGGTAGGTGAACAATTGCATCCATCAAGATGAGGAATAGAATTACAGTTATTGCCTCACCCATGGGATCAAGTGAATTTCTTCCTTAAAAAGTATATCACCTACGAAGGTAGGTACCAGAATGTCTATTATTCTCAGTTTCCATTGTTGTCTCATTTACTCCACATAAATCTACTTAATGTTCCATTTTTTCTATTTAGAGACCTACATCACATGGCAGGATTTGTCATAGTAGCTAAGCATCGATACTCTTCCCTTACCCATCATGACCTCATTAAAATTTTAATCTTAAGGGCCCTAGCTTAGAGAAATAAAACACGGGAATAATTTACTGGCCAACCTCAGATAGGCCAAGGACCTATACTTTTTCCTAGGATTCCAATTAGAGAAAAAGTAAGGGAACCTACACTTCTATTGGCTGTTCAATTGGAGGAAGAGCAAGAGGACCAGAGTCCCTCCAATTTAGTTTGGGGGGCAGGGGAGTTGAGACAGGATTAGAAGAAGAGGAAGAACTGGCGGAGGATGTAGTAGGAGAAAACCCTATAGAGGAGATAGATAATTTGGGAGCTCCAAGAGCTGAAGCTGAAACTGGAGCAGCATTAGATGTTGCGACAGTTGAAGCTAAAGCTGTGGGAGTTGTGATGATAGGAGAAAATGCATAGGTCCTCACCATCGAATCCTCTCCTGAATGGGGGGGGGGAATTTAATTGAAGAAGAAACAGAGATGGAAGAGGACAGAGGGGAAGCTGAAACATGAAATATTCCTTCTACATCAACTACAAGGTTGGAATCCCATGTACCTCGAAGGAAGAGAAGAAGGTAAAGAGAAGAAATATAAGCATCTCGACTAGTGAGGATAAGGAGAATGAGATCAGTCACAGTAGCTGAAGTAGTGCGAGCAAAATGGGTATATATTGAAGCAAACATTGAATTTCCCATTCTGAGACCAAGAACAAATAATGCTCCACAGGAGACTATTGTAGAAGAACCTCAAATTTAGGGCTTTTGTATGAAAATGGGTTACTGAAGGAATAAGTGCAATTTCTTCAGAAAGAATTGGAGAATTGGAAGGAGGTATGTAAGAAACAAGTAGAGATAAGGCTGCACACACTGGTAGAAGTTGCATACTAGTTAAAAGGATCATCTCCCGCTAAGTAGGATAAAGAAGTGGAGAAAGTAGCCTACCCTGCATGTGAGGAAATTTTTAGCCAATCAGGATACACAATCATAGTGCATTCATTTGGAACCCAAAAGCCTACACCAATAGCTGAAGAAGAATAAGAAGCACCTGATGTAGAATTAAGGAAAGAAGATGAACCAAAAGTAGGGCTAATCCCCAATATAGAATTCGAAGAAGCTGAGCAATCATAGACTCAACCATTAGGACTATTGGATCAGCCTAACAAAAGTAATGTTGAATCCAAGCATGGTACTGTCACACAAGAACCAACACCTTTAGAAATATTTGTCAAAACTACCATTCAAGAAGAAGTGGGTAAACTAGAGATTGAGGTAATTCCTTATCCTAACTTAGAATGTTTGACTATGACCCTAGAACCATATCAAGACACCAATCTAATAGAGGAGTCCCAACAACAGGAAGACATTGAATTCAATCATGATGTTGCTACACAAGAACAAACATTCTTAGAAATCCTTGTTGAAACTCCATTTCATCCAAGAATACAAAATCCTGAGGTGGACATAATCCCTGATATGGAGTTGGGAGAAGATGAATAGATGCAGTCATGATCATCAGGGGATACTAATATATTTGGGGAATATTCCCATCTTTGGAGATATATGGAAGTAACTCAAGATAAATTCCAGCAGCATGAAAAAATGGGGGGACAGGATGTTGATACACAAGAACCAATAGTCTTGCATATCCTTATTAAATCCACGGCTGAAGTCCAAGTAGCTGTAGTTGGTACTCAGGTAGATGTGTAAATCAAAATTCAAGAAGAATTTGTTACACAAGAACCAACATCTTCACAATTGAATGCTGAAGTTGTTGAAAGAGAGTTGCAAGGAAAGGATACTGTCACACAAGAACCAAAACCCTCAGAATTAATGGCAGAAGTTCCCACATAGGATGAAGTTGTTGAAGGGGAGCTTCAAAAAGAAGATGTTGTTACACAAGAACCAGCATCCCCAGGAGTGGTTGCAGAAGTACCTATTCAGACAGATACTGTTGAAACCTTAATAGAAAAGGAAGTTGTTACATCCCCAGTGCAGAATGCTCAAGCTGAAACATTGGATGACAAGGTATTGTTATAGCTCAAAATGACACATCTCTGCCTATGACCACTTTCCCATGATTCCATCGCATGTTGATACTTCCATGATGACACTTCATGAAAGTCACTGAAAAAACACCTATCTTGGAGGACCCATATCTTGAGTTCTATAACTCTGTTTGACCTCATCTTTGTGCCCTTGGAAATATATTTTGTTAGCTAAAACTTTCTAGAAGACATCAAAGTCTGAAAATGCCCAGAAATGCCCATAAAATGAGTTTTTTGTCTATACACGACTTGCTGTATTAGCAACCCGGGGATGACACGCAACTTGCCAGTTATGCAACCCACGTATACTTTTCGTGTACGTGACTATCCAATTATGCAACCTGCGTATGCATCTTAAAAATGACAAAAAACGTGTCTTTTTATTTCAGGTAGTTTGGGTAGTTATGCAACTGACTCCTTCAGTTGTAACTACTTTGTCTTCGCCCCTAACGCTTCCTTAACCATATAAATAGAGGTAGGGAGGTCCATGAGAGGGTACTTGAATTTTTGCACTATTATGCTGGAGGATTTGGAGCTCTCTTTTGCCACACCTTTTCCCTAGAAGCATTCTCCTTGTGTTGCAGAGCTTGGAGGCTGAGTTCCTTGGAGAAGAGAAGCAGCAGAACCGAATCAAGGTCTTGGTGAGGTGCCAAACTTGAAGAGAAGGTATACTTGTACTTGTTTTCAAGATTAATAAAGATGTGATGTCCTTCTTCTTCCCAAATCATTGTTCAATGTGTGATTGAATCTCTATTTATGATCATATGATGGTGTTATTTAGATCATTAGTTCATGTTTATTTGATTATCATTGCTTTTTTATGTGGTCATATTGGTTTGAGGAAGGTATAATTCGTTTTGCAAGTCTCTTGGAGCAAGAGGAGCAAGAAGAGGATTGAAGAGAAAGCATGGACCAGCATTCAGTTAATTAGGTGTGGACCTTTCTAATCTCTGAATATTGCTTGTATTTTATTGCAGAACTATATGCATCCACCTTTCAACCCTAGTATGTTGATGGCCTCTTAAACCCTAGCCATAGGATACTTTCCTTTACAACAGAATTGGCAACCATACTGGGGATAGCCTTGTCTGTTTGGGGTTTCTCTGTCTTTCTTTCATTCTTTTGCATTGTTTCAGGTCCTTCTTATGACTTAGGAACACCTTATAAGTCTGATAGCACACTTCCCCTCCCTTCCTAAGGCAGTTTTTGACCTTTTTTGGGAGTTTTTCCACCCATACGTGACTTGCTTGACTGAACAGTCACGTGTCTTGTTTGATACATGTGACTTGCTCTATTGTAAACCCACGTATGATCCACGACTTGTCTATTATACAACCCACGTATGCTCGTATACGTGACTTGCCGTATTGGCAACTCGCGTATGCCCCTTTAAACAGTGTTTTTTCCTCTTTTGTGATTTTTCTTCTGTTTGAAGGTGTTTTGGCAAGTATTTTGGGGTCCTATGTAGGTACATGAATCCAGGGAGTTAGTTTCATCCCTTTTTGCTTGTTCTTTATCTATGTGGTAAGCCCTTTTATAGCATTAGGGTTTGCTCTTTGCTCTTTCCCCCACCTCCTTTGCTTGGTATGATTTTTGGCTCATGTTTCTAGTCATCCTTTGTTAGTGATCTTTGTTTGAGTTCAGAATATTGTTGGTGTTGGTTTCCTTCTTCTTTTGTTGGTTAACTTCACCATGCCAAAATAGTTGACTTGTCTTTTATGCAAGCCTTTCCTTCCAAGTAGGGTTTATACTGACTTTAGGGAATTCTAGAGTTTGTTTGGTGGTTGTATAGCAAATTTCCTTTTGCTTTGTTCTTATTATCTGCATACTTTGCTTTGTAGGTAGTTTTTCTTTTGCATTTATAAAATAAAATTAAAAAGAATGTATACTTGTTTTTGCTGCTTCCCCCCCCTACCTCCTTCTTTGGCTTGACCTTGTTGGACAAGGTACTGAGCAGCCTTTGTTTGTTGGTTTAGATTGATACTTGGGACTTCTTGACCTTTGTTTATGTCAGTGTTATTGCTTAGTCTCTTCATTCCAAATTTGTTGGCTTGTTTACCTTTGTAAGCCTTCTTTTTCAAGAGAGGTTGATATCTAACTTTAGGGAAACCTAGGGTTTGTTTGTGGGGTGTAGAGTAGTTGTTTATTTGCTTTGCTTATAGTACTTGCTTGCATTAGTTGATAGGTTGTTTTTATTTTGCATTTATAAGAGAAAAAGACAAAAACACATGTTTTCTTTATATGCATGTAGATTAGGTTTTTAGTCTAGATTGCATGGGATATCATCGTTTTTGAATAAAAATAAAAAAGAATTTGTTCTTTTGTGGCTTTTAAGTTTCTATTTGAAAATGAAAAGAGAATAGTTTTTGCTTTTTGCATTTCATATCTCTTTGCTTAGTCATTTTGTTTCAACTTTGAGTCAAAACACCACATAAGTTTCACGCCATTTACCCTCTGACTAAAAACAACTCTTAAAATAAACGATATAATTTTAAAAATTACTAGTAAGTTTTATTTTATAAGGTCATACACCAACTAGCTCATGCTATACTTGTGGATTAGGGAGATTTAACTCTCCACAAGTATTTAAATCTCAGACGTAGTTGGCCAATCACTAGGTAAACCCTTTTCTGTGTTGATTGTATCTGGGAAGCTCCTCTCAAACGGGAGTTAAGCACGGCGCGGCATGGACACTTGGACTGAGGAGATAACCCTCTGATTCCTTGTTAAAGCGTAGACCAGGGTTTTTACGCATCTGGGGATTCTGTCCTAGACAGGTTTTTAGGCTCAGCTACCCTGCCCATGCGTATGAATCAGGCTTGCAACTGTCTCCCCAAACTGTCAATATAGTTAAGGTAGACTTTAGTATCTTTGACATCTAGGGTTCATACATAGGTACATCGGAAGGCTATTTTTGGTTGACCTTGGACGGACTTGGAAGGTAACCCCAGTAGAAAGTGTGGGAGGGTGGTGGGTGATTCCTCCACTTGTGCCTAAGAAAATCTATAGGGACGCCAAGTAACTGTCTATCAACTTTCTTCTGGAAAGCGTATCTTATACCTGTTTGTCTGTTTGGCTTTAGGAATTTTTAGTGAGTGCTGTGTGGTTTGTCTGTACTTAGTGTGCCTTTAGGTGTGTGCTTTGTAATTTTGGTTTCCTATCAACCTCAGACTTTGTCTCCTAGTTTGAAACTATGGCTAACACCCCTTCGAGCACCAACCAAGAGATCCCCATGTTGGGCACTCCTTGTACTATTCCTCCCATGGGGAATGTTGGTGTTCCCTTGATGGCCACCCTGAATCTACCTGGATTCACCCTCGGGCTACCGGTGTGGTTTTTTTCCACTCCAATTGTCCTGAATGCTCCTGATGCTTCTCAAGTAAGATCCTTATATCAAGGGCATCAAAACACTGCTTCCCCTTCACCTATAGTTGATTCTCCTCCTCCATCTACCTCATGCGATGAAAGTACTGATACTAATAACCGGCAGTCTAAAAGGAGTAAAAGAAGGAGGAATAGGAAGAAGGCACATAAGCAAGGGGGCACCCATTCAACCTCTGCAATTCAAGTTGAACCTCACCACCCAGCCTCTGTTGTTCATGCTGGGGGCACCTATCCAACCTCTGCAGGTCATGTTGGATCTAAGCACTCAACCTCTGCAATTCAAGTTGATCTTCACCATCCAGCATCTGTTGATCATGCTGGTGGGATCCTTCCAACCTTTTCAACTCATGTCAGATCCAGTCACTCAACCTCTACAGTTCATGCTGAGGGCACCCTTTCAACCTCTATTGTTCAAGTTGAACTTCCCCATCCAACCTCTGTAATTCATGTTGGATCCATCCACCCAGCCTTTGTTGTTCATGTTGGGGGAAAACACTAAACTATTGCAAAGAAGATTGATTCTAACCACTCACCCTCTGTTGTTCATGTTGGTGGTGCCTGTCCAACCTCTACAAGTCATGTTGGACCCACTCTCTTAGCCTCTGCAAGTCATGCTCGGGGTAGTCTCTCAGCCTCTGTGGTTCATGCTGAAGACAATCTATTAGCCACTATGAGTCATGTTGACATTGTTGAAAAGACTACCCATTCAAAACACAAGCCCAAGTTTCCTTGTAAGATTTGTGAGGGAGATCACCTTAATTATAAATGCCCTTCTATTCTGGAGGTGCGAAGAGTCTGGTTTCATGGTCATCCCATTTTTGAACATTCTGAAGATTTTCAACAACCAACCTCTCTTAGTGAGGTTGGACCCAGTCACCCAACCTCTGTAGTTCATGCTGGGGGAAAACCCTCATCCTCTGCAGGTCATGGTGAGAGCAAACAGTCATCCACTGCTAGTCATGTTGACACCATTGAGAAAACTGGTCGTTCAAAGTGCAAACTTAAGTTCCCTTGTATGATATGCAAGGGAGATCATATTACTCACCAGTGCCCTGCTATCGCAGAGGTGCGAAGAGTGTGGTCCAAGACTCAAGGATTTCCTTCTCCTGAACAACATATACTTTCTCAACAACCTACTCAACCTTTGGTTGATCAAGTGGTCGAACCAATCTCAGATTTGGTCGATCCCACTCTTCTTTCGAAGAGTGATCCTAATGTGATTGAACCAATGTCACATTTGGTCAATCCCACTCTCCCTTCAGAGAGTGACTTTCACGAAGTGGTTGAATCGATTCCATTGTCGATCAATCCCACTCTTCCTTTGGAGAGTGAAGTGTCTACTAGTCACATTTTCTTCACTGCCAGTTCAGAACTTACTAAAAAAGGGGGAACTGAACTTGCTTCGGATCAACCCCCACCAAGCTCTTAGATTGCTTCCTTTGATTGGGATAGCCTAGTTGAGCTGTTCCTTCCTTCCGATGCACCTTTCCAGATAAAGGTCAAAGTTGAATTATACACGATTTCTCGTTGTATTGTTGATGAAGGAGCCTCAGTTAGTATTTTTGTCTGCTCGTGCTTGGCGAGGCATGGGATCTCCCAGCCTTGTGTCGACTGCTAGTCAGTTACTGGAGTTTGATAGAAGAACTTGTATAGCCTTGGGAATTCTTGCTCAAACACCTGTTACTTTGGGTGGGAAGATCGTCTTAGTTGAATTCATGGTGATAGAAGACCCCTTGGACTTCAATATGCTCCTTGGACGTGATTATGTCTATGCCATGCAAGCTGTGGTGTCAACATTATTTCATGTGATGTACTTTAATCATGGTGAAGAAATTTTCACTATCGATCAGTTGGATTTTCTTGATCCTTCTCCTAACCCAACTAGAGACCAGGTCTGTCCTTTATTGATTCCCAGTGTTTCTATAGACACTACCTTGCCACAGGTGAACTATGTGGCCTCTTGTCCTTCGCGTTCAATTGCTACTGAGAAGCAGCCTCTGTTTTCATGCTTACCTTCTCAGGACTTGGTCCCAGCAGTTGACCAGGTGAGTCATCCTATACATACTGTGGAGCTTTCTCTCCACTCTGTCAATCCATTTGAAAGTTTAGACATGTGTCCTATCTCGGATGATCTCCTTCCTTCGGATGAAGTCTTCCTAGAGTATTTGATACAGTCTCATCTTATTTTGGATGTTAGTTCAGTTGTGACTAAGTCTAACCCTGATTTTCTTAGTAAGCTTGATTTTCCCATGGATCAGTCTTCTTATGTTGGTCTTGCTGAGTTTTTGGACTCTCCCTTCGAACAGCAAGTCAGTGATCCTAATGAGTTTGATTTTTCTTATGATTTTTTCAACTCCTGTGATACTGAGTTTGTTCTTGCAAACTCTATATTCCTTGTTGATTTTTTCTCTCCTTCTGAGGTTGATCTTACTAATTATAAACCCTTGAGCCTTGGTTCTATAGAATCTTCTTCACTTGATTCTGCCTTGACTTTACCTTTTATAGAAGATAGCAAAGTCACAAGTGTTTCTACAAAAGTGACCTGCATCGGATCTTTTCTTCTGAATATGATCCTGATTTTGTTGTTTCTTGGAGATAGGATTCTTAGTTGGATTCACAACTATTTACTGGCCTCGCCTTGTGCTTCAAGTTGTAATTGCATTTGCATGTATCCTCCTCGCGCTTTTGAGCCTGATGCTGGATTCCATGCTTTTAGCTCGTTGTATAAGCCCTCATCTTTGTTCTCATCGTCGCTAAGGCTTGTATCATTTTGCCTTTGCAACTTGACACCTTTTACCTTGAGGAGACATTCCCTGAGTTTCCTTATCTTGCTCACTTTCCTTGCATTATGCATAGGTTTGTTCCTTGCGCTTGGAACTAGTTTCGCTTGTCTATGACACTTGTATCCTTACATTCAGAGCATTCTTTCTGCTCTCCTTCGATCTCGTTAAAAACAATAAGGAGGCCACAAGTTGACTTTTATAGACTCGTTAAAAATTCACGGGAAATATTTTTAGTTTCTTTAGGTCCAAGTCTGACTCCTTAAAATAGACTTGACTGTCGAGTAAACTTGTCCATTTAGGCTCGTTAAGAATATGTGAATGGGAATCCACATTGGTGGTAGGTTATCTCTTTCTCAGACCATGTGGAATAATACGAGAAAGGAAAACTCTCTTTTCTTCGGAATTGAGAAAAGTATTCTCAGGCATAGGTTTATCACTTTTCCGGACCTGAGGGACTAAAATTATGGAAAAGGAACCCCCACTATGAGCTTAGTTTTCTCTTTTTCGTGCTCTGGACCAAAACATGAAAAAGATTTCGAGTGTACTTTATGTCTTTGTCATGCTCGTTAAACCCTAAAGAACAAAGCATTGAGTTTATTGTTGTAAGCCCCATTTCTCGTAATCAAATGGATCTTTCCGAGTGATCTTTCCTTCCTTCACACTTGTAAAACTCAGGCTATATGCTGCTTTTGAAGGAGCGTTGGGTAGGTGGTAATTTAACCTTTTTCGGACCTTCCTGACTAAGTACCAAAAAGGTGCGCCTTTTCTTCTTCGAAAGTTAAGAGAGTTCTTCTTTGGTATGTTTTATACTTTTTCGGCCTCAGGAGACTAAAATGTACGAAAAAGGACCCCCCTGGAGTCTTGTTTGGAGTTTCTAGACTCTCTTAACTATGAAAACACCGTTGAGCATGTACTAGTTCGGGATCATAAAATCCACGAATCAGTGTCTTTATCAAGCATTCTTCTTTCTTTTCTTCGATCTTGCCAAAAATGAAGATGGTCTTGAGTTTGCTTTCTTGGACTCGTTAAACCTTTACAAGAAAGAGGGGAAGGGAAGTTCATTCACATGTTTTTTACATCATGGAAGCAAGTCTTGTTTCCTTGAACAAAGCACCAGTTTTGAGTCTATCAAACAGTTGGGTCCTAGTATTTTGACCTTATCCCGATTCGGAGTTTCTTACTCCTCCAGTTGGTCTCTTTTCCAATTATATGGGGAATCTGTCAATGTCTCCTACATTGTAGATTTGTTTCATTGGTCCTTTTTGTGTCAAAATATACCTAAGTCACTTCTGTGTCGTGCTCACTATTCAAGGATTAAACCTTTGTCAGCCATTCTGCAGTTGCCTTGACCTTTTGTGTTGGCCATTCCCTGGTATCAGTTCATTACATCATGTCTTTAGTGTTCCTTGTCGTGAAATTTAGTAGCAATTCCAGATCCAATTAATCTTTGCCTTACCTCATGTTGGATGATGAAGGATGCCTTAATGCCTTCCTTCCAATGGATCTCTTCCTATCAACTGCAACACCTCTTGCTCTGGGAACGAGATTTAGAGTTTTATGACAGTACCTTGGGGATTCTAGTCATCAGTGGCAATTTCCCTCGTTATTGGGTAGTGGGAATACCTTAATGTCTCCTACTCGATGGATTCTTCAAGTGTTCAACTTCAAGTCCTTGTAATCACCCTTGTTAGAATGTACTAGGTACCTTGGAGACCATTTTCATTAATGGTGGTTTCCCTCGCATTTGTTAACGGTTCTCATTATTGACTGATAATCAAACAGTTTCCTCCATGTTCGACTTCAACTCCTTTTATTCGAATGGTTGGGATTCGTACCTTTTGGGAGGCTTGGATTGAATACCCTAGGCTGACAGTAGCATTGTCATTTTGCTATTGCCCAAGTTGTGCAAGACCTTGTTACATTTTATATGACATTTTGCTGAGACATAGATCCACCTTGTATTTTTGTGGCTATGATCAATTGTTGAGCATGGATCCACCTTGTTCATTTGTGGCCATGGCTCCTTTAGATTTGATATGGTGCCTTTTTGCATATTGAGCAACCATGATAGTTTCATCAGTTATACATATGTTGGATCCACCTATATCTTTATGGCAATGATTTGTATATGGACTTGTATGTCCCAGAGATCAATTTTTCTGACATTTATCTCTCTTTCAGGTACCTTTGTTCGAGCCTTTTGATCTTGGATTCTCTGCTCTTTCCATACTCAGCTGTTTCCTTTATAATGTATTTCAGCTATCATATTCCCATCTAACCTGACACATTAGGGGGCATCTATTATATATCAAAATGACACATCTCTACCTGTGACCACTTTCCCATGATTCTGTCGCATGTTGACACTTCCATGATGACACTTCATGAAAGTCACTGAAAAAACACCTATCTTGGAGGACCCATATCTTGAGTTCTGTAACTTTGTTTGACCTCATCTCTATGCCATTGGAAATATATTTCTGTTAGTTAAAACTTTCCAGAAGACACCAAAGTCTGAAAATGCCCAAAAATGCCCTTAAAATGAGTTTTTTTGTCTATACGCGACTTGTTGTATTAGCAACCCACGGATGACATGTGACTTGCCAGTTATGCAACCCGCATATACTTTTCGTGTACATGACTGTCTAGTTATGCAACCCATGTATGCATCTTAAAAATGACAAAAAGCATGTCTTTTGATTTCGGGTAGTTTGGGTATTTATGCAACTGACTCCTTCAGTTGTAACTACTTTGTCTTCGCCCGTAACTCTTCCTTAACCATATAAATAGAGGTAGGGAGGTCCATGAGAGGGGACTTGAATTTTTGCACTATTATGCTGGAGGATTTGGAGCTCTCTTTGCCCACACCTTTTCCATAGAAGCATTCTCCTTGTGTTACAGACCTTGGAGGCTGAGTTCCTTGGAGAAGAGAAGCAGCAGAACCAGATCAAAGTTTCGTGAGGTGCCGAACTTGAAGAGAAGGTATACTTGTACTTGTTTTCAAGATTAATAAAGATGTGATGTCCTTCTTCTTCCCAAATCATTGTTCAATGTGTGATTGAATCTCTGTTTATGATCATATGATGATGTTATTCAGATCATTAGTTCATGTTTATTTGATTATCATTCCTTTATATGTGGTTATATTGGTTTGAGGAAGGTATAATTTGTTTTGCAGGTCTCTTGGAGAAAGAGGAGCAAGAAGAGGATTGAAGAGAAAGCGTGGACCAGCCTTCAGTTAATCAGGTGTGGACCTTTCTAATCTCTGAATCTTGCTTGTATTTACTTGCAGAACTATATGCATCCACCTTTCAACCCCAGTATGTTGATGGCCTCTTAAACCCTAGCCATAGGATACTTTCCTTTACAACAGGTATGAACTCAATTTTCCCAGAAATTTGTCAATATGGACTCTGATGATGAGGAAAATGCAGGAGATGAAAGAATCCATGGGCTGATCAAATAGCTCTCATTGTAAAAAATAGAAGTGAATAAATGGAAGAGGCAAGTCGACAAGTATCAAGAAGGAATGATTCCCCTCGTTAATCATGAGAATACTATCAAAGAATTGAGGGGAAAATGGGAAGAAGAATTGATGTTTCAGAAATTACAATGGGAAGGGATACAGAAAGAATTGAAGGAACTGAAAAAGTTCAAATCTATGTCGGTGGAGAAGGACCAGCTGTATACTCTTTCCCAAGAATTGTTAGGCACCAGAGCGCCATCTCCTTCTTACCCTATTTTTTTGTTTGAACAATTTATTTGGTTTAAATTGAAAGCAGTAAAGGAGGGAAACCCTTATGAAATGGCAACATCATCCTAGTTTATGAAAATTTTATGGAAAGTAATTTTGTTCAGTAGAACCTGCTCTGCAAACTTTACTTACATGAAATAGCTTGTCCTTTGGACCACCATTCAAACCCTGCCCCTTACCTTGGAGATGTTCAGCTGAGGGATTTTTCCTCCTTTGTCAACAATAATGTGTAGTGGAATAGATCTTTCTAAACCTATTCTCACAATGAGGCTAACACTAATATTTGGGTTTGAAGTGAGCCTCTATATCCTCGCTTTCTCCTTGCTCTGTAGTAGCAAAGGCTTACATATTCCATCAAGACCCAATAGATAGTTGAACTTCAATAAAGGGTAAACTCTAAGTGTGTTAGCCTAATTACCATGCAACAATAATTATCTCTAGAAGGAAGCAAGCATAGGTGGCAAGTTTCTCCATTATCATTGCAGAATAGGGACCCTTACTATTTCAAGAACTTTAAGCATGCTCTTTCAAGGGTTGAAGGATATGTCGGCTGTATAAGGAAGTGTGGAGCTAATTGGCTGGGACTCAAGTTCAAATTTCCTCTTATCTGGTGGCCAGCAAAACCATACATGGAAGATTTATTTTTGACAAAGACAGAAGAGGAACAGTGTTGGAAATATTGGGTTGCCTACAATGGATTTCTAGAAGCATAGGGATCACCTGAGATCCCTTATAAATTTTCCTCTCTCCATGAACAAAGTACAAGGCCAGATTCAGATTTGGACTAATGGAGGTTGTTGCATAGGCACATGCAATAGGATAGTTGGGGGGAGATTTTTGGACCAGAAATGACCCATTTTTTACCACACTCACTATACTCTTTTTCCCTTATCTTATCCCATTTTTATGCACCAAACATATGCTTTTCCTTCATTAGAGCCATGATTCCTCATAGGTATGATTACTTATTTTTTATCTTATGAATACTTATGATTGTAATAAACAGGGCTTTACCTCTTGAATTATGCTAATAAGTTGGATTTTATGAATATTTTTCAAGATGTGAAGAATACAGGTGCATCAGCTCAAGCGATTTCTATAAGAGATGAACATATATTGCTCACTGTGCCTAGAGACTCCATCTTTGTAGGTGGAACATAGTCAAAGATCCTCATTCTACACAAGCTACAATAACCAAGGCTTCAACAGACTCAGCCTCAATAGTGTGCCATTATTCAAGGGTAGCTACAACTAATAGAGGAATTCTTAATTGGGTTCTATTACTTCATTATCAACTCACACAATAGACTTCCTATATTCCTTTCTTTTGTTTCACCCACAGCTGTAACAACACATTGTAATAGGGCATCCTGAAGATTGTAGATCTTCAGGGCTACCCGATATTAGTGGTTAGAAGTTATCAATATTGATGTATAAATATTAGGAATTATTTAGAGCCAAGGGTTGGAAAATAATTGATCATATTTTATAAGCTGTGACAGAGACTGTACTTCCATTTCATTATCTAATACAAGGAGTAGGATTCTTCTGATTTCTATGTTTTAACTTGTGTTAGTCTTTGCCGTCTCCATTCAAAGGCTAGGACCGCCTTCCTATAGAGATTGCCGAGTTAATTAGGTGTTTATATTTTCTGTTGTGTGGTGTGGAAGTTACAATAATTGCATTCTTTTATAATAGTTGCAACAATAATGATTCATTGTGTGTTTCCTCAATTGATCAGTAATTTAATTTCCTATAATCTGCAGCAGAGTGGTGTGACAGTCAACTGTGTAGGTTAATTTTCCTTATGCACTTGTGTGATAGTTGTAATAGCCAAGCTCATCCCTAGTTTCTTTCAATTGCTATCTTTCTTGAGTTTTGCTAATTTAGTCCATTTATAGTTATAATTATTGAGTTCAATTTCTGCATTTCTGATTCTTAGATTAAGTTGGATTGAGATAGTTATAATGCATTTCCATATGGCTTGGTATATTAGGATTTAACTTTATGCAAAAGTATGTCTAGATGTTTATTTCCTGAATCTTTTATTTCCATATTGAAGTTGTGAGAAGGTAACCATAATTCAACATTCTTATGAAGGTAAATTAGATTAAGTTAATCATGGGAAGAGTTGGGCTAAACAGAAAAGTAGGATAATTTATTCAACATCATCGGCTACTTATTGTTTAAGCACAGACAGTGTAAATTATCTTTGTAATAAAATACTTTCCTGGGTTGAAAATTTATATTGAACATTATGTATGTTGGATTTAATTAACTTGCATATAGAGTTCCCAACATGTTTTTGTGGGCCATGTAGCTGATCATTCACCATCATCAAGTAGCACCGACATGGAACTTTGCTACACCATTCTATAAAGAGCGAATATGTGAGGGATAATGCAGCATGCTCATTATGATACTAGGACCTAGTTCTTCTTATGTCTTCTCAAAATACAACACCACTTCCAGCTACATCAAGAAGCTCTTAATCCCATCTAGGTTTAGGCTTCTGATTAGGAATGGGTACTAGATCTGGATCTAGAATCTCTTGAGATTCAATCTCAATAACATGATCCTCTTGTATGTGATCTTATTCATATGAATCTAAAACCTATAGCACATCATCATCATCATCAAAAATAGGTGGAGAAATGGTTATACCTTCCTGTGTTGCTATAGGAGTATCATGCAGCCGATCTTATTCGAACTAGAAACTTCTTTCAATGAATAATATTCTGGTAGCAACCTCCATTAGTATGTAATATTTTTCATCTTTTGCATATCCCAAAAGAATTCATTCACTACTTTGGGCTTGGAAGGCCTTCCTCTTGTCAAGTGGTATTCTAGCCCAAGATTTGGAACCAAAAACTCTTAGATGAGAGACATTGGTCTGATACCCATGTAGTGCTTTGAATGGTGTGACCCCAACCACTGACTTGTGGGGAACTTTATTCTGCAAATATGAAGCACGGTTTACTGTGTCAGTCCAAAGAGAAAGAGGTATATTCTTGGAATGGAGAAGGCATGTTGCCATCTCTTTCAGTGATCTATTCTTCCTCTCAGACAAACCATTTGGTTCTGGTGTGTATGGAACTGATATTTCCATTCAAATCCTCTCTGATTCACATAAATTCTAGAAATATCTTTTGACATATTCTCCTCCTCCATTGGATCTTATTGACTTGATCTTATTATTGAAATTGTTCTCAACCATAGCTTTAAAACTTTTAAAAGTATCAAGAACTTCTGATTTTAGTTTCATGAAGTATATCCAGTAGTACCTAAAACAACTCTCAATAAAGGTTAGGAAATTCCTGCAACCATTAATGGAGTCTATGGGCATAGGTACATATACATCACTATGTATCAAATCAAGTGTAGAGACAACTCTATGTGCCTTCCCAACATCATACTTCTTTTTTGGATGCTTACCTACCAAGCACCTAGCACATACTTCATCGGAAGTTTGGATGGAGGAAAAACCTTCAACCATGTTATCATTATGGAGCTACTTTAGATATTTGAAATTGAGATGGCCAAATCTCTCATGCCAAATATTGCTGGTGTTGTTAGCATGAGACAATAAATATGTAGGAGGAGAAACGGGTAAGAAATGTGAAAACTCCTAAGCTTTGGTAGAGTGATTTGCAATACCTTTCGCTACAAGCTTTCTAGTGGCTTTTGTTGTGATCTCAACTGAGTTTGAATCGAATGGGACCCTCTTGGGAGAGCCTGTATGAGTCATCTGGTAAACAAATAATAGGTTAGAAGCAAGGGAGGGAACATATAAGACATTCTTGAACTCACCATGCTTCGCTCTAACTGAGCCCCTTCCTTCTGCTGGAATCTGGGAATCATCTCCCATGTGAATGTTAGGCCCCTTTGATTGTGAAAGAGTAGAGAAGGATTCTTTGGAGGAAACCATGAGGTTGGAGGATCTAGAATCTATAATTTATGCTGAGGATGGAGAGAAATTTGCTTTAAAAGCATGACACCTTTCGGTATCTTCTATCAGTGCTTCTTCATCAGGCTTATTTTCTCTTGGAGGAGCAATGTTTTTCTTCTTGAGAAGAGTGAACATCTCATCAAGTTGCTTCCTCATACACTGGTCCCTTTTCATAGTAAGGACATAAATTCTTTTCAAATTTATTCTTCTTAGAGTCGGAGGCCCCTTCGGAAGCTTGTTGATTTTGTTTAGGCTTTGAATCAGCTTCCTTTGGCTCCTTCTTCTTTAATTTTCCCTTCGCTTGCACTTTGGAAGAGTAAGTAACCAAGAGAGATTGATATTTGGAGGTCTAGATGACTCCCATTTGAATCAATTTGTCTTGTTCCTTGATTAAGGACTTGGAAAAAGAATCTAATGAAGGAAGTTTCCAATTAGGAAAGATTTTCCACTTGGAATGAAACATAGAGACATATATAGAGTAATCAGGGCCTAGATTTCTAAGTATGGAAAGGACATTCTTCTCTTCCTTCCACTCTATTCTGCATTGTCTACATTGGATCACTAGAGACTTGAATTTAGAGAAGAATTTCTCAATAGTCTTGAAACTGGTGGGATGTAAACATACCAACGCATTCTCCAGAATGTGTCCCCGAAGCTCATCTTTTTTGTTAAACAAGATATCAAGCTTCTCCCAGGATTCTCTAGGAGTTCTTAATCCTTCTAGATGAAAGAGGATATCTCTGGAAATATAAGTACATAAGTACCCGAATGCTTCATCACAATGGCTTAGGAAATTGTTCTACTCTATAGGATGATGAGGCTCATCCTCCCATCCATGTATGATCTTGTGGTAGCCATGCTTGAGCAAGGCCAGCTACATATCAATCCTCCAATCAAGGTAATTGGAAGTTATGAGGATATGTGGTTCAGGATTTTTACAATTCATAATTGCTCCAGCTGGAAGTACTGCAAAACTTCACACAAGATACGTAACACTTGTCAATTTCACTTCAATGACACACTAAAACATATGAACTATTAGAATCATTCTTTTCCTCCTAGCATGAACATATTTTCAGGGTCCGTCACACCCTCTCCACTACTATGAATAAATCTAGAGCTAGCAAATTTTCATAGGGGACTTCTGTGGAAACCCAACTACTTCTAATGTTCGATGGGGAGAAACAAGCATGAAACCTGCCTGAGAAGGGTCTGATACCATATTAGAATTTAATTCCATTTATATATTCAAGCATATAGTTCTAATAATGTTTGCAGAAAATAGATGGAGAATGAAGATACAAACTGAACAAAACAAACCACACAGGAAATGGACAAGTATTACTCATGAATTTACAGTATCATTCACAGTAATAATATCTGGTGCTACAATCATTTACATAGGTAGAATTCAAATGCATGGGATATGAATTCGAACCCTCCAAGTGGATATGACTGTATCTAATTTAATCTCTAATTCATGGTCTCCCAATCAATATCAGAGTCCAAATAGACAACTCCCTAATGACCAATAACTCCAACAACCACTTCCAACTAGCTAACTCAATGCTACTAAGTATGGTAGGTAGGAAAAGTGCTCCTCCCCATGCAACCATGCATTATCCATTCATTGGTAGCACTAGCTTAACTGATTGTGAAGTAACTAAATGTAACTAAGGGCTAACTAAGACTAACTAGTACTAACATGAACTAACTAAAGTAGGTTGGTTTCGAGACTCCTAGTGGCTCCTAAAATGTAGAGATTGGTCTAGGAGGCACCCAAATTGATGCATGCACATGTAGTAAGTGGAATTTAACCTATAGCAGTGTTTTCCACACTCTAGTGACTGGTACAGGTGGCCCCATTAGGACAAGTGGACTCAATTGTACTAGTGTAACCAATTAATTAATTTAAGGTTCCTAACATAGGAAATAATTAATCTAATATACATTTGAACAAGGGAGGATTAATAATCCTAACAGCAACGTCACCATCACTATTCCTCCTTACAAGGAAGGTATAAAATGTCATAATCAATGTTCCTGCTTACGAGGAAGGTCTACAACATCATCATCACTATTCCCCCTTACTAGGAAGGTCTACAATATCATAACCAATGTTCCTCCTTATGAGGAAGTTCTACAACATCATCATCATTGTTCCTCCTTACGAGGAAGGTCCTTTCAAACCACACCAAGATTTTCATGGAAGTATTCAAAATTTATTCAAGACAGAGGATTGGTCAACACATGAAAAACTTGCTCATCGATACTTGCATACTAGATATTTATAGTTCCCTTCTGTACCATATCCCTTATGTAAAAATATTGAATTTATTTGTTCTTTGATTTATCATGGAAGACTGGGTTCTCCATCATATTTGTAAACATTTGGTTGTCACATAGAATCACAGTGGTATCCAAATCCATATCAAATAGACCTGACATCAACTTCTGAATCCATATGGATTCACAACTACCAGAATAAGTTGCTATATACTTTTCTTCACCTGTGCTAATAGAAAAACTGTACTGCTTCCTGCTAAACCATGAGATCATGGCAGATCCCAAATAATAACATCCACCTGAGGTGCTCTTCCTTTCTGAGGCAATTTCATCCCGATCTGCATCTGCATAACCATACAATCTGTAGTCATGATCTCCAACATAGTATATAGAAAATTCTATCGTACCTTTCAGGTACATCATCGCATGCTTTGTAGCTATTAGGTGAACAGGTCTATTTGCTGCATGCTTTATCTTGTAGGTCCACTTGGAATGTACAACACTCTTTCCTTGTGGTTTGAGAACTATATCCCAAAAATAAATCTTCATTATAGATTGATATTCTTCCATAATTTCATATAACCATTCTTTATTCAGCATAGATTATTCATAACTTGTAGTTTCTTGATTTACAATATCACACATCAAAGCTACATAACTGGAAAATGGCTTTGATCTATTTCTTAATCTTGTGGAGTGTTCTGGAGCTCCATACTTCTCAGTTTCTTATATAATTTATCTTACCCAAGCAGAATTTCTCTTTCATGATATATTCATAGTAGGAGGTTCTTGAGATTTTATCATGTCATGGTCCTCTCATGTTTCATTTTCATGGGAGGGTGTAACTTCTATATTTCTAGGAGGTACATATTCTTCATATACTTCTTCATGATCACACTTTATGGGTCTATTGAGAGTTGCTTCTTCGTCAAATGTTACATGAGTACTAATATCTATGTGATGGAATCCCAGAATGTATATTCTGAAGCCTTTGGAAACTTCACAGTATCCAACAAATATTCCCTTCTTTCAGGAAGGGTCCAACTTGGTTCTCTTTTCTTTTGGAATGTGAACATATAATGGGAAACCAAATATCTTGAGATGGATTACTTCAAAATTCTTACCTGTGAACATTTCTTCTGGAGTATTGAATCCAAGGGCACTATGGGATAATCTATTATGTACATAAATTGTTTTTCTTATTGCTTCAACCCATATATGCATTTAAATATCTTGATCATGTATCATTGTCTTCATTGCTTCCATAATGGTCATATTCTTTCTTTCCGCAACACCATTATGTTTAGGATTGTAGGGAGTGGTTGGTTCCCTCTTGATTCCAAATTATTTATAAAAGGATTCAAACTCTTTTGAAGTATATTCTCCACCATTAACTATTTTGGGTGTCTTGATTCTTCTTTCTAAATGATTCTCTATCAAGGCTTTGAATTCCTTGAATTTTCCAAATACTTCATCCTTTGTTTTCAAGAAATATCCATGTATTTCTTGAATAGTCATCAATAAATGTGACATAATAGTCATAACCATTCAAATACATGGAGGGAATTGGACCATATACATATTAATGAATTAATTCCAATGTACCTTTAGTCTTTGTTTCACTCTAATGAATTAATTCCAACTTATCGTTAGGCACATCATTTTCAAGTGCCTTCATTATCAATATTCAAATATGGTAAATGTGTTACTATTTTGTTCACATGGGGTAGTGCTTTGTAGTTGATGTGAGTAAGAATCTATGCCATAATTCACTTGGGATAGTGATCTCATGAACAAGGGTTGTTTTTGAGTGTCCCTTGAGTTTATATAATCCTCATTCTTCTTCACCAATGACAAATGCATATTCAATTGATTTTTTTTTGGGCCACATAAGTACTTATCCATCTATAAATGAAACCCTATATCCTATCTTATCAAATGCTGAGATATAAAGTACATTATTCTTCAAACCTGGTACATATAAGACTTCCTTCATCTTCATAGGGGTTCCACAATCAATATTGTAGCTTGCTTCACCAATACCTTTGATAGGATATCGATAGTCATCTCCTAATGATACTTTCTAATGAGAGTTCTTCCCTTCAAGTTTTGATAGATTTTTCTTTTTTCCTATCATGCGCTTTGAATCACCCCTACCAATAAGCCATGTATCTTCTCCAGGTGTCACATGTGTAGAGAATGATACATGCTCTTATGCATCTTCTTCTTTAATTAGAGCTTCTCTATTAGCTACTCTCACCTCCTCTTGGATGCAATTTTCCCATACAATGTCAAACTTTATGCATTCCTTTCTAGCACATAAAGTTTGTATGAATTAATCCCAAGGTCTAGTGAGATCATTGAGATAAGGAATAACTATTTCATGTTCATCAAGGGAGTCTCCAATGGCTTGTAGTTTCTCCTTGAACTAGAAAACCCTTGTGAAGTAATCTTGAATGGATTCGCCTTGGCTCAAATTGGTACTCTTAAATTGAGCTCTCAAATTCATCTCTATATTGATGTTCCTTTATTCATACATTATGGATAGGGAATCATACATCTCCTTTAAGGTCTATTTGGATGAGACTTGAGGAATCAAGTGATCTTTGATAGAATAAATAACGATCCCCATTTCCCTAATGAGGTCCTTCTTGTGCTTCTCCTTAGCTTTATCCTCTTTAGGTTCTGCAAATTCTCCTTTGATGTATTTTTCAATATCATTCTCTCTCAGAATGAGACAAATATTATATTTCCATTCTCGGCAATTCTCTATGCTTTCAATATTGTCCTCAAGCTTAGTGCTTGGGGCCATCTTATCTAAGAGGTCACTAAAAAATGAAATTTCTCAAAATGCTGAACTGGCCTTACCAGGAGATGCGCTTGACTAAGTCAAGTTTACTGGTACACTTGGTTTCTATAGATTCCAATTATTCACCTCTCAAAATTTACTCGCAAGATTTTGTCCTGCAGTTTCTACACTTTTCTGGTTTTCTACAGTTTTTTGGTCCAAATCGAAACTAGGGTTTGAATTTTCTAGAGATATACCCACTCAAAAATTTTGATCCAAGGATCAATAGATGCACTCTAGGGAGGTGAAAATTTCTATGCAATCGAATTTCCCAAATTCCAAGTTTGACAAAAACCCTAATTTCTTGCCAGAGGGAGAGGAGAGAGAGTTTCACCTTGTGAAAGTTGTTCTATTTAGGATAACTATGATACCATATAAAGATTCCATATGCTTAGCTAGATATAATCAATATAAAATTCAATTTCATAACAATAGAATATGTTGGATCACTGAAATAAAAACAATCACATGATAGACACAAAATTATCCTAGGAAACCCCCTAGGGGAAGAAAACCCAGTGAAAGTTCCTATATATAGATGTATCAAACGTACAAAGATAAAAACCCAAACAGGTGATCCTTTTCCTTGCAGATATGTCTCTCTCTCTCTCTCCTATGTGTTATACACAAGTGAGCGAGTGTGTTCAAATTATTAACACACCTCCTCTATTTATACTCTATCTCCCACTTGACTTTTTCTCTAACAGGTCAACCCCAAAAACTTACTGGGCCGACTCCACCTAGGAAGACACAAAAAATATATTATTATATTCTAGAGGGTTCAATCGACCCAACTTACAATGGAGGTTTTACCTCATGACTCTATGATGACCAAATACAATAGTAACATCTTAACAAAAGAATAAAACATCTCCGATAGATTACAACAATAAAATGTATTTAGAATATTATTCAAATTTACAGTATTTCAACATATAGAGAATCTATATTATTCATATAATTCTCTTATATACTTTCATAAATATACATTTAACATATTTCTTCATTTGATGCTATACATTTTGAGCAAGTTGAAGTATGTTATTACATATTATTAGGTCCAAACTAAATCTCTCACCCATAATTCCCATTTCTAGGCTCCAATTAGGGATACCATATACCCTAAACTCTCTCCCAACTAGATTTGAGTGAAAGGAGACAATCTTGGAACAAAGTAGGATAAATTCAAATATGCACCATATCTTCAATTATGAAAAAACAAATCTTACCCACATTAAACATAACACTCAAAAATGATAGCATCACACTAATTTTGTTAAGCAATTGAATGGAACAACCTCTACATCATAAAAATTATTCTATACTATCACCAGAAGTTCTAGTTCAAGAATTAAAAACCCACCCAACATACATTACAGAAGGTTTATACTGTTCTTCCACCAACCATAGAAAATTTCACCAAAGAAACCCTTGTATTAACATAACTTTGTGATTCAAACCCTATAATTAGATAAAACCCCTTGCTCCTCACAAAACCCTAACTATGTGAATGATATTTCCCAGGATTCAATTTCCTCTAAATATGATGTGCAAGCCTCTAAATATGGTGCATCAGCTTTAGAGGTTATTTAGAGGTGAAAAAACCTCTAAAGATGATGTTCAATTATTTATTCAATTATGTTATTATGGTTTCCTAAAGATGTTTTGTCAAAACCGAGGTTATAAAACTCACTATCTGTTTATTGTACTTAATAGAATGTTATAGGGTGTATAACCAAACATGAACTTGTAATATATATCCTTGTCGAGCGAGGTAATTGTAGGTAGAATAGAAGAAACTGGGACAACTAGTACATCTAACGAGCATAGATATATTAGAGTTGAAAAGATCAAATGAAAATTCAATAAATGATTAATATTTTTTCTCTCTAAAGGGGGTTCATGTTCTTATGGTGATGAGAGCATAGGTGACATCGCGGTTCCCTCGAAGTACAAAAATCTAGTGAAACGATGAGTACCTAGGGATCTGCCTTAAATCAACATTGATTTTTGTGTCGATTGAAGCCTTGTACCATATCGCTCCATCATAATTGCATTGTTTGGGGATATTTTCCATGGTTGGAACAAAGTTTCATGATGGTAGATTAATTAAATTGATAGAGTATGTTGGACCTTGTTACAACTACAAATATTGGATATGCATTGTCCAATATACAAAAAGTATGCAAAGATATGGCATAGCTGCAAATTATATACAACTAAAAGACAGTGATCATAAAAAAGGAGTATCAATGTATATTGAAGAATTTCCAAAAGAAGCAAGGAATATTGTAGGGTTTATAAAAAGTACAGGACCCATGACAACAAATTAGCAACCCAATTCCATATTTGAGGAGCGTGAAGGAAACATTGTATTTGTATGTTCCATAAAATCAATAGCTGCAAGGAAAGAGTTGTTGATTGACTACAATTTGAATTGAATATATACGGTGGTACATGTAATATTTTACCCAACCTATAAGCAATGAATATTAGATATTATATTTAATGTTTACTGTAAAATGTTTACATTCGTTATGTCAGTAAACTCAACGTTTGAATAATTCATGGTTCTTGAAAAACACTAGTTTTGTTATAGTTGAGACATAGTTAATGTTACTTTCATTCATTATAGATCCAAAGTTTTTTATATTTTGACTTAATATGAATATTGTGTTTTTGTTTGATTTTTTATACAAATATAAGCATAAAAATAATATTTGACAAAATGCATAGATTTTTTATCATTTCAAATTGTCATAACCAATCTCTGAATGTGCTCATAACCAATTTGTGTGGAATGGTGGATGCAATATGTTTATTATTATGTATGCTTGCATGTTGATCAACAAGTTTACAGGGGGAAGGAACTAACATCAGAGAATTTCATAGATTCTACTAAGGAAATGGCAAGTGAAGATGATTTTTTTGTCAGTCGATCCTATGCACACAGTAAAGAATCTTTTATTAGAAAAAACCAAGGAATTGTTGGGCCTTGAAATTGTCCTTTATAATAGCTTTATTTACATTAATTTCCTGGCCTATTTCACCGAAATTTAATACATCTATCTTTAATTTTTCTATCTTTTACTATATTTTCATCAATTATAACTTGTAAATGAAAAATAATCTTAATTCATCATTTTTTATGTATTATTGCATTTAGTGCGCATTTTGGCACTCCATTTAGCCCCTTCTTTCGGTCCTAAGTTCCACAATAGTTTTGATGACATGTTACGTTCTTGGTTTGGTTTACCCTTGTCTTCTATTTTCTCACTGGCCCTATTGATCCTGTATATGAAAATCAAAACCAGGGACTAATGATAAGTTTCATGGAAATACCTTAAATAAAAACTTAATGGAATATCAAAGAAGGATTATTATTAATCTTTTTAAGATAAAATTTGTTTAAAATCTAAAGTAAAATGAAATTAATATAAAACAAATGTGGAAACACATACAATAAAATATGGGGAAAAAGGTTTAAAGTGGGAATGTGTTAAAATATGACAATTACATGTTAATAAGCCATAATATATTTCGATTGCTTAAAACCCATAAAACATATATGGATTTCATTTTATGTTTTATAACCATTTCATTGAATTCCCACTTAAACAAATGTATTAATATGATGCCCTTTCATGTTTTAAATCTTATTTTCATGGTTTAATGCTTATGTAACGTTATATGCAGGCCGTGAAACTCACGAGGAAAGCACGCAGCATGAGGATGAAAAGGATGTAGAATCTAATGATGCAACAATAAAATCTGGCCATGATATGAATCTAGAACCCAACCATCAATGTGACCAAAAAAACAACAGAAAATCTGCTGCGAATCTGAATTTATGAACAAATCTTCGTTACAGGTCATGAGGACGTTCATCCAAAACCTTCATCTAAATGCCCATACAGACCACATGTTTTTAATAGAAAGTTTATTTTTGGGATTTCTTTTTAGGAAAATAAAAGCAAAATTTAAAATTCTGGCACATGGGTTTTGTGCAGAACAGGCCCATTTCAATCAATAAGGAATTTCCTCCAAATTCATAGCCATTTGGGAGAAAATCGTGGTTCTCTGAAACCAAATTTCCTAGAAATTATGGTTGGCCATTTTCTGAATTCATGGGTAGTTGTTACAGCGTTGAAGAACCTCTATTTTTAGCAAGAGGTGGTCGACTTGATCTCTTGTAAATGATATATATACCAGCCTCTTATTGAGAGCTGGGGGTGGATAGATGTGATCATTCTGATTCTGGAAACTCTATAATATTTTGTTTAAATCAATGGAATTTATCTTACATTGTGCATGATTGTGTTCTAGTACCATTTGAAGAGATATCACTCTATTTGCTGGGATGGCCCCTCGACAACTATATCTTTATATGTTTGTGTATTTTTTCGTTATTTCCCATCTCTGTAATTAGTATAGATTGTTTATAAATTGTTCATGTAATTCCATTCCTGTAATTGTTCATATTTTTTTTTGTAGCATAGATTTCATTTTAATGTCATGATGGTTATGTAGTTTTTCTTTCTCAATTTAGCAATCGGTTGCACATAGATTAGATTGAAATTAGATGCATTTCCAGTTTGTTTGATTTTATGTTAAATGCTTTGATGTTGTAGGATCTGGATTATAAGTAGTTTCAATTCTATCAATTTCTATGTCGTTGTAAATTTCTTCCCTAGTTTACTTAAGATTGCAATAGGTAACAATGCTTTTCTAATGATGAATTGAATTTGAATTGTTTTGCAGGTTGAATCTAGTTGTTAAGTAGATTTAATTCTGTTCTTTATATCTTGATATCACATGCATGGATCAGCTGGTCTTAAGAATCATTTAGAATAATTATTTCCTAACATTTTAGTATTTTCTATGTGTAGACTGTCATTCGGACCGTCTGTTCGGCCTGTCATTCAAGTAGTTTGTTTGGTCTGCCATCCAGACCTTCATTCCAACCTGTCGTCGAGTTTTCCATTCAGCTCCTGGCTTATTTTATCCATTTTCAGTCTGTTTCTCTAGTTTACTGAGTATGTTTCGATTAAGTTAGTTAGATAATGGTTCTATTTCTTTCTAAAATCCTTTGGTTAAATAGTTTAGAATACTTATTGAGTTTTATTCTTATTTCTTCCCTCTTTTCATCTCATGTTTAGAAGTATATTTTATGCTTTGGTTTATTGTGTTGCTTTGATTATGTCTTTTGCTTGAACTGATTTTACCTTTTTAGGGTTAGATATGCCAATATGTTAGTACCTTGTAAGTTGGATTTGTTCCTTTTTATTAGGTGGTTACTTGGGTCTGCTTGAGCCCTAAGGTTAATTTGCTTTGATTAGTTTATTGTTTTCCAACGCATTTATTTACGCTTGGTCTTTAGAATAATATTTTCTTTGCATTCTAGAAATCCGCAGTTACTTGTTTTACTTTATACAAATTTGCAATTAAAATAGATCATTGATTTCCATGAATCATTTTCACTTACATTCTTAAATAGGCATTTGCTCATGCATACATGAAATAGTTTCGAATTTTTAATATAGATCAGATAATTTGATGCAAGTAGTTAATTTTTCTCTCATTTCGCTTCCGAAAAAAGAGACTTCTTTCTAGATTAGTATCTGCATTTCCCTTCTATAGAATAGTGTGCGAATTGAATGCAAGTGATAGAAAAATTGCACTCACAAAATTGCTAATCAAACATGCAAATTTACACACAAAGGAGACTGAAATTGGAGCATAACACTAATCTGTATTGAATAAGTGTACAATATCCAACCTTATGAAGTCATAGGCTGCTGCAATATATAATTACATGAGATACTTGAATGCATAAGGATGCCATTCGAAATAGTCAAAAAGTAGGCTTACTAAATGTTGTCAAATCCCCCATAGGTGCATAAGGCAGTTTCCAAATCTACCTAGAGGCTGACAAATTGGAAAATTCAAGTAGGAAAGCTAATAAGTGATGGAAAGACAACTCATACATGCTTTTATTCAGAGAAAATAATGGAGGATGATGAGGGAAAAAAACAAGTCAACTACACCTAGTCTTACTTTCCCTTTTTCCATAAATCTCAATAGAGCAAACAACTTAGGAGAAAAAGTAGATATGCACTAGGGAGGATCTAGAATAAAGAAGATATGCTAAATATGGATTCCAAGACATTTCCCAAGCACTCCATGACTCAGTTTTATCAATTTTGACTTCTAGGACATGTGGAAGACAACTTGCATATAGTGGAATATTGGAAACTAGGCAAATAAGACAAAAATGGATTAATTAATGTCTAAGGTAGCTAACTATGGGTTGATTATTCTAACACCCACCCTTAAGCCTGACTTGATGAGCAAATATCAAAAAACTATAGGGCCTAGCAACAAGGATTAGTCACCCCTTACATACTACATGTCCATTTAACCAAGGAAAGAGGAAAAAACCCAATGGAAAAATCCTCCCTTAAACATGGACAGGAAAACAAAATTTGAAAATCTTGTCATCAATCATGCTTCACGGCATGATCAGAAATCCCTAGCAGTGATTTGGGATTGCTGAATGTCTTCTCACAAAAAACTTTGGCGAAGATGTCTGCTACTTGTTCTGAAGATGCACAGAAGAGTAGGTGAATGGTGCCATCATGCACAAGCCGTCTGATGTAGTGCTAATGGATCTCAATGTGTTTGGTTCTCTGTATCTGAACTAGATCATTTCATATTCGAATGGTACTCTGATTATCACAATAGATAATAGTTGAAAACTATGATTCAAATCCACACTCGTCAAGTATCGCCTGCAATGATAAACATTGAGTTGCTGCATTTACAACTTCTCTGTACTCTGCTTCTGTAGATGAGAGTGCTATGGCACTCTGTTTTTTTCTTGACCAGCTGATTGGTCCTTCAGCAAGCATGATCACATATCCTGATGTTGACTTTCAATCTATGTTGTCACCTACCCAATCAGTGTCAGTAAACCCAATCAAATCAAGATCAGATTTAGCTTTGTAGAAGATCCCATGAGTTCTTGTTCCCTGAACAAAGTTAAGGATCCTTTTGGATGCTCTCCAATGGATCTCATGAGGCTGATCCGTGTATATTGAGGCCACACTTACTACATAATAAATATCAAGTTGAGTGTGTTTAAGGTACAACAAACACCCAATTAGTTTCCTATACAGTGTATTATTTACCATAGGAGAAGAACCTACTTCTTCAAGCTTAACTCCTGAAAGGAAGGGAGTCTTTCTTGGCTTGCAATATTTCATGTTGAAATTGTTCAACAAATATAAAGAATACTTGTACTGATGTACCTTTATTCCATGTTGGGATTGATCAATTTTGAGAGCCAATAATTGTCTCAACAACCCCAAATCAGTCATAGTGGTTCATTGCATCTTTCAAGGAGGCAATTTCTTTCTTTGAACTTCCTATAATCAGAAGGTCATCCACATACAAGACAATAATCATCAAAGAACCATGAATCAGATTCAAATAAACATTAGGATTAGACCTTCTTTGAACAAAACTCAATGATAGCAGAAATCCATCAATCTTGGCATACCAAGCCCTAGGGGCTTGCTTAAGCCCATACAATGATTTCTTTAACCTACACACAAAATATGGATTATACACAAACCCTTGGGGCTGATACATGTAAATATATTTAGTAATATCTCCATTTAGGAAAGCACATTTCACATCCATGTGATGTACCTTCCACTGCTTCAAAGTTGCAATGGCTAAGGATAGCCTGATGGAGTCCATCTTTGCCACTGGTGCAAAGGTCTCATTGTAGTCAATACCATGTACCTATGAGTATCCTTTGGCTACCAATATTTCCTTATATTTCAAAGGTGAACCATCAGCAGCAAAATTAGTTTTGAAAACCCACTTACATTGAACTAGCTTCCTCCCTGGGGGGAGATCAACCAGTTCCCAAGTGTTGTTCTTCTGGAGTGAGCTGAATTCTTCTTTCATGGTTGTTTTCCATATTGGATCATGTGATGCATCTTCATATGTTTGTGGGTCTGATTCAACCATTATATAGAACTTCTCTGCAAAAAAAGGGTCTTTCATACACAAGGCACTCTCAAACTGAGATCTAGTCCTCCTAGGATCACTAGGATTTCCAGCTAGTTCCCCAGCTGCATGAATGGTATTTGCTGCCCATTTTTGTCTTGTATTACTTTCAATATCTACAATTAAATCATCATTATCAGACATATCATAATCATCAAACTCATTTGTCTCTTCACTTACATTCAATGGTCTTGGTGGTGAAGAAGACTCTCAAACTTCAACTACTGCTAAAGGCTCTTCTTGGAACTAAACACTCCTTTCAATGAAGGATCTATTTGTGATAAAATTGATCAGATTTTACCCTTTTTAATATTTATAATACCCAAAAAATAGGAATTCTTGGCTTTGGGGCTGCAAAGCCCTTCTTTTTTCAGTTGGAATTCTAGCCCAAGCCTTTGACCCAAAAATCCTAAAATGGGTCACATCTGGCTTGTGCCCACTCCAATATTCGAAAGGAGTCATACCATCAAGTGGTTTATGAGGTGCCCTATTCTATATATAGAATTCAGAATTTATATCCTCGTCCCAAAACTTTGGTGGAAAAGTCTTAGCCTCCATCATACAGGTTGCCATCTCCTTCAGTGATATGTTCTTTCTCTCAGCAACACCATTTTGTTGTGGTGTGTAAGGGATTGAATGTTGCATCTGAATACCTGCATCTTCACAATATTGAATGAACTCAGACTTGACATACTCACCACCATTGTTAGATCTGAGGATCTTGAGTCTCCTCCCAGACTAGTTTTCAACCAAAGCCTTGAAGAGTTTGAAGAGGCCAAAAACTTCAAACTTATGATTCAGGAAGTAAACCCAACAATACCTAGAAAATTCATCTATGAAGGTCAATGCATACTTGGCTTGATTCATTCACATATAAGGAAATGGACCAGCAACATCACTGTGGATCAACTCGAGAGGTGCAGAGGTTCTCTCATGACTAGCTCTCTAAAATTTATGCTCTGGGTGTTTTCCTAGGATACAACCTTGATAGACTCCCTTGGAAAATTTAATCTTTGGTAACCCTATGACCATTTATTTTTCACTTAGATCAGAAAGATACTTATAGTTAATATGGCAAAATATTTCATGCCAAATCTTGCTTTCCTCATTAGCATGAATCAAAAGAGCAGAGGGGTTTGAGTAGGGCAGAAAATGTGAAAACATGTATACCTTCGAAGTCTAATATACAACTCCTTTTGCAATGAATTTACCATTCGATATCTCTATGATCTCAACATCATTAGGGGAGAATATGACCTTCTTTGGACACCCTGTGTGGGTCATCTGATACACTGGAAAGAGGTTAGAGGCAAGACCTGGAACATATAATACATTACTGAACTTACCATGGTCAAGATCAATCCTTCCTTTTCCCAAACTGTCAGTGAGAGAGTCATCTCCCAGCACTATTGGTGGACCTTTTGACATGTCAATATAGGAGAATGCCTCCATGGTTGAAACCATATGTCTTGAAGCTCCAGAGTCTATGATGAAGCTAGGTGAGCTTGATGTGCCAGCAACCAATGCATGTACTCTCTCTCTGTCCTCTGAATTTGATCCTCCTTCCCTCTTCTTTGAGCAATCAGGAAGGGAGATGTTATTCTTCTCCAGGATTTGGGTTAACATGTTAATTTGCTTCTTCATGCAGGATATTTTAGGATGATAGCTCTTACTTTAGTATGTGCACTTGCTCATTTCTCCTTTGTTCTTCTTTTTCTGGAAGTTCTTCTTGAAGCCTTGGTGCTCCTTTTGAGACTTGTTCTTGTCTCTCTTTTTCTCAGGTGGCTTCTTAGCTTTTTTCTTGCCTTTTGAATCCATCCTTGAATCTCCAGCAACCAAAGCTTAGTCTTTGGAAGGTTTGATGGTGCCCATCATCACTAGTTTATCTTATTCTTGTGTGAGGGATTTCATGAACTCTACAAGCTTAGGAATCTTCCAGGATAGAGCTTTCAACTTGGTGGCATGGAAGGTGGAAAAAAACACTAAATAGTTAGGGCCAAGCTTTGCGAGTATGGCCAAAACTAGTTGGTCCTCCTTCTTTTCAATTCCACACTGTTTTAGCTGCAAAACAAGGGCTTTAAACTTGGAAAAGTAGAGTTGCAGGGATTCGAAACTACTGGTACTCAAAGAGATCAATTCATTCTTGATTTGATGTCCTCTCATCTCATTTGTCTTACCAAAAAGCTCTAAAATATTCTCCCACACTTCATTAGGTGATTTCAATCCATCAATATGGAAGAGGAGGTCTCTGGATATGCTCAGACACAAGAGACCATAGGCCTCATCCCTCCTGTTGTGCCATTTAATTTTATCTGCAGTTGCATCGGGCTCTGCTTCATTTTCCATAGTCACCCTATAGAGACCCTTCACTCTCAACAATATCTCCATCTCTACTTTCCATTCAAAGAAATTAAATGTAGTCAAGATTATCTTCTGAGATTGATCCATAGCTCTGAACTATGCCCTTCAACCAGCAGAATTTGCTCCCAGTCAAGATGTCAAACCTGCAATTGCAATATGGAAGAAGAGAAATTGATATACAAAGGCTCTGATACCATGTGGAAATTGATCCCAAGTGATAGAACAATTGCACTCACAAAATTGCTAATCAAACATGCAAATTTACACACAAAGGAGACTGAAATTGGAGCATAACAATAATCTATATTGAATAAGTGTACAATATCCAAACATATGAAGTCATAGGATTCTATAATATATAATTACATGAGAGATTGGAATGCATAAGGATGCCATTCTAAATAGTCAAAAAGTAGGCTTACTAAATCTAGTCAAACCCCCCATAGGTGCATAAAGCAGTTTCCAAATCTACCAAGAGGCTCATGAATTGGCAAAGTCAAGTAGGAAGGATAATAAGTGATGGAAAGACAACTCATACATGCTTTTATTAGGAGAAAAGAATGGAGGATGATGAGGAAAAAAAACAAGTCAACTACACCTAGACTTACTTTCCCTTTTGCCATAAATCTCAATAAAGCAGGCAACTTAGCAGAAAAAGCAGATATGCGCTAGGGAGGATCTGGAATAAAGTAGATATGCTAAATATGGATTCCAGGAGGTTTCTCAAGTGCTCCATGACTCAGTTTTAGCAAGTTTGACTTCTAGGACATGTGGAAGACAACTTGGATAGAGTGGAATATTGGAAACTAGACAAATAAGACAAAAATGGATTAATTAATGTTTAAGGTAGCTAACTATGGGTTGATTATTCTAAGAAATAGATTAGCATAGCATTAGATTAGTTTGAATCTTAGTTATTAATCAGTTTCCTGCCTTTAAGAATAGGTTAATATAACATTATATTAGATTTGAATTTATAGTTACTTTCCAAATTCTTAGTTAATTTCTTGTTTTCATAGATAGATTAAATTCTTGCATTTAAATCATCATAGTCATGCATGTAGATTAAAATCATATAGTTGCATGTTAGCATATTTGCATATTTAGTTTGCTTAGATTAGAATTATAAGCTTTAATCCTACACATATAGTGTTTGCATCTCACAAGCTCTCTTCCTGGGTTGACAAATTAAGTGTTGAATTAGATAGTGCATATTTTACCCAACATTTTGGCGTCATTTCTAGGGCAGTGCTAAAGGGATTAGAGTTTAGTTAGATAGATTGATTTTACATTACACAACAAGGGGGAGGTGTGAATGGTAAGACGAGAGGTAAGAACCTGCGCATCCTCTATAGTGGGGTGCCCCGAAGCCTTGTTGTTCCTTTTCCGCATTTACTTTCCGCAAGTTAATTTTAGATAGGTGTTTTAGTGTGATGTGATTTTGTAAATTTACTTTAGTAGTAGATAATATATATATTTTTTAAACAGAGAAAAAAACACATAAGATTTTTTGGTGCTATAAGAACCCCAGAGACTAATATTTTTTTGAAGCAGGACCTATCAACCAACCAAATGGATTCAAAGGTGTTTATTAGAATGAGAGAACTTTCTCAACTCCTAGCAATAGCTGGGATATCGATCTTTATCTCTCAAGAAGAAAAGCTCTTGATAGTAGTTGAGAGCTTATCGACCGCTCCTAAAATGACAAACGAACCAAAATCCCAAGAACTACAAAAAGATGTTCTTTGTGAGACTGCAAAAGAAGCTGATACATTGGGGGTTGCATCCAAAGGAGAGCAACCTAAAATTAAAGAGTTCTCCACATGCAAGCTAATAGATCCATTATGTGCTCGAACAACTACTCAATTAAAAGAAGGGGATATGTATGGCATAGTGAAGAAAGGTGAGTACCAAGACTACATCGAAAGATGGTTTCAGGAGGTAACTCAATCGCAAAACCTTTCCTTTGTTCGAAACCTGTTGATGCAAAGAAAAGCAATTTGGTTGAACTTCCACATTTAGGTAATCACTGCAACAATCTTTTCATATGTGGATAAAGGTGCAATTCTTATTTTGCTTCACACTTGGTTTCATTGGAAAAGCTCATATACTTGAATAAATACGTTTTCTTTATTCTTAGTGTATCGAAATATGTATATAAATAAAATGTTGCATTCTTAGATTAGGGAATAATGCAAATTTGTTTTTTATTGTTTTCTTTTTCAAATAAAAGAACTAAGAAAAATATCATGTTAATTACTAAACCAAAACAATTTTACATCATTATTCATTTTCATACATGCATATTTCTAATTATACCAGTTACTCAAGACCAACTTTAAACCTCATGGGGATTTTTCATAAATTAAGGTCTATCTAAAACCTAGAGGTCACTCGTACATCCTAGATTTATTATCAAAGCATGTTATTTAAGCATCTTTACTACAGGGTAGCATAAGGGTGAATAAAATTCCTAGTTTCTGGGGAACACTACTATAATTCTATATGGAAAAGATGAATTTTGGGACTAGAGACACCTTTCACTCATTATCTTATGGCTCCATCTACTCTACACTAAATCCATCAATCGTGTGTATCTTTGATTCAATGGATTCCTCTTGCAGCCTTTATTTTGGTTCCATGATAATAAAAAAGAGAAGACTAGTTGTTTTCCAGTCCATATACCATCCCACCCTATAGCATGGCTTTCAGAGATGCTCCCCCACCACTCCTTCATAGGAAAAATAATTTTCTGAATATCTATAGGGACTGGAAACATTGGGACAAGAGCCTCCAATAGAAAATGGGTTTAAGAGGTTAACCCGCCAAAGTACTGAACAGGCTTGCTGGAAGCGGGCACCAGCCTATGGTATGACTAGGTAAACCCGATAGGGTACTAAACAGGCCCGACTGAAAGAGGGGAATCTACCTAGGGAGGAAAGCTTGTTAAAAAGAGAGAGAAAAAGTCTAAAAAAAACAAAAAACAAAAAATATATATATATGAAAATGACTTTGTGATAATAAAGGTTGTTGTGGGTCTACTGGAGGAAGGTATGCATGATTGATCTAAAGAAAATTAACTCCATCCATCTACCATTTGAGAATGTTTATAAGAAGCACTTAAGACCCTATTGTCTAACTCATACTATACCTAGGATATAACTATCATGGAAATGGGACCCATAAAATTATGAGTCTAATTAACTTGAAATGCAAACTCTGTCCATGATTACTTGAATAACGATAAACCTTTGAGAAGTAGTAGGGATGAATGGTTTCCTATAGGATTTTCTAACTATCTACACCCTTGTGTTTTCCATTTTAACCTAGTCTTAATTCATTCATGGCACGAGGATGTGCCATACATTCGGTCTGGGGGAGGGAGTCTCAATTAATTTATATGATATTCATAAGCATGAATTATTACTAGTGGTGGAATCATATGTATTAAGAAATCTTAAATAATACGAAGTTGTTTTGGTCATCTCATAACATAAGTTTTTTTTTCTAAGTTATAGTTTTCATGTAATAATAAAGATGGCTTCGTTTGGCTGAACGATTGCCTGTTAATGATCAAGAAGAGCTTTTGAATAAATGAAAGACAACTTCCAATTCATTTATGGCATGAGGACGTGCCATACCTTTGGTCTAGGGGTATGTTGGGCCTCAAAATTGTCTTACAATAATTTCCTGGCCTATTCACCAAAATTTAATACATCTATATTTAATTTGTCTATCTTTTACTATGTTTTCATCAATTATAACTTGTAAATGAAAAAGAATCTTAATTCATCATTTTTTATGTATTATTGCATTTAGTGCGCATTTTGGCATTCCATTCAGCCCCTTCTTTTGGTCCTAAGTTCCATACTAGGTTTGATGACATGTTACATTCTTGGTTTGGTTTACCCTTGTCTTCTATATTATTGTTGGCCCTGTTGATCCTGTATATGAAAATCAAAACCAGGGACTAATGATAAGTTTCATGGAAATACTTTAAATAAAACTTAATCATAATATCGAAGAAGGATTATTAATAATCTTTTTAAGATAAAATTTGTTTAAAATCTAAAGTAAAATGAAATTAATATAAAACAAATGTGGAAACACATACAATAAAATATGGGGAAAAAGGTTTAAAGTGGGAATGTGTTAAAATATGACAATTACATGTTAATAAGCCATAATATATTTCGATTGCTTAAAACACATAAAACATATATGTATTTCCTTTTATGTTTTATAACCATTTCATTGACTTCCCACTTAAACAAATGTATTAATATGATGCCCTTTCATGGTTTAATGCTTATGTAATGTCATGTGCAGGCCGTGAAACTCATGAGGAGGAGGGCATGCAACATGAGGATGAAAAGGATGGAGAATCGCAAGATGCGACAATAAAATCCAGCCACGATATGAATCTAGAACCCAACCATCAATGTGACCAACAAACCAGCAGAAAATCCATTGAGAATCCGAATTTATGAACAAATCTTGGTTACATGTCATCTAGATGTTCATCTAGAACCTTGATCCATACGCCCATGCAGACAACATTTTTTTAACAGACAGTTGATTTTCGGGCAAAAAAAGTGAAATTTAAAATTCTGGCACATGGGTTTTGTATACAATAGGCCCATTTCAATCATTGAGGGGAATTTTTTCCAAATTCATAGCCATTTGGGAGAAAATTGTGGTTCTCTAAAACCAACTTTCCTAGAAATTATGGTTGGCCATTTTCTAAATTTGTGGGTAGTTGTTACAGCGTTGAAGAACCTCTATTTTTAGCAAGAGGTTTTTGACTTGCTCATCTCTTGTAAATGCTATATATACCAGCCTCTTCTTAAGAGCTGGGGGTGGATAGATGTGATCATTATGATTCCAAAAACTATGTAATATTTTGTTTAAATCAATGGAAGTTATGTTACATTATGCATGATCATGTTCTAGTACCATTTGAAGAGCTATCACTATGTTTGTTGGGAGGCCCCCCCGACAACCAGAGCTTTCTATGTTTGTGTATTTTTTTGTTATTTCCCTTCTCTGTAATTAGTATAGGTTGTTTATAAATTCTTCATGTAATTCCATTCCTGTAAATGTTCATATTATTTTCCTGTAGCATAGATTTCACTTTAATGTCATGATGGTTATGTAGTTTTCCTTTCTCAAGTTAGTAACTGGTTTCGCATAGATTAGATTTCAATTAGATGCATTTCCACTTTGTTTGATTTTATGTTATTAAATGCTTTGATGTTGTAGGATTTGGATTATAAGTAGTTTCAATTCTGTCAATTTTTATGTTGTTGTAAATTTCTTCCCAGTTTACTTAAGATTGCAATAGGTAACAACATTTTTCTAATGATGAATTGAATTTGAATTGTTTTGCAGGTTGAATCTAGTTGTTAAGTAGATTTAATTCTGTTCTTTATATCTTGATATCACATGCATGGATCAGCTGGTCTTAAGAATCATTTAGAATAATTATTTCTTAACATTTTAGTATTTTCTATGTGCAGACTATCATTCGGACCGTCTGTTCAGATAGCCTGTTCATCCTGTCATTCAAATAGTCTATTCGGTCTACCATCCAAACCTTCGTTCTAACCTGTCTTCCAGTCTTCCATTCAACTCCTAGCTTGTTTTATCCATTTTTAGTCCGTTTCTCTAGTTTGTTGAGTATGTTTCGATTAATTTAGTTAGATAATAGATGTATTTCTTTCTAAAATCCTTTGGTTAAATAGTTTAGAATACTTATTGAGTTTTATTCTTATTTCTTCCCTCTTTTCATCTCATTTTTAGAAGTATATTTTGTGTTTTGGTTTATTGTGTTGCTTTGTGATTATGTCTTTAGCTTGCCATTGATTTTACCTTTTTAGGGTTAGATATGCCAATATGTTAGTACCTTGTAAGTAGTATTTGTTCCTTTTGATTAGGTGGTTACTTGGGTCTTCTTGAACCCCAAGGTTAATTTGCTTTGATTATTTTATTGTTTTGCAATGCATTTATTTATGCTTGGTCATTAGAATAATATTTTCTTTGCTTTCTATGAATCCACAGTTACTTGTTTTGCTTTCTACGAATCCTTAGTTACTTGTTTTGCTTTCTACGAATTTGCAATTAAAATAGTTCATTTCTTTCCATGAATAAGTTTCACTTGCATTCTTAAATAGGAATTTACTCATGATGCATACATGGAATAGTCTCCAATTTATAATATAGTTCAGATAATTTGTTACAAGTAGTTAATTTTGCTCTCATTTTGCTTCCGGACCAAGTGACTACTTTCTAGATTAGTATCTGCAATTCCCTTCCATAGAATAGATTAGCATAGCATTAGATTAGTTTGAATCTCATTTATTAATCAATTTCTTACATTTATAGAATAGGTTAATATAACATTAGATTAGATTTGAATTTATAGTTACTTTCCAAGTTCTTAGTTAATTTACTATTTTCATAGATAGATTAAATTCTTGCATTTAATTCATGATAGTCATGCATGTAGATTAAAATCATATAGTTGCATGTTAGTACATTTGCATATTTAGTTAGCTTAGATTAGAATAAGCTTTAATACTGCACATATAGTGTTTGTATCTCACAAGCTCCCTTCCTGGGTTGACAAATTAAGTGTTGAATAAGATAGTGCATATTTTACCCAACAAGAATTCACTTATTTATTATTGACTTAGCCAAAGACACAAGAAATAAGATATATAGAATGGATACCTTGACGTGTGAGATTCATGGTATTGGGGGTAAGCAAAATATTCAATTATCCCATTTTTTAAAAATTATTCATGATTATAATTATACTATCACTTCATAACAAAACTATTTATTTTATAGGTGGCTTTGGAGGCACAAGGTGATCCTTATGGTGATAAAACTAGTGGGGTTGGTTGAGGTAGGAGAACCATTGATTTTCATGTGGCTTGAATGCTAATCACTCCAACCACTACCCTTGCTAGCCCTAATGCCACTAGTATTACACCCCATCATCCACAACGCACGTCAAGATTTGCACACAATGTAGTGGATGCAGAGCCTGATGCCATGATAGATTATGAAGGAAGCTTTCCTAGAGCTACCCATGTTACTAGCATGGAAAAATTAAAGGTTTCATTTTTGGTATACGATAACCTCATCCCCATGAAAACCAATAAGCTTATAGGTATTTAAGAAATATTTTCAATATTATGTATAATCCAATTGAAATTTACATATATTTATCAATTATTTCAAACTAATGATAATATCATTTTCCAGGAAACTGTGTATTTTATGGACCCATGAATGATCTCGCCTTGGATATATTTGGGACCACCATATGAACAAGGTGGAATTCCGAAGTTCCAAATTAAAGAATGAATTTATGAACAAGTTGGTTCGCCTATTCAGTGAGGGTACATTAAACAAATATGGAGTTGTCGCAAAAGAAGGATTATATTTAAGACATATTTGTGACCAATATAGTTTTCATATGAAACATGACTATAACTATGAGAAACCTCAACTGATACCAAATATGGAGTGGAAGGCCTCATGTGTGTTGTGCAATAAAAGGCGCTATGAAAAGAAGGAAAGACACCACCCGAACTCACGAGGTATGAGGAACTTTAAATAATGTATTTATGATGCTTTATCATCACTGCGAGAACTAAATAAATATTTTAATATTTTGAATATAGTCTCATAGATACATCCAAAGCCACGAAGTCTAGGATAGATAAACATAGGAAGCATAAAATTTCCCTCGGTGGTTTCTCAAAAGTAGCTGCATGATTTGTAAGTATAGAATAAAATAATTTGCATCAAAATTATAAATTGTTAGCAATTTTAATTTAATATCGCAAAAAGAAGCAAAATGCATGCTCTTGTGCATAATTACATGGTGTGGAATTCAAAGAGGCTACTATGGAGGAAGACCTCAATCATTCCTACTACCATGGCTATAAATCCTTGGTTTAACATAGGAGAAGTGTTAGAGTTATATCATTCAAGCTAGCATTATGATCTTAGGATCATTAACTGAGAGAATAACATGAATAGTAATAAACACAAGAGACAAGAGACACAAATATTTTTCCTCAGGGAAACCATAAAGGAGAAAACCCCACAACTTCCTTAGAGATAGAATCAACACCAAAAGTAAAACCCAAAAACATAAAGATGATCTCCTAACAACAACAGTCTCTCTCTTGTCCCAACAACTTCTCCTCTCACTCATGTGCCCCAATGAGTGAGTGTGTGTGTGATAAATAGAGAGGCTCACTCTCTATTTATATTCTTTCGTTCACTTGAAACCCACTCCAACATGTTGGCCTCACTTAACAATTACTTACTAGAGCCGACATCTCTAGGAGTGTCTAATAACCCTAGTGCCCCACAACTTGTGGGGACTTTGCCTCCTCCGACCAACAAGGAGGGTTATTCTTAACAAAATGGTAGGGACTATTTCTCCAACTTACAATGACTCACCTAGGGTCGACTTCTCTGGGATAGTATAATAACCCTAGGGCCCCACAATTGTGGGGACTTTAACCCTAGACCAATAGGAGGGCTACCCATAATGACTTGACATGACTTGTTTACATTATAGAACTTCCTGATAGGAACATCGGGGCATGACATGACTCAAGTACATTACAGACACATCCCATAATAAACATTGAGGTACAATACATAAGATATACAGATGAATACATTCAAAAGTTACAAATACATTAACACTCCCTCTTAACTAGGAAGGTATTTTCTCGACACAATTTGTCAACACTGGTCTTCTTCTCTTGATCATCCCGTCATCTGCATCTTCAATTCATCGTCATCTTCAAGTCATCTTCATATTCAAGTCATATTTATCTTCAAGTCATCTTTATCTTCAGGTCATATTTATCTTGATCTGGATCATCACTCGATCTGGATCATCAACACTGGATCTGGATCATCTTTGCTGGATCAACATCACTGGATCTGGATCATCACTGCTAGATCATCATCACTCGATCTGGATCATCATCACTAGATCTGGATCATCACTCAATCTGGATCATCACCACGGGTGCTATCTCATGATTCTTCTCATCACAGGAAGTTCTACAGAGACAACCCTTTTTCATGTTGGTTGTAGTCCTACCTCCTTGTAGGTATTTGATAGCCCTTGTATCTGACCCTAAGTCAGAATGGCCAACACTCACATCTGACCTTGACTCATTAGAAAGGCATGCCCAGCACTCACATCTAATTATGAGAGGAACTTAATCCCCTCACCATGTTAGAATGGCCCAACCCTTACATCTGACCATGGAAGGAACGCCATCCTCTCACCATGCCAGAATGGCCCAGCCCTTACATCTAACCTACTTATCAGAATGGCACTCAGTCCTAGACTAAGGGTTCCTGGTAACTGACCAGGTTCCTCCATTCAGAGAATGGTAGTAGACCTTATATTTGACCCTAAGTCAGAATGGCCAGCACTCACATCTGACCTTGACTCATCAGAAGGGCTATAGCCCTTACATCTAACCCTAAGTCAGAATGGCTGACACTCACATCTGACATGGAAGGAAAAAATCCTCTCACCATGATAGAATGGTGGTAGCACTTACATCTGATCATGTAGGAACTAATCCTATTGTCACATTAGAATGGCCGGCACTCACATGTGACCTTGACTTGTCAGAAAGGTGGTAGCCCTTACATTTGATCATGTAGGAACTAATCCTATAGTCACATTAGAATGACCGGCACTCACATCTGACATGGAAGGAAGCAATCCTCTCACCATGAAAGAATGGAAATATCCCTTATATCTGATCAAGTGGGAACACATCCCTCAATCACATCAAAATGGCCATTCGCTCACATCTGATCATGTAAGACTACATCTTACAATTGTATTAGAAAGGCCCTCATTCCTAGACCAAGTATTCCTGGTAACTCACCAGGAAACTCCATTCCAAGAATGGCAATAGCCCTTATATCTGATCATGTAGGAACCAATCCTATAGTCATATCAGAATGGCTCAGCACTCATATCTGACATGGAAGGAAACAATCCTATCACCATGACATAATGGCTCAGCCCTTACATCTGACCTACTCATCAGAATGGATTACAGACTCATCACTTCCCCTTGGAAGGGACCTTGATCTGGAGAACACCAAGCTTCTCCCTGAAGTACTCAAACTTCACTGTGGCCAATGGCTTCATCAACACATCATCTATATGTTCGTCCATCGCAACATACTGGAGCTTTACTGCTCCCCTCTGCACCATATCCCTAATATAATGATACTTGATCTCGATATGCTTCGACTTGTCATGGAACACCAGGTTCTTTGACAACTTCACACAACTCTGGTTGTCACAATGTATACAAGTAGCATCCAGCTGGAGATCAAATAAATCAGACAGTAGCTTCCTAAGCCATACTACCTCAAAACTATCTGAACAAGTTGTGACATACTCTACTTCAACTGTACTCAGTGCCACATAGGATTGCTTCCTGATAAAACAAGAGATCACACATGATCCCATACTGAAATAGCATCCTGAAGTGCTCTTCCTATTGATGGCACTACCTTCCCAATATGAATCAACATAACCCTCCAGGTTAATCTTCTGATTCACATCATACTTGATTCCATAATCAACTGTACCCTTCAGGTACCTCACAGCATGCTTTGCAACCATCAGGTGAACATGTCTCAATGTGTTCATAGCAAAGCAAATATCTAGTCTCGTATTTGTCAAGTACATCAAGCAACCAATCATCTGATGATACATCATAGCATCAACCATCTCTGGTGAAGCAACACTCAATAGCTTTAGGTTCAATTCCATCGGTGTGGTCATGGCCTTGCAGTCCATTATCCTGAACCTCTTCAGAATCTCTACTACATACTTCCCTTGTATGAGGAATATTCCATCCGCATTCTGCCACACCTCCATTCCTAGAAAATAGTGCATCGACACATAACAGGAGCATCACTGGTCTTCTGCCTTCAACCTTGAAGCAAAGGTTGGAATCCACTTTACTCTCAGTAAATCCTAGATTCATCAGTAATCTATCCATCCTATCATACCATGTCGAACCTTAGGAACTTTTGCAGTCACTCCTTCTAAATCAGAGCATCATACTCCCTCTGTCTTTCATACTCTATGCACTAAAACATTCTGCACTAGAGTGACAAGTAGCTTCCTATTCTACTAATATTCTATGTATCCATCTAGTGTATAGACTTTCATCTTCAACCTTGTAGAAAAGGTTAATATCTTCATCAAGCTCATCATGTATGTGTTTCAAATCCCACTGGATGCAAATGTATGTTTGTAGTCTATGCCTTCTTTTTGTGAGAAGCCTCGTGCTACAAATCTTTCCTTGTATCCTACGATGTTTCCATATACTACATGATGGAACTATGAACTTCCCTTCACATATTGATATTGAATCCTAGACATCATTCTTCTTGAACTGGTCTTCCCTTTCTTCTTGGTTACTTCTTCATGGCTAGAAGGTCCTACAAGTCAAATGCATTTGTTTGGTTAGAAACATTTCATAAGGAATACTAATACTGACAAATTCTTATGCATAAATATATGATCATGCAACTATTTTAGCCAATACAACATTCATCCATATCTCACGGAAACTTTTCTAGATTCCTTCCATCTCCACCAGGACAACATTGAGATTGTGCACTAATCCAATATGTCAGCAAAGAGGTTTCGTTCTAGATAAGTAGCAATAGAGAGTTGTATAGCACCATGAGCTACTTACCCATCGCATGCATATTAGTAGTATACTGTCATTAATGCAAACATTCTATAATGCATAATTTATCAACTGAATATAAACAAATGCATAACAAAACAATATCATGAAATGACAAATGAATACTTATCTTTATTTGTTTCGTGGGTAGACTCCTTCTTGAGCCTTCATCTTCATCGTCTTCTTCATTCATAATAGAATCGTTACTTATCCAAATGCTAAGATGAATAAGAGGTTCTTCAAGAGTTGAGTTCTTCGTATTTCTCATCGCTTGAGGGATCTTCTTTGGATGGTGAGAGCTTGATCTTCAGTTGCTCCCATCTTGTCTTCTCTTATTATGAGTCGAGCTTCTTCTTCTTCCCAGAGTCTGCTGAAAGTAATCACTTCCTTCTGGCACACATTCCTCGCATGAATAAATCCCATAATCCTAGGAGGCCATTCAAGGTGGTTATCACAACTTTTGCATTCTTCACTTCTTCTTTTACCGCTTCAAGTTGTCTTTGATTTGAGAGACCCTTGTAAAGTATGCTTGTATGGTCTCTGCATTCTGGATCTTCACATTCTTCAACTGGTTTCTTAAGGTCATATTCTGATTTATGTTCTTCCCTTCAAATAGCTTGGTCAAGGAATCAAACATCTCTTTCGGTGTATTTAGGGAAGACACTTGTGGTACAAGTTGATCCATGATTGAATCAACAATGGTCTTCTTGGTCTCGACCAATTTCTTCTTGTGTAAGGCTTTTATCCTCATCTCCCTCTGGAACTGGAACCTCTCTACTTGTGTAGGTGTCCAATTAATTTTCTTTAGAGAGATCATATACTTCCATGCTTGGAAGTTGTCAACTTCACCAAGCTTATTATCAAGCTAATGTGATAGATCACTTTAAAATGAGAACCTCAAATGAAAATAGCAAAAGATTAGATCTTACTGATTTGAGGTGTCTGTCCTGGTTCTGGAGCTGGCTGATCTAGGGTTTGTCAAAGAAACCCTAATTTTAAAAACTTGGAATCTTTTAGATTTGATTGTATCTAAAGATAGATCTCTTCAATTTGAGCTGTCCCATGCACTCCTTTTCTGAAAACAGTGGAGGGAAGCTCCCGAAATAGGAATCCCTAGTTTTCCAATTTCTTCTGCAAAAATTCCTGTTATTGCTTCTGTGGTATCTCCAAAATTACTACTCCTATATGTCTTAAACTTTGCACTAAGGTATCCTCACATGTCCCTATTCCAACACAATAGGTTTCATCAGAATTGGTTTCACCAATTGGGACTTGTGATCATTTTCCCAAGTTGACCTGTTTCAGGACTGTTCAAAACATTGAAGTTGTACAGACTTCCACGTGTCACTGTTTCATATTCTAGGTCTAAAACTTGGAACACAAAATGTAAAGTCTAGGCCATTTCTATAACATCTTTATAAATTTCACTTGGACTTTTGTAGCCACAGATATAGCAATTTCACCCCAGGTGTCCCGTTTAGGGATGAATCCTGGAAGAGGCTGGAACCCTAACTTGGAGGAATCATATCTCCCAGAATATAGCGAATATGAGGCTGAATTTTGGACATAGTATAAATCAGGATTTTATATTCGGTATGTGAAAATTTTCATCTCCCGCCCCTTCTCCAATCTCATGATATAGCGAATTTACCAAAACTTATCAGTTTTAGTATTTAGGGTTTTTATAGCTCGGGGTCAAACTAGGGTTTGACTTTCCTAGAGTTTCACCCAACCAAAAATATTGACCCAGGTCTCTAAAATTTGATTTTGATGAGGAGATAAATCCTATTCTGGGCTCATTAAGAAATTCCTCTTCTATAGAAAGCCCTAATTTCCCGCACCGAAGCCTGAAAATGCTCGGAATTGAAATACGCTTCGACAGAAAGATGTGTCCTTCAATGGAGAGTCAGCCAAGCATACTTTTGCTGATGGATTGTGAAGAGAGACCCAAAAAGTAAGAATCCCTATATTCTACAGTTGCACAATGTCTTATTCTTAGGTTAGCTCTGATACCATGTTAGAGTTCTATCATTCAAGCTAGCATTGTGATCTTAGGATCTTTAACTGTGAGAATAACATGCACAGTAATAAACACAAGAGACAAGAGACACAAATATTTTTTCCTCAGGGAAACCCAAAAACATAAAGATGATCTCCTGACAGGAGCAGTCTCTCTCTTGTCCTAGCAACTTCTCCTCTCACTCATGTGCCCCAATGAGTGAGTGTGTGTGTGTGATAAATAGAGAGGCTCACTCTCTATTTATATTCTTTCGTTCACTTGAAACCCACTCCAACATGTTGGCCTCACTTAACAATTACTTACTAGAGCCGACATCTCTAAGAGTGTCCAATAACCCTAGTGCCCCACAACTTGTGGGGACTTTTCCTCCTCCGACCAACAAGGAGGGTTATCCTTAACACAATGGTGGGGACTATTGCCCTGACTTACAATGACTCACCTAGGGTCGACTTCTCTAGGATAGTATAATAACCATAGGGCCCCACAATTGCAGGGAATTTAACCCTAGACCAATAGGAGGGTTACCCACAATGACTTCACATGACTTGTTTACATTATAGAACTTCCCGATAGGAACATCGGGGCATGACATGACTCAAGTACATTACAGACACATCCTGAAATAAACATCGAGGTAAAATACATAAGATATACATATGAATACATTCTGAAGTTACAAATACATTAACAAGAAGCTTGGGGAAAACACAACCTTCCAGCACCCAACCTGACTCTCATGTAAATAAAAGAAATGAAGAGGATTTATAATTTATTATTTTCACAATCTAATATTGGTTATTTATTTTTGACCATAAATTAATGTGTTCATTTCATTTAACTAGGAAAACAATCTAAGTATAAATTCCTCAAGTACTATATAAACAAATGATTCCAGTGATGGTGGAGTGCCAATTGAAAGCAGTTTTCAACTTGGTACTGGAGCTATTTCATGTGTTAAAAAAATTGTAGTATGTATTACAATTAAAAATATTTAATTGTGAATGGTGCTTGAATTATACCCTTTCTTCTTTCAACTGTAGAGCATGTAGTGGATGAGCTGAGACAAGATGAGGAACATATTGCCACATTCGAAACTACTCAGGTTTCCTACACTACTGTAGCAGGTAAAGAAGACTCTACTGCTCTTATTATTTATATAAAACACTTGTAATAATAATAACTAAAAAAATCCAATTTAACATTTATATCTTATTACAGTCGTTTCCTTTCCCCCCTTGCAGTAGCCTCAATGTAATGTCAGGTCCTTAACAAGACTTACATAGACCATAATAGTTGAAGGGGAAGAAGGAACATCTGAGATCCTTGTGAATTATATACTACAAAAGTAAAATAAATAGAGAAAATAAATTAGTGTACTTTGGCTTATGGAATGTGATGTCCTTTTTCTTGGCAAGGTCATACACATTTTTCTTATTTAAATGTTTATACCTCATGATAGATTTGCAGTGATATTGAACATTACATTAAGAATTTGGTTGGTTTCTTGTTTGAATTTCCATTTCTTGAGTTACTAAGTGAATTTTGTTTCATTTCAATTATACAATCTAGTTTTATGCCCTTAAGTAAGCTCCAATACATTCCACGAAATAGGTGATTATAAATATATTTCATAAAAAAATAGTCGCACCATAAAATTCGCAGCACCTAAAACACTCTTAATGGATAAAACCTTAGGCATGAAGTCATCAATATATGGGGCAAGATATGGTTCTTAAATTTATGCATTTTTATGCTTCGAAATCATGTTGCATGTGGATGGAAAAATGTTAAACTGTGGAGAGAATCTCAAACAAATGTTCAGTTAGATTTGCATGGGAAATATGTGTACCACATATCTTTGAGAGAGCGTCTTGTTATGTTATCTTAAATTTGTGGTTAGCCAACTAGTTATGTTATGCTTAATTTGTGGTTATCCCACTTGTTATGTTATGTTTTTGCTTATCCCACTTGTTAAATTATGTTGACTTTTGTTATGTTGACTTTGTGGTTATCCCACTTGTTCTATTTTGTTTGTGGTTAGAAACCTTTTTGTGTTGACTCGTGGTTAGCCTTCTTGTGGTTAGATTTTTCGTTGGCCCTCTTTTTAGCTATGCACCCTCCTTAAGTTGGTTACTTACCACTTTAATTTGACTTATAAAGTGATGGAATCATTCCTAGCCTAATTGTAATGGAATCCATAACGTCACTTAGAAGGACCTTTTAGGAGGTCTTTGAGAGGCTATAAGAACTAGTATAGGCTTTGCTAAGAGCAATGTATTTTTGACACTTTGAGATATGTTTTGGCATAGTTGATATAGGGTTTTTAGGAACACTTATTTATGACTTCAAGGGTTTGAAGATTGTATCTATTTAAGCATTATTTTTTTGGGTCTACTTTCAACAACAAACCTATCCTTACTTAGCATTGTCCTTTATGATGGTTTCTACAACAATTTTCATTCTCCCTCCTTCACGCGTGTGAGTCCATACCGTTGCTTGCTGTGGATGCATTTTTGTTGTGTGTGACTGTCTTTGACTATTTGAGGGTCACTTTGGTGTGCTAGTTGATTTTTTGGGGTCGATCTTGAATGTGTCGTACCTATTTGAGTTGTTGATTCTTTTGTTGTACTTGCATGTCCTTTGTATCGGCATTTATGGTCTCTCTCTCTCATGTATGTTTGTTCCCTTAACTAAGGGAAAGTTTTTTCTAATTATTGACTTGCCTCTAAGAGTAGAGATTTGATCTAAAAGTTAAAATATGAGTACAAGGAAGGTTATTCCCATTAGCTAAGTCATCATATATTATTTTTTCATATTTGTTCTATGATTTTGATGTTTTGATTGTATTTGACTATTTGAGGGGTACTTGGGTGTGCTAGTTATGAAGCCTGGTATATTGTACAACATAGTTACCACTCATATCACAACTCAAAATTGCAATTCACTGAATTTAACTATGATTTGACTCCAAATGAGTTTATTCTGGTTCTTCTCGACTTATACTTAGTTGACTAGTGATTAATCATGAGTGAAAATTTGACTCATGATTAATGGCAATTTAAACTTGGTTTGTCGGATCTATACTCACTCAATTAAACCTTTGTTCGAAACATGTGAAAATATGTATATATCTAGGAAAAGAGATGAACTTTCCATGTTGTATGATATTCTTGGCAATGTGTTGTTTTAATGGAACATATAAGCTATTTAAATAACTTACTTTAGGACTATATAACTTTATTTAACAATAATTTCTAGCAAGAAGTGTTTCTTATGTGTACACAATATTATCGTATAATACAATAAAATTATACACATTATTAGCATGACTGGCATAGGATACAAACATAAGAGTGCATATCAGTTCCTTTTTGCTTAGGTGGAAGTTTTCCCCAGTTTCCATTTAAAGTGAGGCAATGATGGACAAAAAGTGAACTGAGAGACTCGCTTAGTTTGTGAAGGCAATCTTTCTTTTATTCCAACTAGGTCAGTAGTATGATGATTCATATTGGAAGCTGTTGTCTTGGTACCTAGGAACATGGTGTGTCTTTGTAGGTGGTAGTATGATTCCTTGTTATTGGTTTCTAATTTTTCAAGTGCTAAGGAATTGTATATATAAACTCTAAGGTTCCCACAATGTTTATCAATGTACAACACTTCATTCATGGGATCTCCATTTCAAAACCTAATTTTAATCTCTTTCAACATTAACAAAGGGACCTCTTGGGAGTATTAAGGTTGAAGGAGATGAAAAATATGTTTTAATGGAGTAGTTGAAAGAAATGAAAATTATATTTTAATGTTACAACTATACTATATTGGTTCACTAAGTTTGTTGGTGAAAGTGTATTGGGAATTTTTTGTTCTTGATTAGGAATAGTCTTCCATGTTTGGTTTCCCCTTGGTTGAGTGTTTTTCTGAAATATAGGAGTAAGCTTCGTTTTTGTTCTTCCTCCTTTTCTAGATTTGTTATTTTGTTATTTGATTTGTTAAGTAATAAGACTTGTTCTTTCATACTTTGAGTTAGATCTATTACTGCTATTATAATTTTTTCTAAATAGTCATACTACTATTGTTGTAATTTACATGTTATTGCTAATATATGTTTCAACTTTAACACAAGGACCTCTTGGGAATGTTAAAGTTGAAAAAGTTGAAAAATATGTTTTAAAGTAGTAGTTGACATATATGCAAATTATGTTTTCAGGTTACAACTATGCTATCTTGGTTCATTAAGTTTGTTGGTGCAAGTGTATTAGGAATTTTTTTTGTTCTTGATTAGGCCTAGGATTCCATGTTTGGTTTCACCTTGGTTGGGTGTTTTGTTGAAATATAGGAGTAAGGTTTGCTTGTTGATCTTTCTCCTTTTCTAGATTTGTTATTTTTTATTTGATTAGTTAAGTAATGAGACTTGTTCTTTTGTATTGTGAGTTAGATATATTACATTTGTTATAATCTTGTTTAAATAGGCAAACTACTATTGTTTGCATTTACATGTTACTGTTACTACATGTCTCAACTTTAACATGGGTACCTCTTGGGAGTGTTAAAGTTGAAAGAGATAAAAATTGTGTTTTACCCACAGTAAAAAATTTGAATTTTTCAAGTGAATTTATTCCGCATTCGAAAGTCACTTTTGGGGGTGGTTTTGGATTTGGAGGCAATCTTTGCAAAACTTCCCCTAATAACACTGATGCTAAAATTTTTCAATTTTAGGGGTGGTTATNGCCCACCCCCAAAGTGATTTTTAAGGGCATTTTTAAACCCCCCTCATAGAAATCTCAAGGGGAGGTTCCAACCCCCCCCCCAAAAAAAAATCCCTTATTACAAAACTTTGGGGGTGGTTACAAACCCCCCTCATATGTACCTACGGGGGCTGTTCAAACCCCCCCCTAAAATTATTTATTACAAAACCTTGGGGGCAGTTATAAACCCCCCTCGTAGGTACCTACGAAGGAGGTTCGAACCCCCCTAAAAATATTTACAAACCTTTGGGGGCGGTTCAAAACCCCCCCTAAAATTATTTATTACAAATATTTGGGGGAGGCTATAAAACCCCCTCGTAGGTACCTACGGAAGCAGTTGAAAACCCCCGCTAAAACTATTTACAAACCTTTGGGGGCAATTATAAACCCCCCTCATAGGTACCTATGGAGGCGGTTTGAAACCCCCCCTAAAAATATTTACAAACCTTTGGGGGCGGTTATAAACCCCCCTCGTAGGTACCTCCAGAGGCGGTTCGAACCTCCCCGTAAAACTCTTTACAACCCTTTGGGGGAAGTTATGAAAGCCCCTCATATAAACTTACAAGGGGGGTTTTGAGCCCCCCTTGTTGTAACATACAAGGGCAGTTTTGAACCCCCCTCATAGTGACTATGAAGTTAGTTTAGAACCCCCCCTCGTAGCCATAATAAAAGATAATAAAATCTATTTTATTTAAAATATCAATATTGAAATATCATTAGGGAACGAAGGAATCAAACCTTCAACCTCCTTCTTGTAAAGCAAATGCTCTTCCATTGAGCTAGAACCCTTTAAGAATTGGGGAAAGGGTCAATATTAACACCAACATTGCATCATTTGTAATTCTAAGAAAAGACTAATAATCCCAACATTTTTTCTGACCTGAGAGACCTAAGAAATTAGTCTGAATGGATCTGACGTTATTTAGATATATGCTGACCACTTCAAATCATTTGCTAACCACTTCAAATCATATGGCTTTGACCTTCTTTAGATATATGCTAACCACTTCAAATCCTATTATGTAATCCATATAATTTAGATGTATGTTAGGAAATTCACATTTAGACTCATAAACATATAATTATGCATCCAATTGACCTCAAGTAGGCATTTAAAAAGAAGAATATTATGCCACCCAGGTAGACACTTAGTTTTCTTGATTATGATCATGCCACTGTAAAGCACACAAAGTAACAACAAATATATGTGTTTTGGAGCTCTGAAGATTTGAATCTTATGTTTTTTTATGTCAAAAAGTTGTGTAGAATTTTACCTTTTGTCTAGCAGGATTAAGGTGGGAAGAATAGGAGACTAGTGCAATCAGTTATGCTTATTTTATCGTTGCAGTTATCTATTGTATAAGATGGTTTTCCTCATAAATATATCGAATACATAAATCATGTTTTTCATTATTTCTATGCTATTGTGATTTGTTTCTAGGTGGTTGGTTCATCCTTATTTCAATGACGAAACCCAATAAGAAATTTGATTACTAAAACTCTTGTCTATTATTATTTCATTAGATTTCTTTAACATGACTAGAAGCACTCCATTTCTTCAGATAACAAGGGACTCTTGTATATAGTAATTGGACTCCTGTATATACTATGTACCAAGGAGGAAAATAGGTCTTAGAAGGAATGCTCAAGCCAACTATAAAGGTCAGGAAGCTTCCCAAAAGGAAAATTCTTCATTCCATGATAGAATCAGAAAGAGTACTCCATCAAGTCAGAATATTTTACTCTAGTACAAAGTATCTTTTCATTGTCATTGTTATTCTTGCAATCATTTTGGGCATAAATTCATAAACTACAGAGATAATCAAGTAAATCTATAAATGGTTACATGGATTTATATAATATTCAATGTTACAAGTGTCATAACTATGGTTGCAGAGAAGGAAATTATGGAAGCTTAAAGGATCACAATGATGAGTTTTTCAAATGTCACAACTATGGACATATTGCACAAAATTGTGGCATGACAAGGTCTCATAGGCCAAGACTCACAAAAGTATGGAAAAGAAAATGTGAAGTACAAAGCAAGAAAGATGAGGAAAATCTTGAGCTCGAAGTCAATCCAGCAAATGAAAGAAGAAGGTTTCTCAGTTGCATGCCTATTTTAGACTACTCACATTGATCAATTTGGGTAGTCCTGAGCAATGAAAGAGGTGCTCAAAGATAGAGAATAGTGCAAATATGATCCGAAATAAAAGGAAAGGAAGCATGAATTGAAATATGGAAAATAAGGAAAAGGAAACCAAACCAGCAAACACAACATATTAGATATTATCAATGAGGTGTCTGATTTTTAAAAAGGAATTATACTTCAAGACTTAAATTTGCTAACAATAATAGACGTGACTCACTACTTTTTGAGGTTCTATTTGCATATTAGAGAGGAACCAAAACTTATGGCCTTCTCTTGGCAGTAGAAGAAGAAATTTTACAACACTTGCAATGTTATTTTTGGTGACAGGATTGGCTTACTTCATGAAGTTCTCACAAGAGTATGGAAACCATGTTCAGGCCTTGGATGAATTCTTTTATGCCAACATATAACATATGACTGCTTTAAAGTTTATTTCATAACTTCAGCATCATGGATCAGTAGCCCTATATCAACATTTGTATATTAGCCTAAGTAGAATAAGAATTGTAGTTTTTTGGCAGCAGATGTGTGATGGGCATATTTGAAGAACACTTGAAGAGTTTTTGAAAAAGAAGCTTAGTGGCAGACTTAATAAATTTGAAAATTACCTATAAAAGAAGCTCAAGGAGAACTATTGTTCTCACGTTAAGGGAAATCGAAATGCCATGTAGTGACCTATTAAGGACAAGGATCGGGACTTTATATTCTCATGAACCCAAGAGAGAATTGCTAACAAGAAAAAATATTGACTAATAAATGCACACCAATAGGGGGAGCTAAGTCTATTTAGGGGTAGAAGTCAATACTAATTAGACCTCCCACAAAAAAAGAAAATTGTTCTTAACAAACATGAGTACTTTAAAAGTCATAATGACACATAGCAAGTAGATCCAACTACATGATTAGAATTCCAAATACATTGCATAAGTAAAGAAATCTTGAGAAGCACATTTGACAAAGGCCATGACAAACTGTAATCGCAGCCCAAACACAGATTTTAGAACATTCATTAGAACAGCTATAAAAGTGTTTAAAACAATGCAAAGTTTCATACTAAAAAGAGATATTTAATGCACCATCCCTTTTTGTCTTGAGATTTTCTCTTTTTGGTTTATATTTTGACCATTTTTTTCCAATTCCAATTCCTATGTTCCCAAATAGATCAATATATATTTGTTTCCTTATTGATACTTTATGGAGTAGAAAAATGTTTACCATCTATTATAGGATGATATTGACACAAAAACACACATGGTTTGGCCATCTATTTTCTATTTGGTTTCTTCAAAGTATGGTCCTTTGATCTTACTTGAATTATGTTATTCTTTATGTTTTCAATATTGACTATGTGTTTCTCTCTATAATATCTATGAGAAATTGTTGTCATGGGCCCTGTTTATATAAAATTTGATGCATTATGTGAATTTTTATATATAAGATTGTCTATGGTAGTAATATTATTTTATGGTGGTTATTTTTTGAATATTATCCTATGGTGCATATAGGATGAAAATGATGATGTTCAAAGATCTCCTGGTACACCATTTTTTACTGCAATAGAATGTTGTTTAGGTGAAATATCTCAGTTTTTGTTGATTGTCTTCAACGATGAAAGGATGCAACACTAACCAAGGCCATTCAAATGGTAGGGATAACATAGGTGTAAAATTTCTCTATATAATTATTTTCGTTTTTTTGTCTTAGGATTTCCTAATCTAGTTTTTCCAAATCAGTAGCTACTAGATCTAGGAAACATTTAGGAAAACAAACCTAGGGTTAATTCTGAAAATTGACATCACGGGAGTTATTTTCCTTGCACACTTTCTAGTTTTAATTTTCATCCATATGGTATTTTTGTAGCACAACCCTCTAATCATATGATTTTAAATATTGGTGTGCCATCCTCATGAAAAGAAAATGACTCCAACAAACCAAGGAAAATTTTCGGCACTCATATTTCCTTTTTCGTCAACAAAAACCTTAATGTTTTGCATTTTTAAACCCTCTTTGTATTATGGAAATCTCATTTTAATTTCTATTTTAAATCATTTGTATTTTCAATGTCATATTCAAATAAAAATTTGAATTGCATCAATACATTTTAGTGTAGGAACATCAACACACAGACTCGACACAGTCATCAAGCACTGCTAAATTTAAGGAAGAACCAGACCACTTGCTCATTGTCAAATGTGGGTTCATCAAAAACCATTGTACGTTATTGTCAAAAATTCAATCATCAAACATTCATAAAATTTTCATGCACATAAACAATAGGGATGAACTTCTTTCTTTGTGGATTCTTCTCAAAACAATTGCAAACAAAGAGGGATTACGAAAATTCAATTGTTGGTAGACTCCAAGCTGATTATTGAGTGTGAAAACAACAAAAGTTAGATATTCCAATATTTATTTGGCTCCTATAATTCATAGAATCATGGAGATAATGACGCAGTTTGATTTAATATCCTTCACTCAAATATACAGGATTTTCAACTCCAAAGTTGACTCTCTTTTAATAGTTGCTCTCTATTTGCAGGACGGATCCATGATGATTCAAGAATACAGGGGTGTGAACCTCCTGTTTGAAAAGATAGCTATAGTTATTTGGGTCTCTTTGACACCTTTTTTGGTGGCAATTCATGATAGACCTTATGTTCTGGTCTTTCTTCAGTTTAAACTAGAATTTTTGGATGAATGTAATATGTCCAAGTCTAGTTTGTTTGAGACTATGGGGAGATTTTATGTAGTCCCTGATAGGGTAAAAGTATGTCTATAGAGGTTTATTACTAAATACTAAATTTTATTGAATAGAACAGTGGAAGGTTTTCAACTCAGGAAACATAGACAGAAAGAAACTAGAGTCTCTTTAACCCTTGTTTTGGTGGCAGTTCTTGATAGCACCCATGTCCTAGTATTTCTTCATTTTACATTGAAAATTCTGGATGAATGTATTATGTCCAAGTCTAGTCCATATGACACTGTGGGGAAACTTTATGTAATCCTTGATAGGGTATAATTCTGTCTATGGAGGTTTATTGGTATATTTTATTGAATATAACAGTGGTATGTTTTTAAGTCAAAAAACATTGAAATTTGTTAATGCATAGTCTATATATACTTTCTTCTCACTGAAATGTCAAGTATAAAGATTTTTTCCTTGGGATAAAACAATTTTCAACCCCATCTAGGTAGGGAAAACTGGTTAGCAAAAGGGGATGAGGACACAAAATTCCTCCAGAACTATGCAAATCACCTAAAAAATATCAATAATATATGGGAAATGAAAAAAGAGGATGGAATTGAGATCAAAATATTCCTAGAGATTGTGGAACTTGGGGTAACCCAATTTCATAAGATACTTTATGAGGTTCATTAATCAAGATCAAAATGAATACATCATTGGATAAGTATCCAAAGAGGAACTAAAACCAGTGTTGGGATCTTTCAGAAGTAAAAAAGAATAGGTCCAAATGGATGAACAATGGAATTCTATTGGATTTTTATGAGACGATGGAATAATATTGACTAAGATTATTAGAGGAATCAATGACTTCTAGGAAATTCCCTTGATTCATTAAATCCTCTTTTATACCACTTATTCCAAAGAAGAAAAAATCTAAGGTATTTGAGGATTATAGCTCAATTTCCTTATGCAATACAATCTACAAATTAAGTATCTGAAGGAGAAGACATGAAAGTTGTTGGAGTGGGAACAAGCAAAATGGAGTTTGAAAAGTAGGGAAATTTGATTAGCAGAAGGGGATGAGAATTTGAGAACAAAAAACTCCTTCAGAACTATACACAACACCTGAAAAATATCAATACTATATAGGATTTAAGAAACAAGGATAGAACTAATGTGAAAAGGTTTTTGGAGATTGTGAGACTTAGAGTAGCCCATTTTTAGAAGAGAGCCATCAGGGGAAAATATTAAAGAAATAATTAAAATCACAACCTACTTTCCTAGGTTCATTAATCAAGATCCAAATCCAAGGAGGGACTAAAAGAAAAATTGCAATCTTTCAGAAGTTAAAAACTCTAGGCCCACATGGATGGGTGTTGGGGAAAATATTAAACAAGTATAACATATATCAAATGATTTAATTGTCAACTTGGAGATAGCGTAAACTTGTGAGGTACATAGTATATGCAGGGGCAGAGTGTCGCTGAACTTAATCTACAACTGAAATTGAAAATACATGACTAAAATCGAATTAAACTTACAAAAGTAGGAAATGACATGAAATAAGCTGGTATAAAGCAATCGACATTAGCTTGTGAGCTCAAATAAAATCAATACCGAAAATGCAAAAGAAAGAAATAACTGAAATTCTATACTAACAACTCATAAGAAAGAAATTGTTATAAATCTATATTAACATAAGAGAGTCAAAGGAGGTGCAATAAGCATCATCTCAATTACATAACACTCAACATCTATTCCATGACTAACTCTGAACTATTCTCTACTTCTGAACTACTAGAGAGATCTCTAACCAAAACGAGGAGAGAGCTCTCCTATTTATACATGAATTCAAGATAACTAATCATAATTACAGATCCACTATTCTCTCAACTTATCCCTCAAAATACTCAACAAATTTACAATTCATCCCTTCAAATCCTCAACAAATTGACAACTCATCCCTTCAAATCCTCAACAAATATTGGATGACATATTCTCTCCACATGTCCATGATCTTCTCATTTAAATTAGCTCACATCTAGAAGATGAAATTCCAATCTAAGGTTAGGTGGTCACTTTTGAGCTTGTTAAAGTCTTCAAATACACCTATAAACATCACCAAACTCATCCAACTTTAAAGTTTAATGAAAATATGTTTT
>LPNX010214758.1:570378-658375 GCA_001517045.1 Pseudotsuga menziesii | reverse complement strand
AAAATAAATGATTTGGAAAATGGTAATATAAACCCATATTTATTATGAAAGTGGTGAATATTAATGGTTTTATGGAAGGATAAGATAAGAATAAGGTGAGAAATGGTATCGGAAAGATGAATAAAATGTGGTCTTTTTGCGGCTCAACATTTTCCCCCCAAATTGACTGTTTGCATGTCGTCATGCAACTATGTATTGATTCTCTTTTTAAAACTTTTGGCTTTGTAGTTGGGCTTTACATGATAATGGTATGTACGTAAGAGTATATCATTCTAAGATTTTGAAATGCATGAGTGGCAGCAATGTTTCTCATGGTTGGTTCTTGTGTGACAACCATAAGTGTAACAAATGTTGGTTCTTGTGTTTACAACATTTGCTTTTACTTGTATTTTTGTTGCAATACATAAGATTTTAAAAGTGTACATGCATTAGAAATGATGAACTATCAATGTATATTAGAAATCATTTTCTTCATATTATGAATCATGCCAATATATATAGCATAGTTTGGGAAAGACATGTTGATTAAGGGTAAATGAGATGATGGATATATAGAATGAGAATGAATAGTCCCCCCCCCCCCAACTTAAGATGTATTAGGTTCATGAAAAGGAGAAAGGGAATGTAGTGAGAGAATTTTCCAAATTCATTGATTTTCTATCATCTAAGGAATTACATGATTAAATATTAGAAAAAAACATGCCTCCACTTACCCAAAAAGCTGATGAATTATGAAAGAGGAACATGGCTGCTGATGTTGGATCATATAATCTAAAGTGAAGGATCTGAACTGGTGCTTGGTTGGCTGAAATAAAAGATGAGAGCTAAAAGTGAAACTGTGGTACTCATATGGCTGGAAGTATGCTACTGCAAAACTATTGATGGATCCGTACAAAGTATATAGTCTTCACCTGCTACAAAACCTAATGGTACAATTCTTACCATGCGAATAAATGTGTCGATGTCAAACATGGGAAGAAGTCATTGGATTAATGACCATTGATGAATGTCATTAACCAATGCGATCCAATCTCGCCATTGATGTCAATGAGTGCCAAGGTACCTAAGTACATCGTGCAAAGTGCGCATAAAGGAGTTGATGTCGAGCCACTTGCAATATCTAATAATCAAGGGACATTGATGTATTCCCATGATTGTGAGCGAGAGAGATTTCCATTAAGGCGTGCAAGCCTTAAGGTACTAAAAATGAACTCTTGTCTCTATCCCATATAATGTGCTGAGGTCGATGGAAAAAGACTTGTTGAAAGGTGGGCCTTAAGGAATCCCACATCAGTCAACACAAGTTGTACATAATGAGTTGTAAGACTATAAATGAAAGATATGAGGGTCAAATAGTTTTTATGGAAGGGATAACAAAGTAATCTAGTCATGGAAAGGAAGTTGAACGGTTTTATTCAGAAGGAAAAAGATAAACTGAAAATGAGAAAAATGTATGCGACTCAGAAAGGTAGACATGTGGGAAGTCATGGTATATAAGGCAGGAAAATAGTAGACTCTAACATGGATGGCGAATAGGATTGGAAGGAGAAGGATAAGTAATCATGACATGGCGTGATTGGTTTCTGAAAGGCTTCTTTGTGGCAGAAAATGTCATGACATACACAAGGGAAAACTCAACTCCTTCAAGCTTTCAATGGAACATTTTTCTGAAAGTTTTCTGCGATTCCGGAAATTCCATTCGTTCGTCTTTGAATCTGCAAAAGAGATTAGCATTTTCCTACAACAAAATTGTGAGAACATTGAAAATATAGAAAAATATGTGCTTAACAAACCAAGTCAAAGAGAATAAATAAAATTCTTTTATACCTGAAAGTAGCGACCCTTCTTGTCGAAACTTGTTTCTAAGTGACATGAAAAAACAAGTATCGAAGTAGGAAGTTCTTGGTCTTAAAAAGATTGCAAGTTTATTTGCAAATTTTACAGTCTTACAATTTTATTTTTAAATATTTAATTTTTATTTTGTTTGTTTATAATAAAAACCCTATAATTTTTTTATATTAGTTTTATTACACCATTTTATTATTATAACACCCTTTTATTATTATTTTTAAATTGTTTTATATATATTGTTTGTAAAATTTTGTTTTAATTTTGTTTAAGAAAAAAATATATTTTGTATATATTTTTAATTTTAGTATATATATATATATATATATATATATATATATTAATTTAATTCTACATCTTTAAATTTTCTTCCTTTACAATAAAGTAAAACAAAGTATTATTGATTTAATTTTATGTTATTTAGTATTTTTATTTTATTTATTTATTAAATTTATATTATTTTTTAATGTTTATACTTTTATTTATATGTATTTTTTAACGGAGTTTTCACATCCTCATACAAAAATGAATGAGTCCTTACATAATGATTGAGAAAATAGAGGGAGACAAGGTCGACCCCTCTAAAAGAAGATTATGAAAGAAATCCCACTGCGCAAAAATAAAAAATTAAGAAAAAGGCTTCGCTGCAATAACAGTAGCTAAGCCTTCTATTGCAAAGACACATATTAATTTTATTAATTTTGTAACATTATTTTATGTATTTCTAATATTACTTTGTATGTTTATATTTTGTTTATTTTCCTAATGCTAATTTACATTTATTTAATTTTGGTGTTATAATTTTAACACCTTTATTATTGTTGTCTAGTTTTTATATATTTTTATATATTTTATTTATTTATTAAAACAAAAACAAAACAAAAAAATTTGTCTTTATTTTAATTTTGATACGTTTATATATATAGACTTTCGTGATTTATATTTTTTTAATTTATTTTTTTATTTTGCGTTATTTTTATTTTTTATTAAAAATACAAATAATGTTAAATAATAAAAGAAACAATATATAAATATATTAACTAAAAAAAACTATAGTACAAAGAACAAATTCATAAAAAGACAAAATAAACCTTTTTTAGTATAACTTATCTGTAAGCAAACCAACTGCTTAACAGACAGAATCGACAAGATAAGCTTCATATACAACCCCATAAATAGCAGAACCAACTGAAGAATCGACTAGATCTACTACTGGTGGGTCTCCCACAGGCAGGGATGCTGGTTATGGATAAATAGGAACTGGGAAACGAACTGCTACTGGTGCATCTTTATCTCGATCTGGAAATGAACTACTGGATATGGGTCTCGATCTAAATAATCAGAATATTAAACTCGCTCATGAAGGTCATAATCAACATATTCGACTGGATCAACTAGCTTTGCTATTGTTGATGCTCGGTCTCGGTGTCGCTACTGGACTGCCTCTAGATAGAACAACTCTGCTTGAGCCTAATTCTAAAGGATAGAAGGCCGACAGAGTCACTACCAGAAGGTGTCGAAAAATATAATGGAGGCACCATGATATAACAACAAAGTCGATAGAAACAATGATATAATTAAGGCTCAGGCGAGAGAAATGTTTGAGAAGGCATGGGATTACTACGGGGTTGATGAAAAAATAGTAATGTTGTTTTGATTGATTGAACCCCCGTAACGAAGTGAAGGAAACTAGCATCTCTCTCTTATATGCTACTCACCAAACACATGAAAGAAAGATTTTGGGTAAGATTATTTTGTAGAGCTTTAGAATACGTTGTCTCTGAGGTGATTTGCAGTGTTCAAACTGCCAAACCTATAGCTTGTTTGATGACCATCCTTGTGACAGTCAATTATCGGACTCCGCCCATTTAGGGATCACCCACAATGAGATAGGTCTGGCACCGCGTAGTCACTTTGTAGGAACTACCATAAATAGTGAAAATAATTGGTTTTACTGGTAAAATGGGTATCGCATTAATACACTGAGCTTCATATCGGTTATTAGTTTTATGAATTGCAGGAGAAGGTGTTTGAGGTGGAATCAATCCCTTTTGGAACACGTTGCCATTTATCAACGTCAGCACTACTCCTTGCTAACCGAACTTCCAACTTGTGGAAAAGGAATTTGTGTGGTAGGTCCACCAGAGAGAATTTCATGCGTATGCACTGGCATTCCATGTGCACTCCTTTCAAAACCGGAACTATGTTTACAAAAATTTACAACTTTGAAATTTTCAGATTAAATTCATTATCAACTTCAAATTATAACATAAACATGATTATTATCAAATTGTGAAGATGCTTTTCTTTAATATATATATATATTAGAAGTATGAATTGTGTTTAATCATTTATCAAAATTGGAATAGATATCCATGAAAACAGTCCATTTGACTAAAACTGAAGCCACATATGAATATACAGGGTAGAGGGTTATAAATGGGTTGTTCTATCTTTTGTTCTCTTAGTTTTTACTAAGATATCATTGCTAAGTAGTGCCATCATTCAATGACCTAGAAGATAAATCCATGGCACAAGCTGTATTCTTTCTTAACATTCTTAATTTGTAGACACCATTAAATCTGGCGTTGCTTTGTTTATTTATGGAAGGCAAGGAAAAATAAAATCTAAACAATTCCTCATTGTTGGATCGTAGGATGCCTTGGCAAAAGAAGAAATGAAATTCCAAGCATAACAAGTGCAGTTACTCCTTACAGAATCAAGAGCACTGAATCCAAATTTAATGTTTAAAATACTCTGTTTCAAACAAAAAATTGTTCAGAATTATAAACCACATTCTAAGAATATAAGAACCGACCATTTAGATTTTCATATAATTCATGGTTACTCATTTCTAAGAGATATGTAGAACTAATAAATTCCATTCACTGAATACATCTAGTACAAGCAACATGCCACATTCACAGAAAGGACACGCAAAATAGGACAAATCTAGTAAGACAATAAAATAAAGTTGAAGGGATTGTTTAAAAGGATAAATGCTTTTATGAATGTCCTGCCAACTTGTTACAATATATGAAATCGATGATTAGTGGATCCTATTGAATGTACAAATAGACATCAAATTTATGAAATTGGTGCAGTAGTAATTCTTTCTTAGACATATTAGGCCCAACAAAACATTAATGAAGAGTATATTCAATTTTCCATAACTAGCAGTAGTTAAGGCAAAGACACTAGTGGGAGGGTGGTTAGTGTTCGTCCATAGCTTCATGCTCTTTAACATATCACAATTCCTTTGTCCCAAATAGTATTGTATTCAAAGCATCCAAAGGGCTATTACAGAGAATAAAGCTTCAACAACAAAAACTGTAACCCTAATTAGATCAGACATAGAATGCCTGCCTCGAGTAAACCCCAAGCGCCTCCATGACTTCCAACACCTAAATTTCTTATATCAAATACAAACAACGTACCTCTGGGTGATTATGTTGCATGCGTTCGAAAATATAAAAAATCAAAGAAGATCAGCTGAGCAATACTAAGCTTGGGCTCCAAGTTCATGCAAATAATGATTACGAAGGGAATGAAGCCATAGTGGGTAACTTTCTTCATCTTATTCATGACCCACGTGATCCACTCTTTGACAGCTTTAATGGAAGATCTTGACTCTCCTTGTTTCGATCCCTTGCCCATTTTTCCTTTGCCCTTCGAATTCGACCGTGATACCATGAACCCTGCATCTTTTAGTTCTGCTGCTTTCTCTGCCTCCTCCAATAGTAGGTGTCTGTATTTTAATATTTGAAAATTGTTTTCTGTAGTGTTTAACTGGTTTAGTAAATAGGTAATCGTACTTGGGTTTCAGTCATAGGGAGAGTTGCTTATCCAGCTAAGGCAAGAAGACAGTTAAAGGATGTTATGAGGTTACTCTTTTTTATATAGGAAGCTTCAAAATCCAGACTTTTACTGTTCATAGCCAGCCTTGGTGTCTAACCCAACCAGTAATTTGCTTTGTTCAAGCCAATTTGACGTGTCAATTAAAGATGATTTTAATTTGATTGATGTCACCAATAAAGCACGGGGGCTTCACTTGTTGACCAATATCCTATCACGTTAGTTCATATTGTGGGTTTTAAAATTATTAAAAATTGAACCAATATATTGTAGGTATTGGGGGGAATGAGGGGCTTAAGGTGGGGGTGGGTAGGGTGGTTTATAAGGATTAAGGTATAAAAAAGGGTAGGGAGGAGATTTTAAGTATCGGGAGGGGTTTTAAGAAAAAGAGTTTGGGTCAATATCTCTGGAAATTAAGGATATTCTTTAATATCCCACGCACGTGCTATGTGATGTTTGCTAATTGAAGTCCCCGTGCAATAAAGTCTAAGCAGTAATCGAGCCATTATGAACTATAAAATTCTCTTGGTATAGTGTTTGTTCTTATTAATATTACAACCGATTTCAAAACTTCCTCAATAAATGCAGACAGGTTGTATATAATTTTGGGATATCTTTATTGTTTTAGTTCTAGTTTTTAAGTCAACTCCCCACAGGAATCGTGGGAAAAACCGGCAAGACCTACGACATCTAGTAGAATCCAACAAGAATTTTGGAGAATATGCAGCAAAATCAATATTTTTGCGGGGGACTATTCATTGTTTTGTTGGGGTCAATCAATAGGACACTGAAAGTGAAGAAGGGCTATCTAATAATAGAACTGATAGTTCCGCTCTCAACATTTACAGAATCCATCCGTGATCATGGATGCTTCAATATTGTTGTAGTCTTTTGAATCTTCATCAGGGCGACATAATCTTCGTTCTAATGATACCAAGATTAAAACCAAGATAAATATATCCCCAAATCTTCATCCCTATTAGTGATTTACACAGGAATCAAGGCCTGTATTCTTCGTATTCTTACAGTTTTTCGTTTACGCATCGAATTTTTCATCAAATATTTGAAGGATTTAACGAACATGATCAAAGGATCGATGGCTCAGATGGGGAATTGGAATCCACCCCATCGTTCTACCAAACATCATGATCTGTTGTATATCATGCTATTTCTCATTTCTATTGTCCTGGTCTTAGCAACTAATTCTCAATTTTTAATTGTTTTAATCTATTTTGCAGGCTTGAAGAAAAATACATGCCCATGCCATGACGAACAATAAACTTGCGGCTGTAAAATCCAAGAATCTCATTTGTATATTTGTTTTGATTGCAAGTTTTGTATGAATAGTTGTTTGCAGGCAACACATGGAGGGTAGAAAAGCTATGTTTTATTTATTTTATAAAAAAAATTAAGTACTTTTTCTCTTTGAAATTAATACTAATGTTTATTGTTTTTAGTTACAGGTTTTCTTCCACAGATCAAAAGGGTTAATCTATTTTCTTAAAGTTTTCTTTTCCTTATATATATATATAAACCTTTATCATTTTATTTTTTAAAGTTTCTTATTTCATATAAGCATATATTAATGTTTAATGTTTTAATTTTAATGTTTAAAATGTTTTAATGTTTATAAATTTTTACAATTTATTTCTAAAGATTTTTTTTGGAAAGACTAAAACTAACATTTAAAATAAATAAACATTTTTTTCTCATAAATAACCAAACATAATATTTTATTTATTTATTTTTTATTTTTTTCTTGTTTATTAATTAATTTATTTCATTTTTAATTGTTTTTTTCTCATAAATAACCAAACATAATATTTTATTTATTTATTTTTTATTTTTTTCTTGTTTATTAATTAATTTATTTCATTTTTAATTGTTAAAATAAACTAGTTCTTAATGCACTTTTTTATTTCTAGGGTGACTAGAAAATTTATTAAGTGGAAAAAATCAAAATTAAAAAATCAAAAATTTTATAAAAAATTTTAGATTTAAAAGTTTTAAATTAATTTTTAATTCCTAACATAATTAAAAACAATAGTAATTTTAGGCTATTCAGAAATAGAATTTTAAGAAATATTAAAGTAAATTAAAACGAAGCTAATTTGAAGTTGAAGAGAAAAATAAATAAAAACTAAACCCTACCTACTCTAATTGAAAATTAAAAATTATTTACATAAAATGAAATTTTCAATGCAACCATCTATTTAACAAAGCTAAACATAAATTCAAATATAATTTTACAAAATGAAGTCTAAGATGTATAAAAACATGTGAAACTAAGTGATGAAAATGTAAGTTAATGAAATAAAAGAAAAAAATAAAACTGATTTAAACTAGTACTTACTTGAAAACATTGTCTGATGCAGCATTTGTTTGCAGGATATTCTTTATGATGTTGATCACCAGAGATTCCTTCTTCCTCCCTTTCAATCTCTAGTTTGAACAGGTGCTCCTCCTCTGATATGCATGATTCTTCAAATGTCAATTCTTCTTTTAGTTCAAGAGGAGTAGTAAATCTTTTAGCTACTATCAAGATCTCTTTTTCTTGGGAAAGGGAAATGGAGATCCCTTCTTCTACTAGGAGTTGAGAAAGTTGATATAGACTTAGACTTATGCTCATACTAAAATCATTTGATTGAAATCAAATTAAGTACCAGAAAATGAGTACACAACAAGCACAAAAACAGTAGCACAAAATGAGTGAAAAAATAGAAATAAAAAGGTGCACAAAAATATGTACAAAACAACAAATTAATAGATACAAAGTTAGAAGCAGGTTATTATGAAATAAATGCACCCAAAAATGAAAACAAACGAAACTTTACACTAAAAAATTGTAAAAGAAAACTTGCATAAAACAAACTCGCATTTGTAGAAAAAAAAAAGTACTTTGCAGAAAAATAAACACACTTGTGAAAACAAAAGAACAACAAGACTTTGGGGCACCCCACTATAGTGGATGCATTAGCTGTTACACCATAAAAATCCCAAAAATTTCGTAGTGAAGTCATCCTTGCATCTTACTATTTTCCCCTCCCCCTTGCTGTGTAATGTAAAAGTAATATATCTATCTATCTAAACTCCGATCCCTTTTAGCACCTCCCTGGCAATGGTGCCAAAATGTTGGGGAAAATATTAAACAAGTATAACAGATATCCAATGATTTAATTGTCAACCCGAAAAGAGTGTAAACTTGTGAGGTACAGACAAAGTATATGCAGGGGCAGAGTGTTGTTGAACTTAATCTACAACTGAAATTGAAAATACATGACTGAAATTGAATTAAACTTACAAAAGAAGGAAATGACATGAAATAAGCTGGTATAAAGCAATCGACATTAGCTTGTGAGATCACATAAAATCAATACTGAAAATGCATAAGAAAGAAATAATTGAAATTCTATACTAACAACTCAGAAGAAAGAAATTGTTCGAAATCTATATTAACATAAGAGAGACAAAGGAGGTGCAATAAGCATCATCTCCATTACATAACACTCAACATCTATTCTATGACTAACTCTGAACTATTCTCTACTTCTAAACCACTAGAGAGATCTCTAACCAAAATGAGGAGATAGCTCTTCTATTTATATATGAATTCAAGATAACTAATCATAATTTCAGATCCACTATTCTCTCAACTTATCCCTCAAAATCCTCAATAAATATTGGATGAGATATTCTCTCCATATGTCCATGATCTTCTCCTTGAAATTAGCTCACATCTAGAAGATGAAATTCGAATCTGAGGCTAGGTGGTCACTTTTGAGCTTGTTAAAGTCTTGAAATACACTTGTAAACATCACCAAACTCACTCAAATTTAAAGTATAATGAAAATATGTTATTTTTCTCAATAATTAACCATAAATTCACTCAAAATACTCAAAAATAAATGATTTGGAAAATGGTAATATAAACCCATTTTTATTATGAAAGTGGTGAATATTAATGGTTTTATGGAAGCATAAGATAAGAATAAGGTGAGAAATGGTATAGGAAAGATGAATAAAATCTGGTATTTTTGCGGCTCAACAATGGGACATGGAATTTTATTTGGTTTTTTTGAAGATGATGGAAGAAGATTTATCAAGGCTAATGGTGGAGTCAAGAACTTATGGGAAAGTCTTTGGATCCATTAAAACATTTTTTTAGCACTTATTCCAAAGAAGAAAAACCATAATTTATCTGAGGATTATAGACCAATTTCCTTATGCGATGCAATCCACAAATTAATTGCAAAAATAATATCCAAGTGATTGGGCTAAGAAAAATTTTCAAAACTCTCAAAAGAGATACTTACCATCCATGAACAATCCTCCATAAGAAGATATGTAAGCCTTGGAAATGGTAAGATTGTTATCATAAATACTCACCTTCTGCAGACAGAAATTGTTTCCCTAGCCTGAAATACTCTAAGCTAGAAAAAATGAGTAACAACAATGAGAAGCACTTCCCCTAAGATTTCTAGATGATTGGAATGGGATCTTTCACCTATCGTACAATATATTGTACCAGTATTTTGGAATGCTGGATCTCCACAGATTCACCTGCAAGAAGAACACAACAAAAGCATACAAGATCAAATCACCAAGTACAATTTATAATACTATGTTGATGACTAAGGAATTCAAATATGAAACAAGTGATCAGTACACAATATGATTAATGGGAAATGAACTTTTATTGCATAAATAGAATAAGGGAGAGAAATTACAACCAAGAGCCTTAGTGTTGAGTGTTAAGTTTTTAATGATTATATCAAATCTTATAACATTTAGCATCATAACAGAATAACCATAAGCAAAAGATAACTAAAATATAAATAAGCATAGGCACACAAAATAACAAAAAGATTTATCCTAGGAAACCCTCATGGGAAAGAAAACCCAACAAAACTTCCTCTGTATAAGATGTATAAAAAGTAAAAGACAATACCCTAGATAGGTATGCCTCCTCCAGAAGATATCTCTCTCTCTCTCTCTCCTATGCCTTGTGCACAAGTGAGTGTGTGTTCAAATGAGGAACACATATCCTCTATTTATACTCTTTTCGTCACTTGACTTTTAACCTAACAAGTCGACCCCACTAAACTAAGTGGTCTGACTTCACTTAGGAAGACACAATAAAATATTATATTATATTTATTAGGGTAATATTGACCTGACTTACAATGGAGGATTTACCTCATGACTCTATGATGACCAGATACAATAGTAACACCCCACTGGAGGAAAATAACATCTCCCTTGGGTTACATTAGTAAAATACATTTAGAATATCCTTTGAAGTTACAATTTTCAAAACTCCCTCTTAACGAGAAGGTTATTCTACTGACAACATCATCATAGACTATAGGAGACTAGAGAGATAATATCTACGACATTATTGAGGCTATACATCTATACATCACATGAGTTTTTCCCAATAATTAATTGGAATAGTTACTCTTCATCTTTTACATCACATGATCACTTGATCCTTTTGCAGCAACGCTTCGATCTTTCAATCCTTTGTAGAAGCACTTTGATATTTTGATCCTTTGCAATAGTACTTCGATCTTCTGATCCTTTGCAATAGTACTTAGATCTTATGATCCTTTGTAGTACTTTAATCCATTGCAGCAACACTTCGATCTTCTCGATCATTTGCAGTAGCACTTCGATCTTCTCGATCCTTTGCAACAGCACTTAATATTCTCAATCCTTTGCAGCAGCACTTCGACCTTCTCGATCCTTTGCAACAACACTTCGATCTTCTCGATCCTTTGCAACAGCACCTCGATCTTCTTGATCCTTTGCCACAACAATTTGATCTTCTTGATCCTTTGCATCAACACTTCTATCTTCTCAATCTTTTGCAAAAACACTTTGATCTTCTTGATCCTTTGCAGCAACACTTTGATCTTCTACAATAGCCTTCTAATATTCTTGATCCCTTGTATCAACACTTCAAACCTTTTGCTCCTTTTGCAGCAGCACTTCAATCCTTTCAATCCTTTGCAACAGCAATTTGATCCTTCATGATTCTTTGCAATTGCACTTCAATCTACTTGACCCTTCGTTGTTGTGCTTCAATCTACTTGATCCTTCACCACCATGCTACCTGCAGTACACATGATCTATTTGTGGGATGATCAATCTCGATCAACTTAGGACATAAGTCCAAGGACGATGCAATCCTCCATCATCATGATCCATGAAATTGATAATTTGAATCATCTACAACTAAAAGTAGATCTAGACCGCACCAAGTGTCAGCCCCATCATCCGTGAGGACTCATCATAGACCATCCATACCATTAAGGTTAGGACCACTCCCAAGTGGGTGTTATACTACGGTATCTACACTCATATGTAGGTATACTATACCATGTAAGAGTATTGTCTGCATAGTAGATCTCGACCACATACAAAATTTCAACCCTCATCGTAGAACATCCATACCACTAAGGTTAGGATCACTCCCAAGTGAGTGTTATACTACGGTATCTACACTTACATGTAGGTATACTCTTCCAAGCAAGAGTATTGTCTGTAGGTAGATATTTACCACATACACAATGTTAGCCCATCGTAGAACATCCATACCACACAGGTTAGGACCACTCCCAAGTGAGTGTTATACTACGACGTCCGTGAGGACTCATCATAGAGCATCCATACCACACAGGTTAGGTCCACTCCTAATAAAGTGTTATTCTATGGCATCTACATATGAAAGTAGGTATACTATCCATACAATAGTATCATGTACAGATCATATATTGACTGCATACAAAATGTCAATCTCGTCATCCGTGAGGACTCATCGTAGGACATCCCAAGCATGAATTCTAGGACCATTCACAAGCGAATGTTATACTACGGTATCCAAAAATGAATGTGGGTACTCTCCATGAGAGTAATATCTATAGGGCCATCCTTAGCTAGTAAGGACCATTCTCATGAATAGAGTTTTATACCTTCCATCCTTAAGAGAGGATACTATAGTCCAAAAGTGAATGTCAGACCTTGTCAACATATTCAGGCGCACTTGGCCTCTTTCACGCTGGCTCATCACTTTCATCCCATCATTGATGACATTCTCATCATCTCTCCCCATTTTTTGGGAGGATCCATATTATCAACTTGCTCCCCATTTGTCCAAGGAGGGTTCATAGTATTGACATGTTCTTCCTGTTTGAGGACAGTCCATATCTTTGACTTGTTCCTCCTTTATAAATAAATTCCACATCTTCAACATGTTCTTCCTTTCTGAAGAAAATCCATACCTTCGACTCGTTCTTCCTTTCTAAAGAAAGTCCATATCTTCAACTTGTTCTTCCTTTCTTAAGAAAGTCCATATATTTGACTTATTCTTCCTTTTTGAAGAAATTCCATATATTCGACATGTTTCTCCTTTCTGATAAGGGTTTATATATTCATCATTCCTCCTTGTGAGGAAATATCTATATCATCATCACTTTTCCTCGTTGTGAGGAAAGTCTTTAGTATCAACATCACTATTCATCCTTGCGAGGAAAGTATTTAGTATCAACATCATTATTCCTCCTTAGGAGGAAAGTATTTTCGAACTACACCAAGCTTGTCACGGAAGCTTGGTCACCAAATAAGCAACTTGCTCATCGGTACTCACATACTGGAGTTTTATATCTCCCTTCAGTACCATATCCCATAGGATTCTTTGTCATCTTTATGAAACTCTGGATGTCATAAAGAATCACGGTGGTATCCAACTCCATGGAAAATAGTCTGACATTAGTTTTTCAAAGCCATATGACTTCCCAAATAGTGGATCAAGTTGCAATGTACTCTCATTCAGCCGTGCTGATTGCATCACTGGACTGTTTCTTACTAAACCATGAGATCATGGAGGATCCTAGACCATAACATCCATTTGAGGTGTTCTTAATGTATGTGGCACTTCCTATGCAAGTTGAATCTGTATATCCATGTAATCTATATTCATGATCTCTACCATAGTAAAGTATCAAGTCTTTCGTACCTTTAAGGTATCTTATCACATGCTTTGCAGCTATCAAGTGAACAAATATAGGTTTAACTAGATACTGACTTGAGGTGTTCACAACAAAGCATATATCTAGACTTGTATTTTTCATATATATCAATGACTCAATAAACTATCTGTATTGAGTCATATCCACTAACTCTGATGTATCATAAGATAACAGCTTCATTTTGGTATCCATTGGTGTGGCCACGACTTTACAATCCAACATATTAAATATTCTTAATATTTCCATAGCATAATTTCCCTGGTTTAGAAATATTCCTTCTGATCTCTGCCACACTTCCAGCCCTAGGAAATAATGCATCAATCCAAGGTCTTTCATCTTGAATTCTTCATCTAGCCTCTTCTTGCAATCTATGATCCGTTTCTCATTTCCATTCAGAAATAGATCATCCACATCCACCAATAGTATGACAGGTTCATCATCCATAACCTTAAGGTAAGGGTTAGGATCAAATTTACACTTGGTAAATACCAAGCTTATCAAGAAGCTATTTTTTTTCCATACCAAGATCCAAAAGCTTGCTTTAGTCCATACAAAGCCTTTTTCAACTTGCATACATGAGTCGCGTTTTTTTTTACTTCAAATACTTGTGGTTGTTCGATGTAAACCTCTTCCTCAATCACACCATTAAGGAAGGTTGTGTTTACATCCATCTAGTGTAGATCCCACTTCATCATGGAAGTAAGTGCCATGATGGTTCTGATGTAAGTGTGCCTTACTGCTAAAGCAAATGTCTCTTCATAATCAATTCCCTCTCTCTTGAGAGAGTCCTCTAGACACAAATCTTGTATTTTTCAATACTTCCATCAACATCAAATCCACTTGAAAAATACTACATTCTTTCTTTTTGGTTTGGGTACTATATCCCAAACATCATTCTCATATTCTTCCATCCTTTCTTCTACCATGAATTCATTCTGTCAGGTCATCGACATATCCCAATCTTCCACATTCAACCTTGAAGCTTAGAACCCACTTTACTCTTGGTAAAGTCTTAGTCCAGTAGGGATTTGTCCATCCTACCGATCATGTCAAACTCGGGGATCTTCTATAGTCACTCCCCCTAAAACAGAGCATTATCCTCTCCCTATATTCTCTATTGAAGTCACAGGTAACATCTTTTTCTACTATGTATCCATCTCAAGTTACTAGATACCAAGATCTGTTTATCTTGATATTTGTCGAAAAAATCCATTTGCATCTATATGTGAGCTTGTTATCTTCTATAGGTTTCCATCTTCAACCTTGTAGCAAAGGTTAAGATATTCATCACTCTAGGTGATCTTTCAAGTTCCTAGATGTTCTTTTCTATGGGTTCCTTATAAGCTTGTACAAAGCCTATTATGTACAAGTGATTCTTTACTCGATATATACTTCTACTGGAGAAGTGTGTCTGTTCAATAGAGTATGTCATTCCATATTCTATTCTTTCTGATACAAACCACGAACCTTTATTTATATACTTGTTCTTGTAGATCCATATGTAAGAAACTACAGACTTCCCTCCAGGTCTAGGAATCATATCCTAGACATCATTCCCCATGATCAACTGTTACTCTTTGATCATAGATTCTTCCATAGCTGGAAGGGTTACATCAATGATGTCACCCAACTGTGTCACACAACTAGAGTGTGTTAGAGGCCTCTTACTTTGGTTTGGAAACCCCGCCATACTTTTCTTCATATTGAGTTATATATCATGCCCAAGGTGGTCTTCATCTCTCTAGGTGGATCTACCACTCTCTGAAGCTCCTTCTTTCGTCATGGTGTCTCTGACCCTGGGAGCTTCCAGGTTCATGTTTACTGGAGTGAATCTTGAATTGTCATCACTTGTTCTTCAGAACAAGACTCTTCCTCCTTTTCTTGTAGCTAGTTTTGTAGGACCTTTCCTACAAGTCAAATGCACCAGTTGCATGGTTAGAATGATTTCATAGGACATATGCATAATGAAAAATTCTTATTGATCATGCAATTGTTTATCCAATACAACATTCATCCATATCTGATAGAAACTTTCTAGATTCCTTCCATATCTACCATGACATCATTGATATTGTGCACTTAATCCAATATGTTACCAAAGAGGTTTCAATCTAGATAAGTAGCAATGGAGTGTTGTATAGCACCATGGGATACTTACCCATAACATGCATATTAGTAGTATACTGTCATTTAATGCAAACATTCTAGCATGCATAATACATAGTATATACAGGAAATACAATTCAAATAATTATCTTTTTTTGTTTGTCATCATCTCTTTCTGTATCTATAGCTTCTTCTTTGACCAATGAGATTGCTTCAATCTCATGCTTGCTTGAAAGATTTTCTAGAATGCTGGTTTCAATGGACCTAGGGTTTGATAGAGAAACCCTAATTTTTCAACTTAGGTGTCTTTCAGATCTGATTGGATAGAAATATGTGCCTCCTCAAGGAGATCTGAGAAGCATACTCATTTTCCCAAAACTTTGATCAAAACAACAAAATATCTGATTCCCTAGTATTCTTCAATTTCTTATGTATAATTTCCTGATATTGTTTCTGCGGTCTGGATGGATAATATCCTAGAAGGATATATTACTGAATTTACAGTCGACACTACAAAGTCCTACAATGAAGCAGAAAGGGAATTTTTCAATGAACCTAGAGGTAGGTTCCTATTGTCTCTACAGTTGTCAATTAGAATGCTTGTCTACAAAAAGGCTATCCTGAAGATGCACCTAGAGTAGTAGAACTATGGTGTGCATAGGCGGTGGATACCACGACTAAAGCGGGGATATGAATGCGAAGGTAAGGTGTCGATGGGTGAAAGTTTCAATGATATTGTGAGGGAAGTCGATGAAGAAAGTGGTTGTACAAGGGGAGGAGCAAGGTTTCGACAAGAGAAGAGGTAGAGGATAGGGGAATGTCCTCCTATGATAGAAACACAAAACCATGAAGGACAACCACACGGGATGAAGAAACCCTACAGTGATGAAGAGGATGACCAGACCGATACTATGCCTAGGAAAACAGTAAGATCAAACCCTAGTAGCAACGTACCCATGCCTCTGTGCACCACTTCAAATTCTGGGAGAAACACAAATTCCACGTCAACTTGCCTGATGTGTCAACAACATTCTAGTAGTAGGTCAACATCTACAGGAAGAAGGCCCAGGATGGTGGGAAATGACACAAAGTTACCTTTATTCCATGGGAACGAGATAGATGATCCCAAACAGTATTGGTTTCTCTACGAGGTAGTATGGAATGTTAGACAAGCCAAGGATGATGATGTCAAGAAGGGCCAAATAGCGACTACTTTGTGGGGCCGTGTGCTAGATTGGTACATGAAATTTATACAAGTTCCTATGGGGACCCCTGCAAAAACATTGGATGAAGTTCAGAAGGGACTGGTTGAAAATTTTGGAAGCCTAAATCGGAGGCGCAATACATTACAGAGTTGAAAGAGATCAAGTAGTTTTTGAATGAGACTTTTTGGGATTTCGATCAAAGATTTAAGACTTTGATGGAATGGGTCAACTTTGATATGAGTGATGTTCAGCATAAAGAGTGGTTTGTCACAACCTTGGTACCTCATATCCAGTAACCATTGATGTAGCAGAATATCGGGACACAGAGTGATGCTCTGGAGATTGCGATGAATTTAGAAGCTTCACCTTTTGGAGAGAATGTAGTTGCTATGAATTAATCTAGTCACAACTAGAAAATTTGACACTTCAATTACAAGACATCAAGAAGGTGAAATAGGATCGCGATGATCTTTGGTGCACTCGGTGTCATGCAGACGAACACACAAAAGACAACTACCCCAGTTTCTGAAATTATTTGGTCTCAAGAGCGTCGAACCCATTGAGTTGTGCCAGCATACCATGGTGTCACATATGTCAAGTCTATGTGGACCGACATGAAGATTGTAGCTACATGCAGAAGATAGTGTCAAAATCAGCCAACAAATATTGTTCCTTTTGTAGATCGATGGGGCATGAAGACAAAGATTGCTGTGCATATGATCTGCTGCAGGGAAGAACATATGATTCATAATTTGTGAAGGGAGAATATCATTTTGTAGCACAACAACTATAGCCGTAGCCTCAGATGGTAAACTCTTGACCACAATCGCAATATACACCACCATCACAGATGCAATTTATACCATCATAGCCACAGCCACAGTTTGCACCACAGCCATAATTTGCGCCATAACCGAAGTACAATCAAATGGTGATGCCTTAGCCACAGCCGCAGTATGTTCAAGCTACATAGTATGTTCAACAACATCCAAATCACCCATCGCAATAGATGGCTCAACCACAGTATCAATAGCAAGGAGGATTTTGCTGAGGATTCTAAGGAAGAGGAGGAGGCTTTGGAAGAGGTGGAGGAAGAGGTCGCGGATCAATCTAGTTTTATAATTGTGGGGTATTTGGGAACTACCAGAGGAACTGTCTACACTTGCAGTGCTCATGCACATATTGCACAGTGATCGATCATACTATAGAAAAACACCCAGAGCTAATCGCAAGATGGCAGGCCAAGAACGTTCCCAGTGTAGAGACAAAATCAGGTACAGACTCAGAAGTAGCTGTAAAACAAGAACCAGTTGCAGAACCAGAACTAGAATCAAGTTCCACTCCAGAATCAGACTAGGAAGCAACCAATGAACCCTCCATTGGACCAGAATCCACCACTAACTCAAAATCCATTGATGAACTAGAGGCAAGGGCCGACAGTTGCGATGATCTCAATAGATCTCAAAATAGAGGTTTCTGTTGTTGTCGTTGTCACCCATGCAGGAGCCACAATAGGAGAGGATGGGTCTCACCCATAGATTCGACTGGATGGATAGAAGAAGGAATCATTCGATATGGCAACTAAAAAGGAGAAATTTTTTGGATCCTAGGATGCGATCGGAAGAAATCTTGGTAAGTCGCCTATCTATGAAATGCCTTTTGCTTTTGATTCTTCGCTAGAGGCAAGAACATCACGGAAGCATGGTACCTTGCAACACTTCTTTGAGATTTTCTTATCACTAGAAAGAGATCCAGAAGCTTTAGCTGAGATTGAAATTTTTTTGCACTGCCCGGGTAAGGAACAGAAGGATTCTGTGGTGAACTCTTTACACAAGAAAAAGATAGGAAAGGAGATGCGTATGAATATTTAAATTGGAGGCTATGAATTTGACTCGGTCATTTTCGATCTGGGATCTGATGTGAACATATTAACAAAGAAGACCTGGTAAAAGATGGGGAAGAAAAAATTGGGTTGGTCCCCAGTGCAATTGCGATTGGATAATCAAGATAAAGTGCAACCAATCAGACGAGTATCCAACCTAGTTGTGGACTTTGAAGGAATGAAAACTTATGATGACTTTGATGTGATTGAAGTTGTTAATAGTGAAGGCTCCTATCCTGCACTAATGGGGGTTGGATGGGCCAACAATAGTATGGAATTCATTAAATTCTGGAAGCGGATGATGACTTTTGAGAACCAATACATTAGGGTCATCACACTTATGGATCCCAACAAAGGAAGATGATACATTGAACCAGTAAAGGATGAAGTTGTCAGGGGATGGGATCATGCTTAAAAAATCTCTGAAGATTATATCCACCCAACTACTGATGGAGAACTTGGGTGGTGTAGTGCTAGTTATGCGTCTTCTGATTCTGAGGATGCGCTCAAAAATTGGCAAAACCACATGCATGAGGTGTCATTTAGGAAGTGTAGGTTGATCACTTAGTCATTGCACCATGTCACGACTGAGATTGTAGAGTTACTGGTTTATGAAGGGCTGCCTAAAATTTCATCATTATTAATTTAAATTGAAGAAAATGTCTCAGAACCACAGCGACTATTGGCGATGGAGGAAGCATTAAAGGCTACTCCAGCACGCTGGTGGGAGACTCATAGAAAGACAATTTATGGATGGATGCAGTGCCGATGCTTGATGACCATTCACTTTGCAAACACAAAGGTGTACCACACTGTGAAGTATGATGGATAGGATGACCCTAGCATCCATTTGATGGAATTCCAAGCATTATGGGCATCACAAAAAAAGGATGAATGGGTCCATGCCTTTATTCACACCATAGATGAAATACCAAGATCCTGGTATGTATCAATGGAGCTGCATAGAGAAATCGCCACTTAGGATGAGCTAACAGTTTTCTTTGTGTGGACATTTAGCTTCACAGATGCCAATCCTGATGTCCATAATCCACTACAGATTATTCATGATGTGGTATTAAAAGTAGTATCAGTTGCATATCCTGTGGATGCACACGCGCATTGCCACATACAATCAATGATGGAATGCTGTAGCATATCGGGTAAGCCTGAGGATGATGATGAGCTATGGAATATCAATGTTCCAGAGGAAAAAATGAGTAGGGATTTCCCAGCACCAGATATACAAACTGATCCCATGAGCTAGCCACTAAATATTAGAAAGGTTAACATTGGGACAAAAGAGAACCAAAAATTTGCAAGTGTTGGGGACTATTGGGAGGAGGAGACTATGGAAAAAATCACAAACCTGCTACATGAATTTTAATATATGTTTCCAACCAAATTCTCTAAGATCATGAAAGGAATACTGAGTGATCTAGGAGAGATGAATATTCCATTAAAGCCAGATGTGAAACCAGTAAGACAAAGGTCATATCACTTGAATCTGCAATACAAAGAAAGGGTTAAAGTTGAGTTGGATAGGATGTTGGATGCTGGAATAATTGAGCCATTTGAAGAATCTGAATGGATCAGTCCCATGGTGTTCCAAGACAAGAAAATGGGTGAAGTTCGGATCTATGTCGACTTAAGAAAACTAAATGATTCCTGTATGCATGATCCATTTCTGACACCATTCACAGATGAAGTACTCGAAGGAGTAGGAGGTCAGGAGATGTACTCTTTTACAAATGGATTTTCTGGTTATCACCAAATATGAATCACCAAGGAAGATCGACATAAGATGACATTTTTCACCAAGTGGGCCTTACTTCCAATACACTATGATGGCTTTTGGGCTGAAGAATGAAACTGCAATATTTTCTCGAATTGTTGTCACGGAATTTAAATATTTCATTCAGAAGTTCCTACAGGTATATATGGATGATTGGACAATGTATGTTCTAATCAAGGATCATTTGGCAAACCTTTGACTGATCATGGAAAGGTGTCCACAGCATCAAATCGCGCTAAACTCCAAGAAGTGCATTTTTTGTGCACCATTCAGGATATTGTTGGGTCACATTGTGTGCAAGCAAGGATTATTAGTTGATCCTGCAAAAATAATGCTCACTTTAATCTTGACACCTTTGACAAATGTGAAGATGCGTCGGGCGACATTGGGGCACACTGGGTACTATCGTAAATTCATTAGAGGATATGCTACGACTACCCCTATGGAGAAACTATTGAAGAAATATGTTTTCTTCATTTGGAGTCCAGAATGCCATGTAGCTTCAAAACACTAAAGGCCTAGATAGTTTCGGCACCAATATTGGTGTTCCCATATTGGAGAAAAGAGTTCCACATGCATGTTTATGTGTCTTCTGTTGCACTCAGAGTAGTGCTCATGCAGCTGGGAGAAGGAGATCTGGATCACCCAATCGCTTTCTCTAGTTGGAATTTGTCCTCTGTTGAGAATAACTACATGACCACAGAGCAAGAAGGTCTGGCAATGGTCTATGCGCTACTAAAATTTAGGCATTACCTTTTAGGTGGTCACTTCAAGATGTTTAATGACCATTCTACATTAAAGTATCTGGTCAATAATCCTGTGTTGGGGGGGAAGATATGCTGCTGGTAAATTCTCTTTCAGGAGTTTAACTTTGAAATAATTATGAAGTCGGGTCGCTTGAATGATGGCCCCAATCATTTATCCAGGATTGAGATAGGCGAAGAGCCAACAAACATTGAGGAGGGACTGTCAGATGCACAACTATTCATAGTTGATGTCGCAGATGATTATTATGAGCAAATAATTTAGTTTTTTGGCAATAGGAGTTGCGCCAGCATATTTTTCAATAAGTCAGAAGAAGCAACTAGTAGTCAATGGCTTGAACTTCTAGTTTATTGCTTGGAAGTTATACAAGCTTCAACCCAATGAAATCTTGCGGCGATGTGTCCTACCACATGAACAAGGGTAGATATTAGCAGAAGCTCATGCGAGAATCACAGAGGGACACTATGGAGGGCACGCAAAGACAAGGAAGGTGCTTCAGGAAATTCTCCGGTGGCCTAGATTACACAATGATGCAATAGATTATGTGCAAACTTGCGATGTCTGTCAATGCATTGGGAAACCATCGTGAGGAGATGAGGTGCCACTAGTACTACAGGTAACTTTGCAACCTTTTGATAAATGAGTTGTGGATTTTTTAGGTCCAATCAACCCCCTTGGGAAGAGAACTGGTGTGTGGTACATAATCATAGCAACATAATACTTGAGAAGATGGGCGGAGGTTGCACCAGTTCTGGATTGCACTACTACAATAGTAGCATGATTTCTATTTGATAATATTGTGACACAATTCAGATGCCCAAGGATATTGATGAGTGACCAAGGAATCCATTTTATCAATTGCACAGTAAGAGCGCTAATGGAGGAGCTACAGCTAAAGCATAAGAAAAGTACACCATATCATCTGCAAGAAAACAAGACTGTAGAAGAATTCAACAAAATCTTGGAGCATGCACTTACAAAGGTATGTAATGCTAACCAAGATGACTCAGATTTGAAGATTCCAGTAGTGTTGTGGGCATATTGCACCACTTGCAAGAGATTGATGGGGAAAACATCGTTCAAATTGGTATATGGGAAAGAAGTAGTCATTCCTATGGAATACATTGTTCCCAGTCTACGCATTGCAGCAATGACGGGAATGGATGATAAAGCCGTGCTAGAAGAGAACGAAGCATAGTTGATACAAATTGAAGAAGACTGCTTTCTCATAGGGTTACATCAGGGCGTCGATAAGGATCAAAAGAAGGATTGGCATGATCACCATATAAAAAACAAACAGTTTCAAAAAGGGGATTTGGTGTTATTATATGAGAGCAAGTTCCGGAAGCATCCACGTAAGTTACAAATGCACTGGTTAGGTCCATATCTTGTTAATTCTATTACCTTTGGGGGTGCAGTTCAATTGCAGTAGCTAGATGGAGTGGTGCTGCCAAAGCTTGTGAATGGTAGTCACATGAAGCCCTATCAGATGGGGGAAGAACTGCACAATGCCTAAGGCACTACGCAATGAAATAAAATATATATATATATATAGGTAGGATAGACAGAAAGAGGAAGGGCACATCAGAAGGAATTGGTTGTGCAAGAATAGGAGTCATTAGCGCAGTTAGATAGATAGGCTGCGACAACCGAAGGGCTGCAATTTAGTCAAATCAGAAATAAATACAGGAAGTTAAAAGCAGTTATTCGGCGTCACTTGTTGAAGCGACGTGCATTTATGGCCGATCCGACCGTTAGATTAACACGATCACTGATGGATATGGGTTGTTAATGATAGATTTGGTCATGATGACCATGGGTGATTTGGTGAAGATGAAGGATGAATCAAAGGAATGCTATAAGAGGATGCTCGGCATGGGTTGAGAGTGTCATTTTGCTAAGGAATTTGTTGAGATTGTAGAACTGAATTTTAGAGTGAATTCTATGAGTTGCAGAGTGAAGTGGAGGGTGCATGATAGCTAGACTAGTGAGGTGTATTAGTGTGGCATGCTGAGTACCCTAGACACTATGGATATTTTGAGTGAGCGGGAGTCACTAGTTCGAACAACCTCCATTTTTTAGGAATCCATAAGTATGTCATTCGGATCATCATCAATTCCGTAGGGTAAGTCAAAGGGCTAGAAGTCGAGCTCCACACCGCCATAGAAGAGGTAGACAAGAACTTCCATCAAGGTGCAAGGGGAAGGAACTACATAGACATGGCCATCTAGCTTTGGGGTTATGGAATCTACATCTCCAAAGGGTGTTTCCATTAGAGATATCCCAAGATATATTTCTCCCATGTGACCTAGTTCCAAGCCTCAGCACTTGACCAAAAATCAGAAGTATAAGCCGAAAATGTAGCCATTGCCGAAAGGGATGGTGTGAACCATTGACATTGTCCCTCCGTTGATGAATATGAAGTATGAGGATCATGATCTGTTCCTAATGAAGGTTGTATCAGATCAGCCCTACGAGTCATTGCCTTTGGTCACAAGAGGGCCCATAGTGTGTATTCTACAGCCATGGGTGCAAGGACTGGATAAATCTGGGTTGTTGGAGCTCATCAACATGCCACATTTTGGGTGGATGAATGAATCAAATGCATGTGTCAAACATATTTTGGTGTGCTTTCATGGATGAATGCTATGGTTGGACACCCCAATTGTGATTATGGTGGAATTGATCTAAAATATCACAGGGTTTCCAAAGGATGGGCCAGACCCATTGCCATATTTAGAAGGAAGGGATAATGATAAGAGGCTTGCTGCACGGTTGAAGGAGAGGTATGATTTGCATCACAATGGTAGAGCATATCGCATCAACAACATTAATGATAGGACGGTGCATATTGGTGCATGGATTTTGGAAAGTAAGATTGTTAGAAAGAATATCCCTACTCAGTTCACTTCGGGGGTGATTGGATGTGTGCAGCAATCCGCCAAGGGAGTTCAGGGTGGGGAGTGGCCTTTCACTTATAGCTAGATATTGATCTTAATTGAATTGGTGGCTTGGATGGAGCCATAGGACTACCAAAGAATGACTGTTGAAGCTGTTAAGGTGTGCAAAGGCATACTGTATCAAAACTTGTGGTGGGTAGAGGATCCCAATTGGCAAGCGGACTGCGTGATCCACTTTTGGGTAAACTGGGATTCATTACAAGAAATAGTGGTTAAATTTCCATGATTATCAGACACAGGAGTAGTAAAATATCAGCGGATTATGTGGTTTTCCATTGGGCTGCATACTATTCATATCTAGGCTCAACGCGATCCTAACAAGGAATGGCTTCCAATGGCCTATAAGCTGACAGATGAAGAATTGGATGCAGCGATTCAATATTGGCCTGCAGACTAGCATGAACTAGTAAGTGTGGAAGAAGTATCGACGGGGTCACCAGTAAATGCCCCTGAAGAGCCTATGCACAAGGAGTGTAGTCATCACAATTCTAATGGAGAGTCATTGACAGACACCAAGCGGTGAATGGAGCAGCATGTAGGCAGTAGCACCAGATCAGTGATGGAGACACAACTACAAAAACTCATTAAGGATATCACTGACTCATCTGATACAGTAGCAAAAGTGATGCGGCAGTCCACTCAGGAAGTTTTTGTTGAGGTATGAACCAAGTTAGATTCACTATATAACGTTGTTTCATGAGGAGGACCATAAATTGAAACTATGCAATATTTCACGTCAATTAGCACTAAGCCACAAGCCAAGAACATTCAGGTTCCCCTGACTATAACTGACCCTGGAAAAGAAGATGTGAACTCTGCACTGCAATAGTTGGAGAGCATTGTGGTGGATATCAATATGTTTTCCACCAAACCTTAGTGCACATGCAACGGGTTTCCCACCAGGTGTTGGCCGATCGACAAAAAGAAGTCAGTGACTAGTACTTATAGTTTCATAAGGCAAAAGAGATTCTATGCAAATAAGTTAAGGAGTTGGGACAGGAAAAGGAAATAGTGAAAGCAGCCATAGCATAGGAAATTGAGGTGCTAAAGAAGGCCCAGGAAGAGTTGAAGACAAAGGTTGCGGAGGAAATAACAAAGCTGAAGAAATAAAATGACCGCCTTGTTATTGAGAAGGTGTAACTTTTCACTAGTCAAGGGCAGGTAAAAGACACCATTACAAATTCCTTCCAACACATACCTGAAATCACAATGGAGTTGGATGTAGTCACCAAAGCCAAGCGACTTGGAGTAGTCACCGCGCAGCTTCAGTTGGACAACTGCCTATTAAATGCTATGGTTTACCTAGACACACCTCTAGATCAGGTTGTGGAACAAAAGAGTGACATCGAGGAGATTGTAACACAATTTGATGAAATGGAGTAGGATGCAAAGAACATCACAGAGGAAATGACACAATTTTGGGGAAGTGTCATTCAAGATGAACAACTAGAGAAACTTACTGTGCAAATGCAGGAAGTTGAGAACCATTTTGAAAATCTGAAGATGGAATTGAGGACAATGCCACATATTGTATCCATTACATGATCCATATAATTTAAGGAGCTCCAGCAAAGAGTTGGAAAAGTACATGAGAGATAGCAGAAGCACAGTGATCAGCTCGACGAGTTCTAGGAAATTGGATCCCAACTGTCGGTAAAAGTTGTCGATGCGCTAGAGGAAATCCAAGACTGGAAGAAGTAATTTAATGCTAATATGGTGGAGCACCCATTAAAACAGGATCACCTTACATGTCAAGATGTCACTGAGAAATTCAAAGTACAGGTCACAAAAATTTTCTCAGCAATACAAAGACTTCAAGATCAAAATAAACTAGTACTCTATGTCCACCTGATGTGGCTCGAGGATAAGCCACAAGACTGTGTTGGGGGCCTGTTGACAAGGGGTAGGGGTAAGTTGCATAGCATCATAGATGTTGCGCACTCAGAAGACACTGCGCCAAATGAAGATAGTACGATATGCAGAAGATAGACTACTTTTGATTATTTTGTGTCACTTTTTGTACTTGTTGACCATTTTTTCTGGATATTGGTCATTAGTCAGTTAAATCAGTTAGGAGTTAGTTATAAGTGGACCATGAATGTAAAGTTTCAAGCCTATATATAGAATAATAATTGTGAATGTAATCAATGAATTAAGGAGGAATAAGAGAGAACAAGTATGTAGAGATCAAGTTGAGCATTGACATCTGAGGCATCATTATAGAGATGAATTGTTATTTGTTTTGATTTGTGGTTGATTGTGCAGAAGTAATATGATAAGACGGATGTTGACCTGAATCATTGTTGTTTTATTTTATCTTGTTCTGTCTTTATGTTCCTGCAAATTCAATGATGAATGCTAAGCGAATCTAAAATATGGATCTATGATGCGATGTTTACTGCTTATGAATGTTGTCATATTTTTAGATCTGTTGTCCCACTGGTAGATCTGTTATAGTTATGAATGAATGATTCGTAATGATGAATTATTATGTTAAAGAATTTGATATGACCTGGTCATTAAGATGATGAATCATCGATGCCCTAATCCTTTTCTATACTGTGGAAACTTGGTTCCACCAGCCCTCCCTTGAACATCTTGGGTGAGACTGCATCCTCTCTGCGGGTGTTGCTGGACAAGGTAAAACCTATCTAGGCTGATCCTCAGGGAGATCATGGTGAGTTGAGCGTCGACAAAGTTGGAACCCTTGTCAACTGGGTTTTTTGGGTTGGGTTTGAGCTAACCCTCATGACTCTATGATGACCAAATACAATAGTAACACCCCGCTGGAGGAATAATAACATCTCCCTTGGGTTACATCAGTAAAATACATTTATAATATCCTTTGAAGTTATAATTTTCAACATTGATAAGTCTCTTCTCAAGCAACATCTTTCCTCCAAAGCTCCAAACTTGTCCACCTAGTGCCCACTCTCCTTGGCTAGATTTGGCCAAAGTTTTGATGGTGTAGCATAATCTTCCTCCCCTTACCCATTTGGGATGAGCCAAGATTTATATCCATGGGATGATAGGTATGGTTGATATTATTATGGATTAGGTGGAGGGGAGATCCTACAAGGAGGGATCTCGAGCCCATGTGGTCCAGTATTCTAGGGATGAGGTTTCAACGAAGATAAGGTTCGAGAAGCTTAGTGAATCTTATATTTTTATCTTTAAAACTTGAGCACTGCTTTTTGTCAACTAAGACAGAGCATTAACCATAGTGCATCGCTCATTTTATAAAGGAAGGTGGTGGTGGAACCTCTTTTAGTTCATGGAAAATAGGTGTCACACATTGGGGTAATGCACATTGTCCACAAGGAAAGTGCGGTGGTGGACAAAGCCATGAAATCACTGACCCGAGTCCAAATTCAAATTCATAACTTGGGGATTGGAGGAAAGTTCTGATATTTGGTTCTAATAACATGATTATGAGGACAAATGTGTGTAACAGAATTTCCCCCAAAGAATTAGGCTAGAGGTATAGGATAGGTGAAGGATTTGTCAGAAAAATTTATCACTTCGAGGCATGATTTCACTAATCAAATATGTTCATCAACCAAGCTCATCCTATAGTACATCAACACTTTGATTCATAACCAGGTGCCTCTCAAGATGGCTGAGGACCAATACAAAGAAGATCAATGTGAGGTACAAACAATCATGGCTACTAGAATACAATGTAGATCCATGTGAAGAAGACTCAAATTTGGACATTGCTACCATATATACAATGTGCATCTATGTCATACATACACAAATTTGAACATAACCATGACCATACAAATGTGGATCCATTCTAGGACTCATACAAATACTCCATCATAACCTGGGAAAAGAATTGAGCGCTTAACAAATACCTAGGGTCTTCGTCTCATCTTTAACAAAGTACAATTCTATCCATGTGATTACAATTTATTGATGTCGAACATGGTAGAAACCACTTGATTACTGGTCAATTATGAAAACCGTTAACAAGTGCAAGGGAGATCACCACTAATGTCGATGATTCCCAAGGTACCCTAGTACAATATCCCAAATGTGAATAGATGATTTGATGTCAAACACTCAATTGAATCTTTCGATCAAAGGCCAATGATATAAACCTATGTCGAAAGTGAGAGAATTTGTCATTGATGGATACAGATCTCAAGGTACTAATTTTATTTCTAAGACTAATTCTCAGATGATGAGATGAAGTCAACAGGAATATTCTCGTCGAAGGAGGGCCATGATGAAGACCCACATCAATGACACGAAACTCGAAACAAAGTTATGGAATTTGCGTATGACATAACAATAAGACTGAATCAAAGGTAACTGATACAAAGGTATTTTTTACTGCAGATGCAAAATTTCAACGTCATTTTCCTTTGAACATAGGGTGGCACATCTGAAGACTTGGCAGCATTGACTTGACAAGATGGATACCAAGACATAATGTGATGATGGACGATGCATTCTTTGAAATACTCAAAAGAGTGACATGACTCATGAAATTGGATCAACTCAAAAGAAAGTTGAATATCCAATTGACTAAATGAAATGCAGACAAGTTCCATGTTCAAAGGTGAATACAAACTACCATTATTGCAAATGAAATATGGTTCCCTTCCCTTACTTTCCATATCATGATTGATGAGTGCCTATTTTTGTTTTTATGAGTTCAAAGGGGGTAACAAACACTCATTGTAGCTTATCATAGGATAATTCCATTCTCACATGTTTTACGAACTTGAGAAAGGATGGGTGCATTCCCAAAATAGGGTCTCTCAATGTTTAGTTTAACGAGTCCATTGAAAGTAAACTCGATACCATTCGTGTTTAGAGAGTCTAAATGAAACAAAAAAAGACTCCAAAGGTTACTTTTTCGTATGATTTAGTCTTTGAGGCCCGAAAAAAGTATAAAATAATACCTTAGAGAACTCTTCTAGTCGATGACTAGAGTATTCATTTTTTGTAACTTAGTCAATATGAACCAAAAAAGGGGTAAACTATTGTCAGAAAGATGACTCTTCAGGTCCTTTTATGAGTATGAAGAAGACAAGTTCACTCGGTGATCTTTTCATTGTTTAGGAGTTTGAAAAGAGCTTAAAGAAGATTCCATTAGGGTTTATTTTCATGAAAATGGGTTTAACGAGTTTGAAAAAGAAGTAAAATTTAATTCAAAAATTTAGTACTAGGCTTAACGAGCACAGCTAAGATTTTGAAAATAACACTCAGTATATTTTTTCGTTTTGTGCGAGGATGAAAAAGTAAAAAATAAACTCATTCATAACCACAAATTCAATTTTCTCCATGCCCTGCTAGCTTCAAAATGACCATCAGACTCCAAAAAGATTAAAAACTATGCTTTATTCATTATTTGAAGTAAATATTTAATAAAATAATAAAAATAATGAAATAAACCCAAAAATATTTGAATAAAAACTAGTAAATAGTAAAAAGACTTGTTGATCACTCTATATGTCAGTTGATTAAAACTATGATGCAGAATGCTCAATATAAATTGTCAACCCAGGGAAGTCTTTTATTTCAAAGATAACTTACACTATGTGTGCTTAAACACTAAGTAGTTGGTGACTGAATAAAGTGTCCTACTTATCTATTTTGTCAAACTTCTCCAATAATCAAAATAGATCTAAACTACCTATCTAATAATTCAGAATTGTAATTAATTCCTACAACTTGAATCCAGTAATGAATGATTCCTGCAATAAATATCCATAATTACTTTTGCAAAAATTTAAATCCTAATTTACCCGACTGTATGTAGATTCATTGTGACTATCTAATCCAATCTTATTCTAGAAATGAGAAATACAGGAATTGAATCAATATTTCTAAATCATAGTCTACCTGAATTAGCAAACCTGAGCAAGACAAGTAATTGAAAGGAAACTAAGGGAGAGCTTGAATGTTACAGCTACTGCACATATGCATAAAAGAATCTAACCTACACAGTTGACTGTCACACCACACTGCAGCAGCTTAAAGGAAATTCAAGTACTAGATATTCAAAGAAACACAACGATTAACATGACTGTTGCAGCTGCTAAAGAAAATGCACATAATGTAACATCCACATGACATGACTATTTAATCAAACATATAATTAACTCAGCAATATCTGTGGGAAGGCAGGCCTCGCCTTCGAGCAAAGACACCACAACTAACACAAGTTAAAACATAGAGATGTGAAGAATCCTGCTCCTTGTATTAAAATGGTGAAATGAAGACACAGTCTCTATTACAGCTTACACAAAAAAATCTGATATTGTCCAACCCCTGGCTCTGAATTCTTCCTTGTACTTATAAATCAACAAACGTAACCCTCACCCACTAATATCGGGCATCCATGAATATCTATGATCTTTAGGCTGCCCTATTACATGCATTGTTACAACTGTGAGTTGAATTAAACAAAGGTAGGGAATATATGAAATTTTGTTTCATGAGCCAGTAAATGAATCAGAGAACCATTTCAAGAATGGCCTGGATGATTGCAGCTAAATTCAAGCAGTGGCGCGCTATTGTAGCTCAGTTTGTTGCAGCCATTTTTGTCATATCCATGTCTATCGTAGCCCATGTGGAAAGATGAACCTTGGTTGGATCTGCATGTATCGATGGGACGGTTGGATTTGCATGTATCAATGGGACTGGAAAGGCACAGCTGATAGTGGATGCTCATATACTCTCTATGTTGAAATATTGTAACTTCGAAGAATATTCTATATGTATTTATTTGTGGTCCCCGATGGTCCTACTGGGAGAACCACTTGTATTAATTTGTACCCCGATGCTCCTAATCGGAAGAACTAATAAGAGTCATGAGGCAGTCCCCTCTAATTGTAAAGGTGGGTCATTAGCACCCCAGTGTGGTTACTTGAGCCTACATGTGTAACTCGAGCCTACATGATTAACTCGAGCCTACATGAAAGATGAGTTAACTTAAGTGAACGGATGAATATAAATAGAGTTGTAGTGCTCCTCATTTATGACACACACTCTCACTTGTGTAGCACATTAGTGGAGAAGAGAAGTAGCTGGAGAAGGAGGAGGATCAAGCTTTGATCTCCTTGCTAGTTTTATCTTTTATCTTTTTGGGGCATATATATTGAGGAAAGTTTTGTTGGGTTTTTCCCTTTAGGGTTTTCCCAGGATAAATCTTTGTGTTCCTTTTGTATGGTTGTGCTTGTCTATATTTTAGTGATCCTGTTTATATGCTTTTGTTATGAAAAATGAAATGAAATACTGATGTCTTAGCTAAGCATATGAAAATTTAACATGGTATCAGAGCCACCCTGAAAAGAAGACATTGTGTATCTACAGAATCTGGTGCTTCTTACTTTTTGGTTCTCTCTCCACAATCGATCAGAAAAAGAAGGATAGACTAACTCTCCATTGAAGGGCGCATCTTTCTATCGAAGCGGAGTTCGATTCCGAGCATTTTCAGTTTTTCGTGTGGGAAATTAGGGCTTCTTGCAGAAGAAGAATTTTTGAGTGAGCCCAGGATAGGGTTTATCTCCTCATAAAAATAGAATTTTAGATACCTGGATCAAGAATTTTGGTTGGGTGAAACTCCAGGAAAGTCAAACCCTAGTTTGACCCGGAGCTAGAAAAACCCTAAATACTAAAACTGCTAAGTTTTGGTATATTCGCTATATCCCAATATTGGCGACAAGAGCTAAAAATAACAGAGATCGAAGATACAGTCCTGATGAACAGTGTGTCCAAAATTCAGCCTCATATTCGCTATATTCTAGGAGATATGATCCCTCCAAGTTAGGGTTCCAACCTCTTCCAGAATTCATCCCTAAACAGGACACCTAGGGAAAATTGCTATATCTTGGGAAACAGAGGTCCAAATGGAATTCTTGATAATTTTATAGAAATATAATGGAGTTTAATTTCTGTGGTCTGAATTTTAGAACCTGAAGATGAACCAGTGACATGTGGCATGCCATACAACTTCACTATTCTGAACAGTCCTATAACAGGTCACCTTGGGAAAATGATCATAAATCCAAATTGGTGAAACAAAATATAAATAAAACTATGGTTTTGGAACAAGGACATGTGAGGTTACATCAGTGTGAAATTTCAGAAACAGAGAAGCATTAATTTTGGAGATATCATAGAAACAGTAACAGGCATTTCTACAGAAGAAATTGGAAAACTAGGGCTTCCTGTTCTAGCAGCTTCCCTCCACTGTTTTCAGAAAAGGAGTAAATTGGACAGCTCCATTTGAAGAGATATATATTTCTATCCAATCAGATCTGAAAGATTCCAAGTTTTTAAAATTAGGGTTTCTTTGACAAATCCTAGATCAGCCAGCTCCGGAAGCAGGACAGACACCTCAAATCGGTAAGATCTAATCTTTTGTTATTTGCATTTGAGGTTCTCATTTCAAAGTGATCTATCACATCAACTTGATGATAAGCTTGGTGAAGTTGAAAACTTCCAAGCATGAAAGTATTTGATCTCTCTGAAGAAAATGAATTGGACACCTACATGAGTAGAGAGGTTCCAGTTCTAGAGGGAGATGAACCTCAAAGCCTTACACAAGAAGAACTTGATCAAGGCCAAGAAGATCACTGTTGATTCAATCATGGATCAACTTGTACCACAAGTGTCTTCCCTAAAGACACAGAAGATGTTTGATTTCTTGATCAAGCTATTTTAAGATAAGAACATAATTCAGAAGATGGATTTGAGAAAATAGTTGAAGAATGTGAAGATCCAGAATGCATAACATCTTGAAGCAATAGAAGAAGAAGCAGAGAATGCAGAAGTGGTGATAGCCACCTTGAATGGCCTCCCATGATCATGGGATTCATTCATATGAGGAATGTGTGCTAGAAGAAAGTGATTACTTTCAGTTGACTTTGGGAAGAAGAAGAATCTCGTCTCATAAGAAGAGAAGAAGAAAGATGGGAGCAAATTGAAGATCAAGCTATCACCATTCAAAGAAGATCCTTCAAGTGATGAGGAATATGAAGAACTCAATTCTTGACGAACCTCTTATCCATCTTATCATTTGGATAAGAAATGATGATAAAGCAGAATGATCAAGATGGAGTCTACCCATGAAACAAATAAAAGATAAGTATTCAATTGTCATTTCATGATATTGTTTTACATTTGATTATATTCAGTTGATGTGTTATGCATGATAGATTGTTTGCATTAATGACTATATACTAATAATATGCATGTGATGGGTAAGTAGCTCATGGTGCTACACAACTCTCCATTGCTACTTATCAAACCTCTTTGCTGACATATTGGATTAGTCTAGAAAGTTTCTGTGAGATATGGATGAATGTTGTATTGGCTAAATAGTTACATGATGCATAAGAATTTGTCGTTATGCATATGATTTATGAAATAGTTCTAACCATGCAACTGGTGCATTTGAATTGTAGGAAAGGTCCTGTACAACCTCCTACAAGAAAACAAGGATGAGACTTGTTCCAAAGAACAAGTGATGACAATTCAATAAACATGAATCTAAAGCTCCCAAGGTCAAAGACACCACGACGAAAGAAATCGCTTCAAAGAGTGGTAGATCCACCTCGAAGGATGAAGACTACCATGGGTATGAGAGATAACTCAAGATGAAGAAAAGAATGCTATGAAAGAAGCTATGATCAAAGAATAATATTTGATCATGGGGAATGATGTATACGATATGATTTCGAGACATAAAGGAAATTATGTAGTATCCTCCATATGGATATACAAGAACAAGTGTACAAAGCAAGGTTTGTGATTTGCCTCAGAAAGAATAGACTATGACATGACATACTCTATTGACCAGTATATATCAAGCATAGAACCACCTGTACAAAATGAAGAAGGAAGATAATACTCCACTTCAGGGGGAGTGACTACAGAAGATATCTGAGTTTGACATGGTACGACATGATGGACAGCTTCCTGATGGATCGAGACTTTTGGGTTCCAACCTTCAAAGTTGAATGCAAAAGACTAGGATATGTTGATGATATGACAAGATGAAATCATAGAAGATGTTATGATAAAAGAATACTAGAATGATGTTTGGGATATAGTACTCAAACCAGAAAGCAAGAATGTGATATCTTACAAATGGATTTGCAAGATAAAATATGTCACTGATAGAAGTAAGGAAAGACTTGTGGCTAGAGGTTTCTATAAGAAAGAGGGAATTAATTCTGAAGAGACACTTACTCCAAGAAGCAAGGTACACTTCGTTCAGAACTATGATGGTAGTTGCTTCCATGATGAAGTAAAGACAATCCTTCCTTAATGGTATGATTGGGGAAGAGTTTTACATCGAAAGGATTTGAAGTTGAAGATAGATGGACTCATATATGTAAGTTGAAGAAGGCCCTCTATGGCATGAATCAAGCTCCCAGAGCTTGGTATGGAAGGATAAACAGTTTCCTATCAATTATGGGATTTACCAAGAGTAAAGATAATCCTAACCTTTATCTCAAGGTTGTAGAAGATGAACCTGTCATCCTGTTATTATATGTGGATGACTTATTATTGACAGGGAAGGAGAAACAGATCATGGAAAGCAAGAAGAAACTAGCAGAAGAATTTGAGATGAAAGACCTTGGGTTAATGCACTATTTCCTAGGTCTAGAAATATGACAAAGTTCAGAAGAAATATTTCTCAACCAAGGAAAGTATGTGGTAGAGATATTGAAGAGATTCAATATGTTGGAATGCAAATCCATGGCCACACCCATGGACTCCAACCTGAAGTTGTTAGCTGATGACTCATCAGAGTTAGTGGATGTGACTCATTACAGATAGATCATTGGGTCATTAATGTACTGAAAAAATTCTAGACCAAACATTTGGTTTGTTGTGAACACCTTAAGTCAATATCTTGTTCAACCAAGACGGGTTCACCTAGTAACCGCAAAACATGTGATGAGATATCTGAAAGGGACTGTAGACTTTGGTCTATACTATGATGGTAGCCATGAGTATAGATTGTATGGCTACACAAATGCACTTTGGGCTGGAAGTATCTCAGACAGGAAAAGCACATTAGGTAGATGCTTTTGTTTGGGGTCTGCTATGAGTTCATGGTTTAGCAGGAAACAGTCCAGTGTTTCTCGTAGCACGGCTGAAGCAAAATACATAGTAGATTTCTCTGCTAAGTTGTGAAGTCATATGGATTCAGAAGCTGATATTAGGTCTCTTTGACCTGAAGATGGATACTACAATGATTCTATGTGATAACCATATTTGTGATGACAGAGAACCCTGTGTTCCGATTGTAACACATAAAAATTTTGGTATTTATACATACGAGATAAGATGTAGATGATTATGTTTCAGTATTTACATAATGTAGATGCAGATGATGATGATTCCATATTTATATACTTAAGATGTAGATGATTATGGTTTGAATGATGATGTACTGATGAAGCCTCTGTCTTGGGTAAAGTTCGAACACTTTCGAGACAAGCTTGGTGTTGTTCAAAAAGACCTTCCTCGAAAGGGGAGTAGTGATGTTGTAGTGGGACTGTGTCATCCCTGGGAACTTGCCCTAAAGTGATCCATGGTCCTCAAGAATGAAGAGGGATTGTATCATCCCAAGACATCTGTCCAAAAGTGATCCCGTGACCTCAGTCCTTGAGAATGAAGAGGGATTGTATCATCTTGGGACATATGTCCAAAATAGATCCGATGACTTCGGTCTTCGTGAATGTGGTGGGATTGCATCATCCCTGAACTTTGGTTCAAAATGCATCTGGAGGTCTCGAATGTGGTGGGATTGCATCATCCCTGAACTTCGGTTCAAAATGTATCCAAAGGTCTCGGCCCCCGTGAATGTGGTAGGATTGCATCATCCCTGAACTTTGGTTCAAAATGTATCTGGAAGTCTCAGCCCCCGTGAAAGTGGTGGATTGCATCATCCCTGAACCTCGGTTCAAAATGTATCCGGAGGTATCATCCCCCATGAAAGTGGTAGGATTGCATCATGCTTGAACTTCGATTCAAAATGTATCTAGAGGTCTCGGCCCCTGTGAAAGTGGTGGATTGCATCATCCCTGAACCTCAGTTCAAAATGTATCTAGAGGTCTTGGCCCCCGTGAAAGTGGTGGATTGCATCATCCCTAAACCTTGGTTCAAAATGTATCCGGAGATCTCAGTCCCCGTGAATGTGGTAGGATTGTATCATCCTTGAACTTCGGTTCAGAATGGATCCGGTGACTTCGGTACTTGAGAACGTGTGTTGATCCCGTAATTCCTAGAGGAAGGATTGTCTGAGTTCCACATATGTGTTGATCCCATAATTCCGAAAGGAAGGATCATTAGTAACTCTGTAAAGACCTAAATCTCATAATTCTGAAAGGAAGGATCATTGAATTGATCTCGTAATTCCAATAGGAAGGATTGTCTAAGTTCCATAGATGTGTTGATCCTGTAATTCCAATAGGAAGGATTGTCTAAGTTCCACATCTGTGTTGATCCCGTAATTCCAAAAGGAAGGATTGTTAGTAACTTCGTAAAGACCTAAATCCTGTAATTTTGAAAGGAAGGATCATTGAATTGATCCCGTAATTTCAATAGGAAGGATTGTCTGAGCTCCATAGATGTGTTGATCATGTAATTCCAATAGGAAGGATTGTCTGAGTTCCAAAAATGTGTTGATCCCATAATTCCAAAAGGAAGGATCGTTAGTAACTCTGTAAAGACCTAAATCTCGTAATTTTGAAAGGAAGGATCGTTAGTAACTCTGTAAAGACCTAAATCCCGTAATTCCGAAAGGAAGGATCATTGGTAACTCCGTAAAGACCTTAATCCCGTAATTCTAAAAGGAAGGATCATATTGATGTTTTGATGATGTTGATGTTTTTATGATGATGATGACATACTGATTGAAAGATCAGAATATGATGATGATTCCGTTGTTGATGATGATGATGTTCTCTGATCGAAAGATCAGAATATGCTAATGATGATGTTTCTCTGATTGAAAGATCAGAAGTTGTTGATGATGATGATGTTCTCTGATTGAAAGATTAGAATATGATGATGATGCTGTTGTTGACAATGATGATGTTCTCTGATCGAAAGATTAGAATATGATGATGATGATGTTTCTCTGATCGAAATATCAGAAGTTGCTAATGATGATGTTCTCTGATCGAAAGATCAAAATATGATGATGATGATGTTTTCTAATCGAAAGATCAGAAGTTGCTTATGATTATGATGTTGCTGATGATGATGATGTTTTCTGATCGAAAGATTAGAATGCAATGATGATGATGATGTTTCTGATCAAAAGATCAGAATGTGATGATGATGAGATCCTAATGATGATGATGCCGTATTATCAAAGCATGATGATGATGACGTACTGAACGAAAGATTAGAATATGATGATGAGTTGATGTTAGAGTATGATGATGTTCAGTTGATGATGTTTCTGATCGAAAGATCAGAGGCTGATGATAATGATGATTCTGATTGAAAGATCAGAATGTGATGATGATGATATTTTGATGATGATGATGTTGATGTTTTCATGATGTTTTCATGATGATGTTTCTGATCGAAATATTAGAGTATGATGATGATGTTGTTGCTGATCGAAAGGCCAAAGTGCTGAAGAAGATGTTGCTGATCGAAAGGTCAAAGTGTTGAAGATTATGTTGCTAATCGAAAGGTCAAAGTGTTGAAGAAGATGTTGCTGATCAAAGCAGTCAAAGTACTGATGATGCTGAAGACTAAATATTGAAGATGAAGGCTACATGATGTTGAAAAGATTCCAATGATTTATAGATGTATCACCCTGATGATGTTGATGATGTCCTCTATCTATCTCCTATTATTGTTGTTGTTGTTGTTGTTATAGAATACCCTTCTCATTAAGGGGGAGTGTTGAAATATTGTAACTTCAAAGAATATTCTATATGTATTTCTTTGTGGTCCTCGATGGTCCTACCGGGAGAACCACTTGTATTACTTTGTACCCCGATGCTCCTAATCGAAAGAACTAATAAGAGTCATGAGGCAGTCCTCTCTAATTGTAAACGTGGGTCATTAGCACCCCAATGTGATTACTTGAGCCTACATGTGTAACTCGAGCCTACATGATTAACTTGAGCCTACATGACAGATGAGTTAACTTAAGTGAACGGATGAATATAAATAGAGGTGTAGTGCTCCTCATTTATGACACACACTCTCACTTGTGTAGCGCATTAGTGGAGAAGAGAAGTAGCTGGAGAAGGAGGAGGATCAGGCTTTGATCTTCTTGCTGGTCTTATCTTTTATCTTTTTGGGGCATCTATATTGAGGAAGCTTTTTCTAGGTTTTCCCTTTAGGGTTTTCCCAGGATAAATCTTTGTGTTCCTTTTGTATGGTTGTGCTGGTCTATATTTTAGTGATCCTGTTTATATGCTTATGTTATGAAAAATGAAATGAGATACTGATGTCTTAGCTAAGCATATGAAAATTTAACACTCTAGACCACTCGGGCTACTACACCTGTAATCTCTCAGAGCTTGCACTATCTTTGTGAAATCATAACGAGTTAGCAAAATGCAAGAAGCAAAGTCTTGATTATAAAAATCATAAGCATTAATAATATGAAACCATAAATAATCATACCTATGAAGATTCAGGTCTGAAGTGAGGAAAGACTATCTGTTTGGTGCACAAAATGGAATGAGACAAGACAAATAGGGTATAACGGATTTGGTTAAAAAGGGGCATTTTGGGACCCAACATCTCTCCCCAATCAGTCCTAACCAGTTAACTCCACATTTCCTCATACAATCGACGTACCCGTCAACCCTAGGGAGAGACAGTTTAAAATTATTGAAACAATAAGGGTATCTTTTCTTAATTGCTAAAGGGGAAGCCTACCACCTATGCTTACTGCCTTCCAAATCCAAACGTTTCTTCTTGGAAATCTAGTTAACACAAGTGGAGATGAATTGCTCTTGAAGCTCAACCAGCTGCTGAGTTTGGATGGGACATTTAAGCCTATGTGCTTGATTATTATGAACAAGTCAAGGGGACTAAGGTTCACATCGAACCCAAAGATTGCAGTGAGCCTCATTATGAGAGATTAATTGAAATGAATCCTCCCACTGCACATGGTTGTTGAAAAAAGAATAAAAATCCCTCAACTGTACATCCCCTAGGTGAGGAGTGGGATTTGAATGTCGATCCAAGGGGAAAACCATTTCATGTAAATAAATCTCGCACAAGAGATTATGCCTAGTGAAGCTACTTTTCACAAATGTTTCAAAAAACTGGTCCGAAGATGCTACTTCATAAGGTCTCCCTTCTTTTAATGCTTTCATCTTAAACTAAGTGAACTGTTCATATAAAAATACAGGATAAGAGGGAGATGGAGCTCCGGAACTCATCAATTCTCAGGAGATAATGTATAGTTGGTCCTTCTCCTTTTTCATGGACTTGAACTTCTTCAACTCCTTCAATTCTTTCTATACTTATTCCCAATGACACTTATGGAATATTAGCTATCCTGCCCATCTTTCCCTCAATTCACTGATAGTCGTCCTATGCTGAGCAATGGGAGTCATTCCTTGCTGATATCTATCCACCTCACTTTTCCATTTCTTGACTTCTAATTTCAATAGTGAGAGTTCTTCTATTAGACCTTGAATATTTTCCTCTCCTGCGTCCTTCTCCTCATCAAAGTCTAAATTGAAAAATTCTTGGGAAGATTGCGTCCATACCTTATTATCCAATGTTTCAGCCTAATTTTTCTAGATCAGAAGTGAAACAACTACCTTTTCCACCAATGGTTCAACAACTTCTGCCTACCCCTGTACTTCTGTAATCAATTATGAGGATGTTGGTTCTTGTGTGGCAACACCTCCTTCCCAAAACCTCTTTTTTTCAACTTTAGTAGCCAATGGTTAAGATGTTGGTTATTGTGTGGCAATATAATTTGGTGTTCTAGTCTCAGTATCTTCTTGAGTTTTGGCTAGAACTTCTTGATTCTCGATTGTGGCTTCAACAGGGGGCTACAGAGATGTTGGTTCTTGTGTAATAGATTCCTACCCTTCCAAATCCTCTGGAAACTTGGGTTTCTCTTGAGTTACTTCCATACCCCATGAGAGATGAGGATGGTCCCCAATTATTTCAGTGTCCCCAGATAGATGAGACTGATCCCCAAATGCTTCAGTGTCCCCTAATGGCTAGGATTACATCTGTTCATCTTCTCCTAATTCCACATCGGGGATTACGTCCACCTCAATATCAGTCACCCCTAGCTGAATGGGAGTCTCGGCAAGGTTTTATGAGGATGTTGGTTCTTATGTGACAACATACTGATCAACTTCAACATTTTCCTGTTGCTGAATTTCACCCTCTACTAATTCTGTGTTCTAATATTGTTATGGGGTCATAGTAAGAACTCCAAGGTCCAGGTCAGGAATTGTCTCAACCTATGTCTCACTCACTTCCAATTGAGTAGCAGCTTCAAGAAACATTTCAAGGGTTTTTGGTTCTTGTGTAACAACACTCTGTGCTTGAGCCTGAACTTGATCACCTTCCTTTACCTCTACCTCGGGGATCCTTTCAACTTCTAGTTCTTCTTTATCTCTCAATTCTCCTACAGATGTTCCTCTCTCTTCTCCAATTGTATGTGTGGGTTTTTGTGCCACAAATGCATGCACTGTGACTTTGTATCCTGATTGACTAAATATTTCTCCACAATTGGGGAAAAATACCTTTTTCAATTCATCACCTTCCTTAGCCGAAAGTGATCCTCTAATCTAATTTGCAGCTTCCACAAGTGTGTGCAATCTCCTTTCCACCCGTTTCTAACAAGTTTCCTTCCATAATTCTGCCTCCTTCCAAAATGCTTTCACCTCTTCCTTCAAAAAACCATTTTCAAACAAAAGTCTCTCAATTTGAGGTTCCTTTACAATAGGTTCTTGTGGGGAAGCATCTTCCTTAGGTATCAAGATGGGAAATTTGATGTTTGCTTCAATATTTGCCCATTTTTCCCACACTGCTTTTGCTGTTGTGACTGATCTGGTTATCCTTCTTCTCACTAGTCTTGATGCCTGCACTTCCTCCTTTGATCTTCTTCTCTTCTTTCATGGTAGAGGGGCTTCCAATTCTACAGCTAATGTAGAAGGAATGTTTCTTATTCCAGTGTCTTCTCTGGTCTCTGCTATCTCTGTTTCCTCCTCTATAAGAGTTCCCATCCATTCTAGAGAAGATTCAATGGTGAAAAACTCTACATTTTCTTCTGTTATCATAGATCCTATAGCTTCAGCTGAACAACTATCACAGCATCGAATGCTGCTCCAGCTTCAGCTTCTGTTGATGGAGCTCCCAAATCCTCTATCCCTTTTGCATGGTTTGTTGTTACTACATCCTCCCCTAATTCTTCTTCTTGTTTATCGAATTCTATTTCATCCCCCCCCCCAAACTGAATTGGAGAGACTCTGGTCCTCCTATTCTTCTGCCATTCCCCCCAACTAAATTGGTGCCTCTTCTTCTTCCTGTGTTTGAATGCCCATCAAGAGTGAAGGTGCTTCATACTCTAATGGAACACTTGAGCCTCATTTTGTTATCATTTTTGGCTTTAAACGAACACATTTAAATGCATATTTTATTATCTTTCATGTATTTTATGTCATGTAGATTGTTATTTAGCATGAGGTAAGAACGAATTTGATGTTTACGCAACTCTGGTTATTGACATTATTTTTACAACTGTATTGACTTAAATTTCTATTATTTAAATCATATTTAATATATCTATTAATTTATGTATTTGTTTGAATATTTACAGTTTTATGGGCAAGATTATAATAGACATATTAGTTTTTAGCTCATTAAATAGATAAGCATTCAACCAGCTATGTGCAACCATCATCCAGCTCATTGTCCAATTCTCCATCCAACACATCTTTACCAGCACGTTGAAGAAGGAACCTGCATGCTACATTCACACTGTTGTGGCCCAACATCATGCTGCCACTGCCTGACACCACCTGCTATCCACGTGTTTGATGTTTGATGAATCCCCGAGCCTAAGGATCGTCATTGTGTTGATTTTATTCACCTCGTTATCCAGCCTCTTGCGCGAAATTCGCTAGTGGTTTGCCATGTTTTCCCTATATTAACACTCAATGTATCCAGCTCACAATGCAACTAGTTGTTCAGCCTCCCATCCAGATCGCCCATCATCCTGCGTGCTGTAAAACATAAAACAACCTGCAAATAAATTGTTATCCACTTTCCTGGGTAATAAATCTGTGTTCTGGATAGCACACCAGCTTGCAATCTCCTTCGCTCACCACCACCCTTCTTGTTGCGCTAAGGAAGGAGTCCCCATGTGCTACATCTAAAGTATGTTCACACAGATGAAGGACCTATGTTCTAGAAGACCCATCATGTACATTGCATGTGCCCAACACCACTCCACCAGCCACGCAAAAGGAGGAGTAGATACACCACCACGATGCCCTGCTCATGCTGAATATGCCACAATCACGCTGAGGGAGGAACCAGACTATGCACTGGCCTGTAAACAGTTAAATTTCATTATAATCAGCTAAATTTAGAGAGAAATCGACCACTAAAGGGTCGACTTGCTCAAATTCTCATAAACAGTATATAAACACCTTCATTGGAGAGCTAGAGGGTAGACAGTTCCAGTTTTATGCATGTAATTTGTCCCTAAGCACACTGTAATTTCGTCCCATATTCTGAATAAAAGTCTGTACATTCTTATGTTCATGGTTGTGTTTGCGTAGGCATTAGACAGGAATCCCTTGATTGCTGAGAGGGCCCCTCAACAACCAGTGGCTTCCATGTCCCTACATGTTTTTGTTATTTTCTCTTTCATAGAAAAGTAGTTTTGTTTTAATTTGTTCATGTGATGATGTTACTATAATTGTCCATTTATTTACTTTCTGTGACATATGTTTGTTATAGTTAATGTAATTATGCTATTAATGTAGTCTTTTCCCATAGAATTAGAGTGACCGATGACGTGTAGTTTGTTTTCAGTTTTCCTTTCATTCTTCTCTTTCGGTTAAATGCTTAATGTTATATTTACAGATAGATAAAATTTAGTTAGACTTAGGTCTTATTTCTAGTTAGAATTAGTTTCATTAGCTTTTGTTTAAATATAGATTAATTCAGCAGTGTTTTAGTTTTTTTTATTTTATAATAGAAACAATCTCTTCATACACATAGATTAGTAATCCCTTTTGATTATTTTAATTATTAATTAGGTTTAAATTCTATCCTTTATGCATCTTGTTTTCATATGCACAAAATCAACTGATAATTAAATCACTTAGGTCTATTTTTATTATTCCTGGTATACAACCTCTCATTCAGAATGTGTGTTTGGACTGTCATTCGGACCTTCCTCCCAGAATGTCGTCCAACCTTCCATCCGACCTTTAGTGTTCTTAGTTTATTTTTTAACCTGTTTTCAATTTTGTTTCTTTGGCTTTTTGAATTATCTTATGTTTTGGTAATTAGGTAATAGTTACATCAGCCTCTAGGACCTTAGGTTATATTGTTTTAAAGTACTTATTAAAATCCCTTTTTTGTATTTCTTTTCAACCAAAGCATGTTTTTGAATTATGATTTGATTTGCTTCTTTTTTCTTTAATTTCCTCATTTATCATCGCTATAATATCTGATAATTGTATCTCTGGTTTAGTTTAATTCACCATTGTTTATATTGAATTTAGGGTTAGACATGTTAATTTCTGAAAAATACTCCAGTACTTTGTAGATTGATACTAGCATAGGATTTATTCCTTTAATTGTATGTTTACTAAAAAATGCTTATAGGCTAAAGAATTAGAGAAGCCTTCTTAATTAAGTTTTCTTTCTTAAGTTTTCTACTTGCTTCTTTACTCATTTTTTCTACTTATTCATAAATTAGACCTTTCTCAGTTTCTGAAGTTGTATATGAAATTTTTCCCATTCTTAGATTAAGAAGAAGAAGAGTTAATTAATGAGTAGTCTAATATTATCCTAGTATGATGTTTTGCTTTAATCACATTAATAATTAATTTTTAAGAGTTTGACTCAGTTTTTCATTTTGAAAGATCTTTCAATATTTTTTTTATTAAAGTATTTATACAACGCCCTAGGAACCCCTCTACCTTCGCATATATTTTGTAGCAACTCTAAGCCTACCAACCTCGGTCGATAATTAAATATTAGGTGTATTTAAGATAGTAGAACACACCCAACATTTTGGCGTTGTTGTCGGGGAGTTATTTTGTAAGGTAGAAAAAATAGAATTTGCTTATGAATTTTAGTGATAGGTTGGTGGTGGGGGAACAGTAAGACAAGAGGTAAGAACCTGCGCATCTGTTATAACAGGCATCCACAAATCCAATAGTAGCAGTAGTCTAGGTTTTCCTTTAGTTTATTTTTTCATGAACAGAGTCTAGATAGATAAGGATAGATAGGTTTCCTTTAAGTTATACAACAAGGGGGAGGGGAAACGGTAAGATGCAAAGATGACTTCGCTACAAAATTTCCATAGTGTGACAGCCTGACGCATCCACTTTAGTGGGTCTCCCCAAATCCTTGTTGTTCCTTTTTCGCACAAGTGTGTTTATTTTATGCAAAGTTTGATTTATTTCCCTTAAGCATACTTTTCTTTTTGATGTACATGTGCCTTTAGGTAATTTACTTTCGTATAATTTACTCGTATGCGAGTGTAGGACTTATTTTACAATTAAATCACTTAGTGGTGTTGTAAGTGTCACCCATCTTGCTAACAAAATAACAGGAACATTTGAAAGGGGAGCTTTAAGATAACACATGAAAAACTATTTATATTGTGGGAAGATATGGTAGGAGAGAAGGATGAAGATTTTTTTACCTTTGAATTCCCTATTAAAGATATATGATGAGTGGCACAAATACAGTACGTCCCCCCATCCATTTTTCCAAATTTTCACGGACTAGAGAATGAAGACCCCGATGAATTTTTATTTCAATTGGAAATACTTTGTAGAGCATATAATGTTCAAAATCTGAATTTTTTCCCTCTTACTTTGAAAGTAGCAGCCCTCCAATGGTTCATGAGCCTAGGTGGGAATTGCATTCAAACTTGGGAAGACATGAAACATATGTTCTTGAAAAGATCCCAATATTATTGCAGGGTCAATGAGGACATCTTTGAAATAGCACAAGGAGAAGAAGAAACTTTGGAAAATTATGTTGAACGCTTTCAATACAACCTTCAAAGATCAAAACTGAGACAGTCGGAAAAAGATACCTTAAAAAAACTTTTACTCAAAGGCATAAAAAATGAATATCTAGAAATTTTAAGTCTGATGGGAATAGGTGACGTATTTTAGTTATCATATGATAATGTTTGTGAATTATGTAGAAGGTATTCAAGAGGAAAATTCAAGATTAGTAAAAATATACCCTCTTCTCAGCCTCATCTCAACCCTTGTCAACCTTGTTCACAAATCCTTTCTGTCGCATCTGATGATCATCGAGATACTCTCTCTTAGGATGCAACACTTCCTATTCCACAATATTTTCAACAATATCCCATTTTCTAGGCAGGATCAACCACACAAGCTAGTCAATTACACCTACCACGATTACCTTCTCATAAATATCCTCTATGCCCTACACACACTCCTGTTCAATCTAGTCCTCATTCTAACAACAATAAGCAGTACAATATGCTTACAGTGTTGAACTGCAACATTTATCCACCTTACCTACCTCACCAACTTTACTGCAACAAATTCATATGAGATTTGGAGAGGTTATAGATCAAGGGATTGTAAAGACTATGGAAGAAAGTGAAGTTTCTACTTGACCTTTTCCATAAGAATACAAGATCAACCTGGAATGCCTCTCATTCAATGAGGGAGGGACATTAGAACCTGAATATCCCCCATCACCAAACTTAGATTCTTTATACATCCTATAGTTCAATGAAAGATCTCGTGACATAACAAATGAAGAAGAAAACATATAATACATAAGTCACATTGAAATATGGTTCCAAGAGGGAACCAAGCCACGGTACCATTCTCTTCTTCAATGTTTATTGCTTCTAAATCAAACAGCTCGGTTGATTCTTCATATCCCGGTAATCATTGTAATATTTTTCTTATATGTGGATAAAGGTATATTTCTAATTTTTCTTCGAACATGGTTACATTGGAAGAATTCATATACTTGAATTGTTTTCTTTCTTTTTAGTAGAATATGATATTATGTAAATATTTTTTTCTTTTATTAAATAAATAAGAGTTACTACAAGTGACTCTTTTTCTTTCCATAATGTTATATATGTTTTTATAAATAAATATGAATCATCTAACAAGTGGTTTTGCAATATGATTATAAGAATTTTATCTATAAGCAGTTCATGGAGTATTATCTGAAAGACAATTTGTGATCGTAAGATATCTTAAACCTTTCTTAAAAATTGCAGCTTATAGTGATAATTAAAAACAATTCAGTGTACATCATTCTTAACCGTTCCTTTTATGATTCAGATAGTTTTTGATATTTTGATTCAGATATGTATATTTCTGATTTTTCTATTTTAAACACTTGTGTGATAAGACTTACTCTCATTATTATATTTTTCGAATCCCACCTTATACCCATGGATTACTAGTTTATCCTATACTTGTTATCAAAACTTGTCTCTTAAAATATCTTTTTGTGATAACTCAACAGTATGTGGAATTTCTTCATGTGGGTAACATTATTTATCTTTCACGAAGAAGAAGGATTGTAAGTTCAAAGAACAGCTTTAATTTATTCTCTTTTGACATGATTTATGATTAAGGCCAGTATGAAAAGTATTTGTAAGTTTACTTTTGCAAAATTGAATTATGTGTTTTAGCAGGGCTCAGCACACTCTAGTACCAATCGGCTTCCATATACTTAATATCATTATACAAGGAAAACTTGTCGGGGTACTGAATAGGCTTGCTAGCAGCGGGTCAATGCTAAGTAAAACCTTAAAACAAGGAATCTCGATAAATGCAAGTAAACCCGTCAGGTACTGAACAGGCTCGTTGGCTATGGGGCTATGCTTTCATGGTGCCAAGATAAACCTATTGGGGTACTGAACAGGCCTGCTAAAAGTGGGGCAATATCGGGTAAAAGAGATCTGGTTAATGCACTACTATGCACACACGATTCGGAGAATAATGATAAATATGAAGAAAAAATTTCAAATTTTATTTTAAGGCTGATTGTTTTTAATGTCATTTGAGAATTGTTGTGAGTTGGGATTGGACCTAGCCATCTAATTCAACAAATACCTAGGATGTCATTATCCAAGAAATGGGACCCATAGCTATAAAATCTCACACACTTCGAGGTAAACTCAAAATATCTTATGGTGACAACATATCTTTAAAATAAGGCACGAATGACTAGCTTTTCCTATGTCATGCTTTCAGTTATCTTCTCACCATTTTAGTGGTGTTTCTAAGCACTATTATATTTTTCATGAATATACATATCTGAATCATTTCCATTTACTAGTTAGTTTTTCTTTTTACAAAATACTAAAACAACATGATAGCCCTCTTTTATATGGAATAATCGAATCTTCTTTCTCATGGCTTGAGGACACGCCATACCTTTGGTTTGGGGGGGAGGATTAGGAAAAATTAGACTGTTTTTATTTTCATTATTTATGACAAATCTATTTTCACTGACAAAATGATAACTATTTTGCAGGATAAATTAACAATGGAACTTGGTTATAACATGAAGTATATTTTTACAAAAAATCAATATGGAGGACTATATGAAGGATCGAAGGATAATCCAAATGAAATACCACATGACGATCTAAACTTGGTGATATTATAGCATTTACTAAAATTTGCTAACCAAATTCTGTTTTTGGCAAATATTTTTTACCTCCATGAGAATGCTTTGACCTTAAAATATTTTTTTGGTTATCATTTCACTGTTGGTAACCCTATCCTTTTACTCGATCATGTATGTAAACTATCAAATGATTAATTTTATACCTTTTGTGTCATATGTTCAACTTGTTTAAAGTTTTACTTTGGACATGGTTGAACTAATTATAAACTTTATGAACTCACTCATTCATGCATATGCCTATTGCTAGCTCACATTTCAAAGTTCGCTTTGACAGTATGATCTCTTATCTTTTTCTTTGCTCAGTGGGACCTGGCATTTCTCCGGTTTGGGGGAATGTTCAGCCTCATTTTGTTATCATTTTTGGCATTAAAATAACACATTTAAATGCATATTTTATTATCTTTTGTGTATTTTATGTCATGCATATCGTTATTTAGCATGAGGTAAGAACAAATTTGATGTTTATGCAACTCTTGTTATTAACATTATTTCTACAACTGTATTAACTTAAATTTCTATTATTTAAAGCATATTTAATATATCTATTAATTTATGTATTTGTTTGTAGATTTACAGTTTTTTGGGAAAGCTTATAATAGACATATTAATTTTCAGGTCATTAAATAGACAATAATTCAGCCAGCGATGCGCAACCATCATCCAGCTCTCTGTTCAGTCCTCTGTCGAACACCTATTTACTAGCACATTGAAGAAGGAACCTGCATGCTATGTTCATGCTGTTGTGGCCTGACATCATGCTGCCACTGCTTGACACCACCTGCTATCCATGTGTTTGATGTTTGATAAAGCCCCCAGCCTAAGGATCACCACTGCATTGATTTTATTCACCTTGTCATCCAGCCCGTTGCGCGAAATTCGCTAGAGGTTTGCCATGTTTGCCCTAGATAAACGCTCAGTGTATCCAGCTCACAATGCAACTAGTTGTTTAGCCTCCCATCTAGATCACCCATCAACCTGCACATTGTAAAACATAAAACAACCCACAAATAAATTTTTATCCACGTTCCTGGGTAATAAATCTGTGTTCTGGATAGTGCACCAGCTTGCAATCTCCTTTGCTCGCCACCACCTTGCTTGCTGTGCTAAGGAAGGACTTTGTGCGCCACGTCTAAATTTTGTTCACGCTAATGTAGGACCTGTGTTCTATAAGACCCATCATGTACATTTCCTGTTCCCAACACCACTCCATAAGCCATGCAAAAGGAGGAGTAGATACACCACCACGACGCCCTGCTCATGTTGAATATGCCACGATCATGTTGAGGGAGGAACCAAACTATGCGCTGGCCTGTAAATAGTTAATGTTCATTATAATCAGCTGAATTTAGAGAGCATTCGACCACTAAAGGGTCAACTTGCTCAAACTCTCATAAATAGTATATAAACGCCTTCATTGCAGAGCTAGAGGGTAGACAGTTCCAATTTTATGCATGTAATTTGTCCCTAAGCACACTATAATTTTGTCCCATATTCTAAATAAAATTCTGTACATTATGTTGTTCATGGTTGTGTTTGCATAGGCGTTAGACAGGAATCCCCTAATTGCTGAGAGGGCCCCTCAACAACCAGTGTCTTCCATGTCCGTACGTGTTTTTTTTATTTTCTCTTTCATAGATAAGTAGTTTTGTTTTAATTTGTTCATGTGATTATGTTACTATAATTGTCCATTTATTTACTTTCTATGACATGTGTTTGTTATATTTAATGTAATTATGTTGTTAATGTAGTCTTTTCCCATAGAATTAGAGTGAGCAGTCACGTGTAGTTTGTTTTCAATTTTCCTTTCAGTCTTCTCTTTTGGTTCAATGCTTAATGTTATATTTACAAATAGATAAAATTTAGTTAGTCTTAGGTCTGATTTGTAGTTAGAATTAGTTTCGTTAACTTTTGTTTAAATATAGATTAATTCAGCAATGTTTTAGTTTTATTTTATTTTATAATATAAACAATCTCTTCATACCCATAGATTAGTAATCTCTTTTGATTATTTTAATTATTAATTAGGTTTAAATTATGTCCTTTATGCATCTTGTTTTCATATGCACAAAATCAGTTGATAATTAAATCATTTAGGCTTGTTTTTATTATTCCCACTATACAGCCTCTCATTCGGACTGTGTGTTTGGACTGTCATTCGGACCTTCCTTCCAGACTGTCGTCCAGCCTTCCATCTGGCCTTTAGTGTTCTTAGTTTATTTGTTAACCTGTTTTCAGTTGTATTTCTTTGGCTTTTTGAATTCTGTTATGTTTTGGTAATTAGGTAATAGTTACATCAGCCTCTAGGACCTTAGGTTAGATTATTTTTAAGTACTTATTAAAACCTCCTTTTGTATTTCTTTTCAACCAAAGCATGTTTTTGAATTATGATTTGATTTTCTTCTGTTTTCTTTAATTTACTCATTTATCACCACTATAATATCTGATAATTGTATCTTTGGTTTAGTTTAATTCACCATTGTTTATATTGAATTTAAGGTTAGACATGTTAATTTCTGGAAAATACACCAATACTTTGTAGATTGATATTAGCATAGGATTTATTCCTTTAATTGTATGTTTACTAAAAAATGCTAATATGCTAAAGAATTAGAGAAGAGGCTTCTTAATTAAGTTTTCTTTATTAAGTTTTCTACTTGCTTCTTTACTTATTTTTTCTACTTATTCATAAATTAGACCTTTTTTAGTTTCTGAAGTTGTTTATGAAAGTTCTCCCATTCTTAGATTAAGAAGAAGAAGAGTTAATTAATGAGTAGTCTGATATTATCCTAGTATGATGTTTTGATTTAATCACATTAATCATTAAATTTTGAAGAGTTTGACTTGGTTTTTCATTTTGAAATATCTTTCAATATTTTGTTTATTAAATTATTTCTACAATGCCCTAGGAACCCCCCTACCTTTCCATATATTTTGTAGCAACTCTAAGCCTACCAGCCCTGATCGATAATTAAATATTAGGTGTATTTAAGATAGTAGAACACACCCAACAAACACCAGGAAAAATTACAGGTCCCTGGTTTATTTGAGGTTGGCCAGTAAACTACTCCCAGGTTTGGTTTCTATGAGCTAAATCCCTTAAAATGAGAAATTTTATTAGGCAGTGATGGGTAAGGGACGAGTATGGGTGCCTGGCCGATTTCACAAATACTGCCATATGATGCAAGTCTTTAAATATATAAAAGGGAATATTGGTTAAATCCCTATGGCATAAATGAGACAGCAAAGGGAATTCAGAGAAATGCATGGTTTGATATCTACCTTCACACGTAATGTACTTCTTCAAGAAGATCGCCACTTCATTCCATGGATGAGGCAATGACTGTAATGCTATCCCCCTCTTCGCTCGGTGGACCTGTCACCGGCCAACAAAAACTCTTGCATTACAGTAGCATTTTGAATTCATCTTCCAAACCAGGCTCTTCCACTTTAAGGAAGTCCCATGACCTCTACTACAATATCCTCTGTAACTTCTATATGTAGACCCCTAACCTATGAATGGGTTTCTGTGAGATTCAAAGTGAACTATGGAACAGTTTCACAGTGAAAACCACTTAATCATTCAAAAAAATAATTCCATCCAGCAGTTGAGAAGATGTCAAAAACCTCATCATTTCTGTGCAATTCTTGGATGATTGTGGGTTCATGTCTAGTTGGGATACCCATGCTTCCTCTCCTTCTGAATGTTGGTATCAGTTCAATAATTTAAAGGCCCAGTAATAGAGGTTATAGAACAGGGTAATGCATGAATAATTGATGTTGGGGTTGAGCAAATTAGGAAAGTAAGGCAGTTGGAATGAGGGAATCATTAGTAAGATTTGGCCACAAATTAGGAAAATGTTGATGGCCATGAGATAAGCTCGAGTACCCATAAGATTATGCGTATGGACAGTTAACAAAGCGTGGGTATAATGACTGGTATGAAAAGGCGAGCATGATTAGTTTTATCAAAGCTACTTAATTATTAATCATGTAAATAATCGGAACCGTACCTTAGCAATTATGCAATGATTCACGACTTCTCAAGATAATAGAGTGTCAAATGTTGCCATCAATTTTAAACATAATTATGTGCGTGTTGTGATGATGTTCCTTCCAGTGAGCCAAAAAATGTCTTTTCACATTTGACGAAAACATAATTGAAGTTGTGAGGTGAGTTGTGTTACCACCTAAGTTGTACTTAGTGGTTTTTTATCAACTAAGCCTGGTGAACCGAAAAAATATTTTTTGTTTGGAATTCAGAAGACCTTCGGAAGTGCTTTTGGGAAGTGCTTGTTGTACTATATCAAATGTTCATACCCCATGGAGGAATTGTAATAAATGTTCTAGCATGATCGTGTCTATAAAAGACTCGGTCTCTTAGACTTTATTTGTCAATCCGATCAGCCCAGGGTGTTTTTTTCCTTGGTTATTACTGGTTGTTGAATAAACGACTGATAATTTCTCATTTTTTCACTCAATACCTCCAAATTTGTCATGGTCAGCTTGGAATTTAGGTCTATTGAAGTTATTAGAGTCTATGTGTCAATGTATAAACATGCTAGGAATTATGGTCAAATCATATGAACATGTCTAATTCCCCCTAGGTTTTTATTTATTTTTATAGTTTTTAAAGTTTTTTTAATTTTAATTTTTCCACAAAACTTAGGCTATTTTTTAATAGTCTAATTGGAAAAAATGGTCTTGTAATAGAAGTGGGGTTAAAAGTCATATTCAGTCATGGGGGTGCTCATTTTCTAACTCAGAGCACTCGATAAACCCACAAACCCACTTTTCCTAAGTTTTGAGTGATTTTTCCATCACTCAATTGAGAAAATCCAAAAAAAGTCAAATATTAATTAATTTACTTAAAAATTAATTAAATAATGGAGCAAATCCAAAATTCCTAAATCAGTAGATTTTGCTCCATTTTGACTTAAGTCAGTCTCATTGGCTTCAGATTGACTAGAGATGACCATTCCTTGACTAAAGACATGAACTAAGACTGAAGAGGAGCTAACATGCACATGCAAATCTAGGGTTGTGCCCTCCCTTCTCTCTCTTCCACACGTGTGGATCAAAGCTGGGAGTTATTTGTTGGTTGGTTCAGTTAACTGAGTGAGGTGTCACTCCGATTTGGAGTTCTAGTACAGATAAACTCAATTCATCCAGTTCAGACTCAGTTCATCATCAGTTCAAACACAATTCATCATCAAATCAGGCTCGGCTTATCTCTCTGCCAATTGCAGTCTCTCCTTCAGTCATGCATGTGCCCCTCTGGGCTAGGGTTTTCAGGTTTTTGTTATAAATAAAGCACAGATTTCCTCTTCCAAGCTAGTTAGAGTTGGATTGAAAGGATTGCTATTGTAATATTGTATTGATCATCAGTTGTTGAAATAAATATAAGCTTTGGAGTCTAAATTGTGGAGTACTTTTCATGTGTGGATCATCATTAGCATGCTGCTTTTGAGGTGAACTGCTATTTTTTTCAATTTTTGCATTAAAGTGTTTTCTGCTTGAATGATTATTGGAATCATAGGAATAGAATCATTGTAAGTAAGCTTAATTACTCCTATTTTTCTACATATGTTTGAATGAGATAATATTTGCATGCTAAATAATATTATTTGCATGCTATATCATCTACTTCCCATATGTATCTTCAGATTTAATGGTTTTGTTTGCAAGATTTGTTGTTTAGCTTACAGGTTTGCCGTGATTGGAAGAGTTGTGGTTCAGGTTTGATTCCACTAGTTTTTCTACAAAGATTACAAATATTGTGCCCCTCGGTGCTTCACTAACATGTTTCTTTTGCAGATCTGCTTCAGCAACAAGCACTTCTCTTTTCTCTTCCTCCTTCAAAATATTAAATTTTCTTCAAATTGGTTACTGTTAAAGAATATTATTTCTTAGATCTATCTCATTAAAAAAATTACATATAGATATAGTTAGTAAGATCCTTTTTTAATTTTATATCTCAGTTCCTTTTTGCATATAAAGTTATATTTGAAGAGATCTAGCTAAAATTACCCCCTTTTTTGCAAGCATTATAAAGGAAATTTGTAGCTTTCTAATAAGGCAGTTTCCCTTGCTATTCTTTAAAGTTTCATATTCTGCAAGAAAATTGCGTATCTCATTGGCTGCCCAAACAACAAGCCAAGATCCCAAGGAAAGCTTGCTTTCCTTGGTTCCTTTTTGAAAAACTAGATTAGCCATTTTTGACAAGTTTTACTTAGTTTTTTTTTTAATCTATGTGGTCACCCAAAACACTTTCAAAGTGTTTTGGGGCACATTTTATTTTAATTTCTCGCTGTTTTTTAGCAGTTTAAAAAAATATATAAGGAGACTCTGCCCATTTTTCGACTCTTGGGCGAACCAGAGCTTCCCGAAGGCTTCCCCCACCACTGTGATTTTATTTCAGCTTGTTACAAGATTTTTTGTAAGCCTTTGGATCCCCAATAACAAGGACCAAAGTGCATAATTAATTTTTCTAATATTGTAACCAATAACAATAAAAAAGGAATCATTTCAAGTAGGCTCTTTTGAGCCCGCTCCCCATCCCCCTAGGTGAGATCCACGTCTGTTTCACTTTTTTGCATTTTTCCCTTTTTTCTATTCTAGTTTAGTCTTTACATGCAGGATTGTATACTTTGATAACATTTTTCATTATTCCATATTTTCAATTCAAAAGTAATCATACTACTTCCCCCATGACTTCCCGATTGACCCGTAAGGGGAAAGAGATGCATGGTAGGACTAATTAGAAAACCAATGTTGTGTATCTCTAATTCCATTTTCATTAATTATTTTGATAATAATAATAAAATCAACCCCTTCTTGATTTCCCGATTGAAGTCCACTTGGACCGAAAGAGGTTCCTGGAGGGTTTTCTTTTTAATAAGAACACCTCTTTTAAAATTTACTAAAAATAATAAAGACTTTAGTGTGTATTCTTTGTACTTGGCTGTGGTTCGTTCGATCAGTCAAGATGCATCAAAATAACTTGAGTGACTAGATTAATTATTCCTCACCTCCCAAATTGACAAACCATTAGGCAAAAATACAACGCCTCGAACAAACTGTAAGCGATGGCAAAATACCCAAAGGAGTGGGAACAACTGGAAAGTGACCTCAAGGTGCCCATCTCTGTCACACCCTGATGGGTGCATTATGAACAATAGTCTCCGAGACTCCATTCCATCCCACAAAAACCTTGCGGGTAGGCATGAAAGTTCACTTTTGGACATACTCCAAGTACCCCTCCGGTATATCTGGAGTCCCCTTTTAATTTAATTCATTCACATTCCACATTAATTTAAAATCTACCAAGAGACATTTGCAAAACATTCTTTCAAGCGCATGCCAGCACATTATTTTCTTTATTGACTCCATTTAAGGCACCGGTGATTTATTTGATCAATCATTTCAATCATAGATATATTGAGTGCCATTACTGTGCTTATATGCTTTAAATCTTGCATCTTGTTATCTTTTGTTTCCACTGGTTAATTTCAAACAACTCCTAAACAACTTAATCAATATAACACCATCACACTAAGTAATTATCCTTAGTAATTTAATAGGGTCTACCCCCCTTGGCTTCATTAGGAATTAGCCTGAACAGAGGAGTCAAGAACAAGGTGACAGCCTTGACTCGATACTTGCCCCCAAGGACACACCGAGTGGATTGAAAATTTCTGCCACATAACCCAAGGGTGTGAAAGGTGCCAACACTTTTTGGCATCGTTGCCAAGGATAAATCTTTTTATTCCCAAGTACGACTTATCTTAGATTTTTTCTAAACAACTAAAAATATATAAACAAATTTATTGATCTAGTCTTTAAAAAACATAAAAATTAAAACTTGATCCATCTGGCAACTCCATTGTCTAACATCCCTTCAAGAATTTCTACCCGAAGAAACCGCCAACAATTATTGAATCCTCTCCTTGATCCTGAAAGGTTTATTAGGGAAATATTGAATAGGCATACTTCCCGTAGAAACCTTGAAGATTTAAGAGACCAATCCCTCTCAGATATCCATCACATATTTGTAGAGAGTCATATCTACCAATCTCAAGAAATGACGGAATTCTACAAACCCCTTGACTTTTCTCAGATAGTAGGTATTCCCCATGACATTCCAAATGATGCTATCAATAATCTCCCCATATTCCATGGAAATAATGCCATCACTGCCAAGTCTCACATTCGAAAGTTTGAAAAGCACCTGGTCAGTTATTGCAATGATGTTGCCCATAACCATGAAGATGTCAAAATGAATCTCTTTGCTTTATCCTTAGAGGATGATGCTGCAAAATGGTACTTCAAACTAGGTGATGATTCATATAAAACTCTTAGTGAATTCCTAGGGAGTTTTAAGAATAAATGGGGAGGAAAAAAAGAACCAAGACATCTGCTTACTGCCCTTCATAACATAAAGAAGATGGAGAATGAAACCATGTATGAATTGAACACTAATTTCAGGAGTGTGGTTGTGGACCTCCCTAAACAAATCAAGTCAAAGGATGCCTCCATCCTCATATCTTACATAGAAGCTTTCACTGGTGATTTGAGGTACCAGTTAAGAGACAAACAGCCGGTCGATCTAAAAACTGTTTAGGAATTGGTCAAGAAAATAGAAAAGAATGTGCAGTCTCTAGGAAAATCCAACATTCCAGGTTACACTAGGGGAAACACTTCATACAACAAGGAGAAGGGAAAACCGGATGAATTAGAAGAAAAGGGAACCTCTAAAGATCCCATGGAAAAGGTAACAGACATGATAAAAGACTTGGTTACTAGTCAAAACCAACTTATGGAAAATCATTCAGCACAACTGAATCATATGCAGAATAGAATAATCACAATGGAAAGAAACAATGGACCTAGGAACTTTTAGCCTAAATAGAATCAGATATATCAAAAGAAAGCTCATCAGCAAGAACATAGGATTCCAAACCAGTTAGACTCAGCTAACATGGTATAAGAAGTCATTCCATGGTGTAGACCTTGTGATTAATTCCACCAAGAAAGCACTTGCTATATTGCAAACCAAGTTATGGAACATGGAATGCCCAAGGTCAGTAATCATGAAACAACATCAAGTGAGTCTGATCATGTGTTGGTAGGCCAAACCTACCCTTTATTAAACCAGCATTGGCAGCAGACCATGGATTACAGTTATGAGAAGGACCTCCTGTCCAACTTATATGGTGAAATGCCTACTCCAAAAAGAATTCAATAAATGAAGAAGGATAGATTCAAGGGTCTGGTTTATCAAAGAAAGGAAAGGCCATCACCATCTAAACAGTACAAGCCAAAGGTAACTGCTCCTCCTCTCCCAGATCCCCCTGTTATCCCTGAATCAAATGTTGATATGGGAGAATGGATAAGTAGTGCTAAGATTCATGTTTATGCAACTGATGTCCTTAAAATTCCTGGTCAAAAAGGAAAGTTGTTGAAATCCATAGATGATAGTCAAAGTAAAGCTCATAATATTGTCAAAGAGGATCCTCTCCCTAATAATAATGCTATATTTGAAGCTGGACATATTGAACCTATAGATATGCCTATAGTCCTCAACAGTGTTGATTCGAAAAGAGAAGAACACCTGCCTTTTTATGTCTCCCTCTTAGTTGATAACCTTCTCCTTCATAACTACATGTAAGATTCAAGTGCTTCATCAAATTTCATGACAAGAAAATTAATGGAATGCCTAAATCTAAGGGTCACCTGACCCTACCACAATGTTTGTGAAATGGATGCAAGATAAGTTGAAGTGGTAGGGATAATCTTAAATTTACAAGTTAAGTTGGCCAAGTATCCTGACATCGACATGTCGATGGATGTGGTAGTGATAGATGTTCCAGATAATTGGGTTATGTTGCTATCCATAAAATGGGCCACAAATCATGGTGGGTACATTCAAATGGATTGGACATATGATACTATACCTACATCAGAAAACACTAGGGTGATACTCCACAAAGAGAAGCTAAGGAAACAAGATGTAGAAAATCCTAAGAAGCCTGGAAATGAATTTGTTCATTTCACTGATAACTTTGGAAACTATGCTATTTTGTCAAATTTCATGGCCCCTATTAAGGAAAACATTAAAAATGAAAAGATAGATGAATTTTGGCAAATGTACTTTGACGGGGCTTATTCCAAAGCCAGAAAGGGTGCAGGCATCATAACCATCTCTCCTTTAGATAAAGTCTACAATTTTTTTTTCAAGTTAGAGTTTGAAGCATCAAACAATGTAGCTGAGTATGAGGCATTGCTTCTATGGTTAGAAATCGCTAAAGACATGGGGATAAAGATGTTGAACATAAAAGGTGATTCAGACTTAGTTGTCCTCCAAATTAAGAATCAGTATCAATGCAAAAATGACAGACTAAGTATAGAAATGCCACATGGGACACTATGGAATGGTTTGATGCACTTAATATTCAAAAGATCCATAGGGAAATGAATGGATTAGTAGATAAGCTAGCAATAGCAGCATCCACCCTCTAGCCATCAGATGAAATGATTAGTGGGAATGGAAAAATGGAAATTAATTTTAGACCTTCAATTTTGGATAATGTAGATCAATGGCACATGTTTAAAGATGATGAACAACTCTTGAGATTCATCCATAATCTTCAATAGTTTGAAGGTTGCAAGATCAGTTATTAGCAAGAGGGTAAAGAGTATCAGGAGTGTGAATATAATGAAACGAATCACATCCCAAGTAGCCTTATAACTTTCAAGAATCTGTTTGATCGACAGGATCATCATAAAACCAAAAAAGAAGTAATAAAAATTGGGGATTATATGGAAATAAACATAGGAACTGATAAAGACCCCAAGTTAATAAAAATTGGAAAAGGTACTTCAGAAAAGGAAAGGAACAATTTGATCAACTTAATCAAAGAATATAGAGATGTGTTGGCCTTTATTTATGATGAACTTAAAGCCTATTGGGAAGATGTGTTTCAACACACTATTCCCCTCACAGAAGAGTCTAAGGAGGTCAATCCTTTCCGACAAAAACTTAGGTGAATAAATCCTAAGTTGGCCCCCATTGTGCAGAAGGAACTTTAGAAGATGTTAGCAGCAAGGATCATAGCACCTACAAGACATTAATCATGGTGCTCCAACTTAGTTGTTGTCAGAAAGAAGAATGGGTCAATTAGAATATGTATATATTTCAGAAATCTGAATACATCATGCCTTAAAGATAATTACCCATTACCCGACATGGAAACATTGCTTCAAAGAGTAACAAGATCAGGAATGATGTCCATGTTGGATCTATTTTCTTGTTATAACCAGGTGTTGGTAAATAAGAAGGATCAACATAAGACTACATTCACCACACCTTGGGGTACCTATAAATTTTTAAGAATGTCTTTTGGCTTGTTGAACGCTGGTGCCACCTTCCAAAGAGCCATGGATTTTTCCTTCAAAGAACTTATAGGCAAAATAATTGAAATATATTTAGATGACTTAACTGTTTTTTTAAAGGAAAGATCTGACCACATGAGTCATCTTAGGCAGGTTTTCATAAGATGTCTGAAATATGGTATTTCCTTGAACCCCTCCAAGTCAATCTTTGGGGTTGATGAAGGCAAGTTGTTGGGGCACATCATTTCTAAGGATGGTGTCAAGGTTGATCCTGAGAGAGTTGATGCCATTAAGAAATTCCCCTTGCCTCAAAATCTTAAAGCTCTCTAATCTTTCAATGGTCAACTCAATTTCATAAGAAGATTCATCCTAAATTTAGCAGAATTAATGAAGCCTCTACAAAATTTGTTAAAGAAAGATGCTAAGTTTGAGTGGACAGACGAAGGGAAAGATTGTTTCAAGTCTATCAAAGATGCCATATCGAGGTCCCTGGTCTTGATCAGTCCAGATTATTCCAAGGAGTTTCAGATATTTTCCTTTTCCTCAGAAGACACCATTCCTGGTGTTTTGCTTCAAAAGAATAAGGAGGGACAAGAGAAACCTATAGCCTTTATGAGTAGAGCCTTGCAACATTCAGATTTGAAGTATACCACCATGGAGAATCAGGATTATTCCCTTCTCAAGTACCTTAAACATTTCAGAACTTATGTAGGTTACTCCAAATAATTGGGTATGTACCCCATGCAGCTGTCAAGGATATCATGTGTCAACAAGATTGTATAGGAATCAGGGGTAAGTGGGTTTCAAAGATTCAAGAATATGATTTAGAGATAAAACCTACTAAGTTAATTAAGGGACAAGGTCTTGCAAAGATGTTGACCCAAGGAAATGAAAAGGCCTTAGAAATAATCTTCCAGAACAGTGATTCAGAACAAAGTGTATCAAACGACCTTCGGAGATTAGAACAGCACCCTTGGTATACCGACATCATCTTTTTCCTCTGCAACCTTATATGCCCTGATCACTTACTTGGCCATAAAAGAAGAGAATTAAGGTTAAAAGAAACTAACTATTGTTTAACAAAAGATGTTTTGGGTTCGAGAAACCCTGATGGTTTAATACTTATATGTGTCGATGAACCTAAGTCCAAAAAACTCATGGTTGAGTTCCATTCAGGATTTTGTGGTGGACATTTTGCAGCAAGAGCAACCGCCCATAAAATCCTTAGAGTAGGATACTATTGGCCGAACCTTTTTTTAGATGTGCACAAGTCTATTAGAGTTTGCCCCCAGTGTTAGTGGTTCACCAAAAAGCAACAAATGAAATCCTTTCCTTTAAATCCAATAGTAGTCCAAGCTCCTTTCTAGTAGTGGGGGCTTGATTTCATCGGTAAGTTCAAGGATAACTCGAGCAATGGTTATTCTTTGATTCGTACTACCACTGATTATTTCACCAAGTGGGTAGAGGCGATACTCACCAAGAAGGAAACCAATACTGTAGTCCTGGATTTCTTAGAAGATAAGATTATCACAAGATTCGGTGTGCTAGCCAAAATCATCACAGATAATGGCCCGTGCTTTGCTTCCTCCGAGATGCCATCCTTTTGTTTCAAGTACGACATTGTCCTATCCCATTCATCCAACTATTATCCCCAAGGAAATGGTCTAGCTGAGTCAAGTAATAAAAACTTAATGACCATAATCAAGAAAACTATGGGTGATAATAAAAAGGCTTGGGATAACAAGATCAAGTTTGCATTATGGGTCAATAGAATCACAAAAAAAAATTCAACCGGGAGGAGCCCTTTTGAACTTGTATATGGCCTAGATGTCACCTTACATGTCCATTTAAAGCTTCCAGTGTATCAGCTTCTCCAGACCTTTAGCTCAAATCAGGATGCCATTTAGAACAGAATAAACCAGTTGATCGAGTTAGATGAGAGTAGAAGAAATTCCCTTAACCAAAGTATCAAAAATTCAGACAAATTCAAGAGAACCTTTGATAGATCTACTTGGCATGGATCCTTTCAAGTAGGTGAAATAGTATTGCATTGGGACAAACAACAGGAGAAACCTGGGAAACACGAAAAGTTTGACAGCTTATGTTTGGGGCCGTATATCATTGATGAAGTAGCAGGAACAAATTCTTTCTATCTAAATGACCTAGAAGGAGAAAGGTTAAGCCTACTAGTGAATGGATTTCTCCTTCAGAAGTTCTTCGTCGAGACAGTTTGATGTCTTTATTGGCATCGGTGGTTTCAGGGCCAATTTCTAAACCTTGCCCTGCATGTATTTTTAAATTTTATGTATCATATTGTTGTATTGTAGATGTTTTGTACCATAGTACTAACCTTGAAATTTTTCTTTTGTATATTAATCTTGTAAAATATTTCTTTTTTGTACATCATAAACTAATTATGTACATTAATATTCTTTTATAGTTGATTTATTTTATATACATGTTACTGACAAACTTTAATTGCTATGCAGGACCCAAAGATTCCAAAGTTCTCACATCCTCTTCTTTGATCAAAAGATTATTCAGAGCATGTGTCCCTAGATGGAGCCAAATGTTACCACCTAAGTTGTACTTAGTGGTTTTTTATCAAGTGAGCCTGGTGAACCGAAAAAATATTTTTTGTTCGGACTTCAGAAGACCTCTGGAACTGCTTCTGGGAAGTGCTTGTTGTACTATATCACATGTTCATACCCCATGGGGGGATTGTAATAAATGTTCTAGCATGATAGTGTCTGTAAAAGACTTGTTCTCTTAGACTTTATTTGTCAATCCGATCAGCCCATGTTGTTTTTTCCCTTGGTTATTATTGGTTGTTGAATAAACGACTGATAATTTCATAGTGTTTCACTCAATATCTCCAAAGTTGGGGTGGTCGGCTTGGCATTTAGGCCTATTGAGGTTGTTAGAGTCTATGTGTCAATGTATAAACATACTAGGCATTATGGTCGAGTCATATGAACATGTCTAAGTCCCCCTATATATTTTTTTTTTTTTTTTTTTTAAGTTTTTTTAATTTTAATTTTTCCACAAAACTTAGGCTATTTTTTAATAGTCTAATTGGAAAAATTGGTCTTGTAATAAAAGTGGGGTTAAAAGTCATATTCAGTCATGGCGGTTCTCATTTTCTAACTCAGAGCAACCGGTAAACCCACAAACCCACTTTTCCTAAGTTTTGAGTGATTTTTCCATCACTCAGTTGAGAAAATCCAAAAATTCCTAAATCCAAATATTAATTAATTTAATTAAAAATTAATTAAATAATGGAGCAAATCCAAAATTCCTAAATCAGTGGATTTTGCTCAGTTTTGACTGAAGTCAGTCTCATTGGCTTCAGATTGACTAGATATGACCATTCCTTGACTAAAGGCATCAACTAAGACTGAAGAGGAGCTAATAAGCACATGCAAAGCTATGGTTGTGCCCTCTCTTCTCTCTCCTCCACATGTGTGGATCAAAACTGGGAGTTATTTGTTTGGTTGGTTCAGTTAACTGAGTGAGGTGTCACTCCGATTTGTAGTTCTAGTCCAGATAAACTCAGTTCATTCAGTTCATACTCAGTTCATCATCAATTCAGACATAGTTCATCATCATATCAGGCTTGGCTTATCTTTGTGTCAACTGTAGTCTCTCCTTCAGTCATGCATGCACCCCTCTGGTCTAGGGTTTTCAGGTTTTTGTTATAAATAAAGCACATATTTCCTAAATTGTGGAGTACTTTTCATGTGTGGATCATCATTATCATGCTGCTTTTGAGGTGAGCTGCTATTTTTTTCAACTTTTGCATTAAACTGTTGTCTGCATAAATGATTATTGGAATCATATGAATAGATCATTGTAAGTAATCTTACTTACTCCTATTTGTCTACATATGTTTGAATGAGATAATATTTGCATGCTAAATAAGATTATTTTCATGCTATGTCATCTACTTCTCATATGTATGTTCAGATTTAATGGTTTTGTTTAGCTTACAGGTTTCCCATGATTGGAAGAGTTGTGGTTCAGGTTTGATTCCACTGGTTTTCCAACAAATATTACGAATAGTGTGCCCCTTGGTGCTTCACTAATAAGTTTCTTTTGCAAATCTGCTTCAGCAACAAGCACTTCTCTTTTCTCTTCCTCCTTCAAAATCTTAAATTTTCTTCAAATTAGTTACTATTAAAGAATCTTATTGCTTGGATCTATCTCATTAATAAAATCACATATAGATCTAGTTAGTAATATCCTTTATTAAGTTTAGATCTCAGTTCCTTTTTGCATATAAAGTTATATTTGAAGAGATCTAGCTGAAATTACCCTCTTTTTTGCAAGCATTATAAAGGAAATTTGTAGCTTGCTAATAAGGTAGTTTCCCTTGATATTATTTAAAGTTTCATATTCTGCAAGAAAAGTGCATATCTCATTGGCTGCCCAAACAGGAAGGGAAGATCCCAAGGAAAGATTTATTTCCTTGGTTCCTTTTTGAAAAACTAGATTAGCCCTTTTTTGACAAGTTTTATGTAGTTTTTTTTTTATAATCTGTGTGGTGACCCAAAACACTTTCAAAGTGTTTGTGGGCACATTTTATTTTAATTTCTCTCTGTTTGTTAGCAGGTTTAACAAAAAAATATAAGGAGACTTTGCCCATTTTCCGACTCTTGGTACTTAGTTTTTTTTTTATAATCTGTGTGGTGACCCAAAACACTTTCAAAGTGTTTGTGGGAACATTTTATTTTAATTTCTCTCTATTTGTTAGCAGGTTTAACAAAAAAATATAAGGAGACTCTACCCATTTTCCGACTATTGGGTGAACCGGAGCTTCCCGGAGGCTTCCCCCACCACTGTGATTTTATTTCAGCTTGTTACAAGTTTTTTGTAAGCCTTTGGATCCTTGATAACAAGGAACAAAGTGCACCAATTCCTTTTGCTGATATTGTAACCAATAATAATAAAAAAGGAATCATTTCGAGTAGGCTCCTTCGAGCCTGCTCCTTCGAGCCTGCTCCCCATCCCCTGAGGGGAGATCCGCGTTTGTTTCACTTTTTTGCATATTTCCCTTTTTTCTGTTCTAGTTTAGTCTTGAAATGTAGGATTGTATAATTTGATAACATTTTTCATTATTCCATATTTTCAATTCAAAAGTAATCATACTACTTACCCCACGACTTCCCAATTGACCCGCAAGGGGAAAGAGATGCGTGGTAGGACTAATTAGAAAACCGGTGTTTTGCATCTCTGATTCCATTTTCAGGAACTATTTTGATAATCATAATAAAATCAACCCCTCCTTGATTCCCCAATTGAGGTCAACTTGGACTGAAAGAGGTTCTTGGAGGGTTTTCTTTTTAATAAGAACACCTCTTTTAAAATTTACTGAAAATAACAAAGACTCCAGTGTGTATGCTCTGTACTTGGATGTGTTTGTCTGATCAGTAAAGATGCATCAAAAGCACTTGAATGACTAGATTAATTAGTCCTCACCTCCAAAATTGACAAACCATCAGGCGAAAATCCAACACCTCTAACAAACTGTAAGAGGTGGCAAAATACCCAAAGGAGTGGGAACAACTGGAAAGTGACCTTGAGGTGCCAATCTCTATCACACTCTAACGGGTGCATTATGAACAATAATCTCCGAGACTCAGTTCCATCCCACAAACACCTTGTGGGTAGCCATGCAAGTTCACTTTTGGACATACTTCAAGTACCCCTCAGGTATATTTGGAGTCTCCTTTTCGCCTAATTTAATTCATTCACATTCCACATTAATTTAAAATATACCAAGAGACATTTGTAAAACATTCTTTCAAGCACATGCAAGCATATTATTTTCTTTGTTGACTTCATTTAACGCACTGGTAATTTATTTGATCAATTCTTTCAATTATATATATATTCAGTGTCATTACTGTGCTTATATGATTTAAATCTTGCATCTTGTTATCTTTTGTTTCCACTAGTTAATTTCAAACAACTCCTAAACTACTTAATAAATATAACACCATCACACTAAGTAATTAGCCTTAGTAATTTAATAGGGTATACCTCCCTTGGCTTTGTTAGGAGTTAGCCTGAATGGAGGAGTCAAGAACAAAGTGGCATCCTTGACTTGAGACTTGCCCCGAAGGACACACCAAGTGGCTTGAATATTTATGTCATGTAACCTAGGTGTGTGAAAGGTGGAAACAAATCAGGATCACAAATTCACAGGCGGTAGAAATTTCAAAAAAATCTGGAGGAGTCACATCCCTTCTGTGGATAAATCTGGAAGATTCGCAGCTATGAAAAATAGGAAAATTATGCTAAAATTGGTGGAGTCACAGCCGGGAAAAATAGTAAAGATCTACTAGAATTGGTGGAGTCACAGCTACATGAAACAAAAAAATAGGCAAGTTTTACGAAGTCGCAATTGCACCGAACGGAAAAATGGGAAGGTTTTTACAAAGTCGCAGCTGCGTGAAATGGAAAATAGGCATGTTTTACAGAGTCACAACTACGTGGGATGGAAAAATGGGAAGATTTTTATGGATTTGTAGCTATGTAGAACGGAAAATAGGCATGTTTTACGGAGTCATAGCTACACGGAACGAAAAAATGGGAAGGTTTTTATGGAGTCGCAGCTGCACGGAACAGAAAAATGGGAATTTTTTTACGGAGTCGCAGCTACGCGAAATGGAAAAATGGGAAGGTTTTTACAGAGTCATAGTTGTATGAAATGGGAAATAGGCATGTTTTACGAATTCCCAGCTGCATGGAATAGAAAAATGGGAATATTTTACAGAGTTGCAGCTGTGTAGAACTGTTCATCAATTAAATCCTTTTTTTCTTCATGGATTTTTTTTCTAAAGCAGGAAGTTGGAATAGGGTTTTCGGTTGTCAGGCCCAGTCATGAACATTGCTCCCTAAGTTAGTTCCTGCACAAATTATTCAAAAATGATCAAGCATAAAGGAAAACAAAGAAAAAAGAAATAAAAACAACAAACATCAATTTATTTATGTACAAAAAAAAATTGTGTGGAAGTCACAGTGACTTTCTAAAGATTGGCAGGGGTAGAGAAAGACTCTTTCCCTTGTGCTAGATGGTATTCTGGATCAGCTGTAACTTGTGAAATAAAAGCATCCCTTGAAATTGGTTTGTGGTACAGTTGCAGCCTGTGACCATTAGCAAATAATGTTGTATGGTTTTTGTCGATGGTGACCAGGTGGACTATACCATTATCAAACACTCTGTCTATCTAATATGGACCCAACCATCTTATGCACATCTTACCTTTGAATTCCCTTTTGAACCTTGAATCGTATAATAATACACAGTCTCCTTCATAGAAGACGTTCTTTTTTATGAACTAATCATTCCATTTGGATCAATGTTGTTTGATCCATTGCAGCTATACATTTTTCATCAAGTTCATTTAATTGATTCAATCTACTCTTTTGCGCCTCTGTTACATCCAAGTTTACATCCATGGCCATCCTCAAAGTCTTAATTTTGAATTTGATAGGGAAGACATCACTCTTACCATACACCAAGTCATAGGGGGAGAACCCTGTAGTACTGCGCCAAGTAGTGCGATATGCCCACAGTGCTTCTAGAATCCTGTCATCCCAGTCTTCATGATGGCTTCTAACTATTTTAGTAAGGATAGATTCAATAACTTTATTGGTACTTTCAACCTGGCCATTGGCCTAGGGATGGTAAGGTGAAGTTAACCTATGTTGAATATGGTACTTTTGTAGCACAGCTTCAAATTTATGTGACACAGATTGTTTTCCTCCATCTGTGATTATTTCCTTGGGTACTCCAAAACGAGTGAATATTTCCTTGTACAAGAAGTCTATTATATCCTGGTCATTGGATTTCACCAATGCCACAGCCTCCACCCATTTTGTCATGTAGTCAGTGCAAACTAAAATGTAAGCTTTCTATTTTGAGGAAGGGTTGATAGGCCCAACAAAATCTAAGGCCCATCTATCAAAGGGTTCAACCACCAACTGTGGTTGCAAAGGTATTTTGTCCAATCTGTTAGGTTGGCCCATTCTCTGATAGCTATCACAATCTTGGACATACTTATTCGCATGCCTAAAAATTGTTGGCCAATAATAGCCCATTCTTAACACCTTATGACATATCCTTTTATCTGCAAAATGTCCTACACATAGCTCATCATGACAGGCCTTGAAGATATGGAAGACTTCATCCTCCCCGACACATATTCTGATCTCAAGATTAGGACCTGTGTAGAAAAGATGACCATCTATCCAACAATACCTGGAACTTTGCTGAATAATTTTCCTTTCCTCTCTTTTTGATAAATGTGCCGGAAGCTTGCATGCATCCAAGTAGTTAGCAACATCTACATAACAAGGGGTGTGAGCTAAAACTGCAAATAAATGTTCATCTGGGAAAGAATCTTTGACTGGTAAGTTGTCATCACTGTTAGTAAAAGGAGATAAAAAATCAGCAACAACATTTTCTTTCCCAGGCCTGTCAACAATGGTAATATCAAACTCCTGTAATTGTAACAACCATCTAGTTATCCTAGCATTTGTAATTGGTTTGTTCATTAAATACTTGATGGATGAGTGGTCAGTGTGTACAAAGGTGGGATATCTAGTGATGTAATGCATGAATTTGTTAATGGAGTATACAATGGCTAAAAATTCTTTCTCTGTAATAGTGTAATTCAGTTCAGTAGGAGCCAAGCTTTTACTGATGTATTAAATTGCATATGGTGCTTGACCATCCTACTGTCCCAACACTCCTCCAATGGCAGTATTAGAGGCATTTGAAGAAATGTGGAAAGGAAGAGCCCAATTGGGCCCCCTTAAGATAGGAGTTGTAGACAACCTCTTCTTAAGTTCAGTGAACGTTATCTGGCATGAATCATTCCAAAAAAACTGTACATCCTTCATCAATAGGGTAAATAAAGGAGAGGCTAGTTTCAAAAAAGTTTCTATAAATATTCTATAATAACCAGCATGCCCTAAAATGCTACAAATCTCTTTCTATGTTATAGGAGTGGGTATATTTTCAATTACCCTAATTTTGGATGGATCTACCTGGATACCATTAGCAAAGATAAAGTGCCCCAGCACTACACCCTCGTTCATCATCATATGGCACTTTTTAGTGCTCAAAGATAGTTGGGTCTATTCACAACATGTTAAAACCTTATCTAATTTTTTCAATGCCTCCTCAAATTCACTTCCATACGGGGTGAAGTCATCCATGAAAATATCCATACTGTCATTGACCATCTCTGAAAAGATGTCAATCATAGATCTCTGAAAGGTGGCTGGTGCATTGCACAAACCGAAGGGAAGTACCCTGTATGCAAAGGTACCCCAAGGGCAGGTGAAGGTAGGCTTGTTTTGGTCCTCAGGAGAAATATGGATCTGATTGCACCCACTAAACCCATCCAGAAAGGAAAATAAATTCTTCCCAGACAAGGTATCAAGTACCTGATTGATGAAAGGTAGAGGAATGTGGTATTTCTGTATTGCCTTGTTTAATTGTCTGTAATCCACACAGAATCTCCATTTCCCATTATTCTTGGGTACTATCATGATTGGATAAACCCACTCGATGTCTGAGATCAGGTATATAAACCCTGCTTCCAAGAGTTTTTGAATTTCCTCCTCCAAAATATCCCTAAGATTGGGGTTCATCCTTCATTGTGGTTGGAATGTAGGTCGGGAGTCACTTTTTATATAAATGTGGTGGGTGCATAGATTAGAAGGGATACCCTTCATATCCGTGTACTCCCAAGAAAATTCCCCCTTATGCTTTTTCAAGAGAGTGATCAAACGTTCATGTTCATCAGGAGCAAGATTAGGATTGATATTCATTGTTTTCCCTGGATCTATCTCAACTGGAACACTTTTCAAATTTTTCAGCACTGGAATTATGTGGGTGTCATTGACTAATGTCTCCTCTGTGAGATTTTCTTGATCTTCTTCACCTAGGGTGCTATTCAGGATCTGATAAATTTGTTTGTAGAAAGAAGTGGGATCACTTATGAAACTTTTAATGGCATTGTCCTCTATTTCATCCTTGAAAGTCAAGGCCTTCCCTATTGTTAACAATGGCTGAATGCCCTCCTCTTCCTCTAGCTCCATCCATAATGGAGTTTTAGCTTCTAGACTAGGTCAAGCTGGAGGATATAGGGTAAGGTTTTTCATTTTGGTCCCATATGATATGGTCATAGACCCTAACCAACAGCTAATGCAAACGTCTGCTGTAGCTAACCAGGGTCTTCCCATGATCAGCGCGTATCCTCCTAGCTGCAACTTGGGTTGTAAAACCAAGAAGTTAGCAGGGTACTCCCACGAATCAACTAAGACAACAAGGTCATCCAAGATTCCCTCATGTTTGATAGTGGACCTGTCAGCTAGTTCCAGAATGGTAAGGGTTGGCCGAATATTGGTGAGCCAAAGTTTCCATACAGTTTGTATGGTCATAACGTTGAGAAGGTTGAGAAGGTTGAGAAGGTTGAGAAGGTTTCCATTGATGGTTGGAATAAGGTGAAGGTAATTTTGTATTCATGTGATGCATATTATTCCAATTATTCATATTATTTGAAAATGGAAATGAGTATGGAGTCATACCTTGGTTTTGAGGTTGCCAAGTATTTTTCTGGGCAATGAAGTAGGGTGGTTCCATGTCTGGGCTTGATTCCTGCAGAACTGCCTTCACTTGAGGTAGTGAGGGGCACTCCTTTGTATCATGGTTCAACTCACAAAGCTGACACACTTCTACCTTGTCGAGTGGGCACTCCTTCAGGGTATGTTTCTTCCTACATTTAGGGCAGAATACATCGAGTGTTAAATCTTCTACTGCTTTATTATGCTTCTCCATGAGGACATCTATTTCTGAGGATATGGAGCTCATCATCTCTATTTTGAAGTTATCGAGAAGATTTCCTATTTCTACTCGGCTAGCTCCTCAATTGGATGACTTCTATGTTCTATCAAAGGCATTTCATTCCAATTTGTCCCATTTGTTGGTCCTGGAAGATCCTATGGAATACCTTCTACATAATTCAATAATATTTTCAAAAGATTCCTTCAAGATATCCCCCTTTCCCATCAAGTTTAACATACCTAGGAAGTCTTCCCTAATCCCATGAAGTAGGACTATCTTGAGCACATCTAGCCCCATGTTAGTCTCTCTAGCCCTTTGCACATTGTACATGAGCCTTTCAACAAAATATTCCATACTTTCTTCATCCTTTTGTACCATCTTGAACAACTCTTCTCTTTTATATTTGGTGTTGCAGTACTCCTGGTATTTATCCAGGAACACCTATTTCATTTGGTCCCATGTGGTGACAATTTCACCACCCAATATCCTGAACCAATGTAGCACATTATCCTTCAAAGTAGAAGGGAAAATATTTAACTTATGCTCGCTGGAAGTGTATTCATAACTGCGAAAAAGGATGTCAAAATCGGAGAGGAATTCATCTGGGTCCTCTATGGCCTTTCCATGAAAACGAGGTAATATTGATGGTGACATGTTTTTCATGGGGGATAGTCCCACTGGTTGTTGAATGGGGAACTGGAGTGTTGAAACTGTCCCCTCAAGCAAGGGATCACCATCATTGTGATTATTTTTCCCCATCACCTCTTCATGATCTTCTAAGTTCTGGTTCTCGTCTGTTATTCATATTTTCTTCTTCTCTTTCCTGCCTTTGTTTCTTCTAATCTTTGTGCTTCTTATGAAACTGTGTCTACTTTTCCTTTGTCACCTCCTTTCCGTTAATGTGATAGATCATGTCTCAATAACCTTCTCCCATAGCAATAACTATGTCTTCCTCTGCAGGGACACCCAAGGGTGTCATAGTTCCTCCGGTGTTCTCCATTGTGGAAACTGATGCTTCCACCCTGGGGTTAATTGGGCTTCTTCTGACGGAGGACCCCTAATGGCAAGCTCCAGTAGAGGAATTAGTTCTAGAAACCAGACCATCAATGAATGTTCTTATTCCCAATGTTGGGTTTCTGCCATGACCTCGACCACCGGCAATGTTAGTATTCTGGGGAGTTCTGGGGGTTATAGGAATGTCATGCTGTACTCTTCTCGTATTCATGCAACCCAAAACATGCAAACTTAATAACTAAAGAAAAATGAATGGATACAACTACTATGGTGTCTAATCACTACCTTCCTCATCTATGGCGCCAAAATGTTGGTCACTCTATATGTCAGTTTATTAAAACCATCATGCAGAATGCTCAATATAAATTGTCAACCCAGGGAAGTATTTTATTTCAAAGATAACTTACACTATCTTTGCTTAAACACTAAGTAGTTGATGACTGAATAAACTGTCATACTTATCTATTTTGTCAAAATTCTCCCATAATAAAAATTGATCTAAACTACCTATCTAAGAATTCAAAATTGCAATTACTTCCTACAACTTCAATCTGGTAATGAATGATTCCTGAAATAAATATCTAGAATTAATTTTTGCATAAAGTTAAATCCTAATTTACCAAACTGTATGTAGCTCCATTGTGACTAGCTAATCCAATCTTAATGTAGAAATGAGAAATACAGGAATTGAATCAACAATTCTAAACCATAGTATACCTGAATTAGCAAACCTGAGCAAGACAAGTAAATGAAAAGAAACTAAGGGAGAGATTGACCATTACAACTACTACACACATGCATAAAATAAGCTAACCTACACAATTAACTATCACACCACACTGTTCCAAGCTTAAAGGAAATGCAAGTACTGGGTATTCAAAGAAACACAACAATTAACATGATTGTTGCAGCTATTGAAGAAAATGCATATAGTGTAACATCCACACCACATGAATAATTAAGAAAACATATAATTAACTTGGTGATATCTGTGGGAAGGCGGGGCTAGCCTTTGAATATAGACATCAAAACTAACACAAGTTAAAACACAGAGATGTGAAGAATCCTGCTCCTTGTATTAAAATGGTGAAATGAAGACACAGTCTCTATTATAGCTTACACAACAAAATCTGATATTGTCCAACCCCTGGCTCGGAAGTCTTCCATGTACTTATACATTCAAACAGTGGTGCGTTGTTGTAGCTCAGTTTGTTGCAGCTATTTTTGTCACATCCATGTCTATCGCAGCCCACGTGGAATGATGACCCTTGCTTAGATATGCATGTATTGATGGGACTAGAAAGTCACAGCTAATAGTGGATGCTCATATACTCTCTGGACCACTCGGGCTGCTACACCTGTAATCTCTCGGATCTTGCACTATCTTTGTGAAATCATAACGAGTTAGTAAAATGCAAGAAGCAAAGTCCTGATTATAACAATCAGAAGCATTAATAAGATGAAATAATAAATAATCACACCTATGAATATTCAGGTCTCAAGTGAGGAAAGAATGTCTGTTTGGTGCACAAAATGGAATGATACAAGACAAATAGGGTATAAGGGATGTGGTTAAAAAGGGGCATTTTGGGACGCAACATCTCCCCCCAACTACTCTATTGCATGTCCTTGTGCATCAATCTCCATTAGTCTAAATTAGAATCTTGAACTTTACCTCGCTCATGGAGAGATGAAAAGTTGTAGGAGGACTTAGGTCACTCCCTCCCCTCTAGATATCCATTATGGGAAACCCAATATTTCCAACACTACCTTTCTTCTTCTTTTGTCAGTGAAAAATCTTCCCTGTATGGTTTTTTTGGCCACCAAATAAGCGAGAATTTAAATTTAAGTCCTAACCAGTTAGCTCCACATTTCCTCATACAATCGACGTACCCTTCAACCCTAGGGAGAGCCAGTTTAAAATTATTGAAACAATAAGGGTCTCTTTTTTTAATTGCTGAAGGGCAAGCCTGCCACCTATGCTTACTACCTTCCAAATCCAAACGTTTCTTCTTGGAAATCTAGTTAACACAAGTGGACATGACTTTCTCTTGAAGCTCGACTAGCTATTGAGTCTAGATGGGACATTTAAGCCTATGTGCTTCATGATTATGAACAAGTCAAGGGGACTGAGGTTCACACTGAACCTAGAGATTACAGTGAGCCTCATTATGAGAGCTTGTCTGAAATGAATCCTCCCACTACACATGGTTGCTAACAAAAGAAGAAAAATCCCTCAACTGTACATCACCTAGGTGAGGAGTAGGATTTGAATGTCAATCCAAGGGGCAAACCATTTCATGTAAATAAATATCGCACAAGAGATTCTGCTCAGTGAAGCTACTTTTCACAAATGTTTCCAAAAACTAGTCTGAAGATGCTACTTCATAAGGTCTCCCTTCTTTTAATGCTTTCATCTTAAACCGAGTGAACTGTTCATATAAAAATATAGGATAAGAAGGAGATGGATCTTCGAAACTCTTCAATTCTCAGGAGAGAATGTATAGTTGGTCTTTATCCTTTTGCATGGACTTGAACTTCTTCAACTCCTTCAATTATTTTTTGTAGTACGTTGTTGTAGCTCATTTTGTTGTAGCCGTATCTGTCGCATCCATGTCTGTCGCAGCCCGCATGGAATGATGACCCTTGGTTGGATCTACGTGTATGGGCGGGATTGGAAAGTCACAACTGATAGTGGATTCTCATATGCTCTCAGGACCACTCGGGCTAATACACCTGTAATCTCTCACAGCTTGCACTATTTTTGTGAAATCATAACGAGTTAGCAAAATGCAAGAAGCAAAGTCCTGATTATAACAATCATAAGCATTAATAAGATGAAACAATAAATAAACATACCTATGAAGATTCAGGGCTCAAGTGAGGAAATAATGTATGTTTGGTGTGTAAAATGGAATGAGACAAGACAAATAGGGTATAAGGGATGGGGTTAAGAAGGGGCATTTTGGGACCCAACAAGACTTACCATTTTCACTTTTACTATTTGGAGAGCATTTTAGGGTCATTTTTCTATAGATTTCAGACGAGGATTCTGGATTGTTAGTCCATCATTTTCAGAATCGTTAGCACCAGGTTAATCTTGAACTCATTTCCAATATTTTCATGGTTTCCTTTTTCCATTTTATGTTAGTTTTAGGGTTTTAGAGGCATTTATGCAAAGATAAACTGTTCCCACCGGGTAATGTTCTTTTCCCTTTGGGACTGGTGGTGACCGAGTGACACCGCATATTTTCCTATAGAAAAGTGTGGTGGCACCACTCTGTCTTAAAGGCAGACAAGTGGTGCTGCAAACTACCCTAGAACGTGGTAAATATTAGCCAAAATAAGAAGTTTTAGGTATTTAAAATGATTGATTTTATGTCCTGATGCTTCATTTTAAACTTTTGGCGGGAAATCTTCAGCAAAGATGGTAATCTGGAAGGAAAGAGAACACAAACTTGATGATATAATATCGAGGAATGATTCTAGCACTATTCTTGTCTTGTGTGGGTGTGGGATCTTGAAATTATTTAATGTGCCCAGCATGAAATCACAAGTAAAGCTACTGGAGTATATTGTTAGGACATGGAATCCTTAACAACTATACTTTGAGGTGGGGGCTCACTCCATGACATGGGAGGTAGAGGATATCTACTTCCTTACATGTTATCGTAGAGGGGAGGACCCATTTCACTAATAGTCTCTCGTGGAGGAGGGATCACTACACAAGCTCTCATTGATCGTTACTGCTTCCCAAGTACCTAAATGAGTGGGAAGAAAATTCCCATCAAGGTTGTCAGGGATCCTCCTTTGCACACATTACTCTTTACCGTGCAATGCATATCGGGGAGCCAAGGGACTCACCAAGCTTCACGTGCACATATGATATATTCCATAGAGGCAATGGCACCCACGGTCTTTAACTGGGTGGAAGAACTGACTAAATTTCAGCGAGGAGAGCTGAACTAGTTTGGTTATGCCACTATCTTAGTGTCTTTTTTCTTTGAGAGGGTGGCCTTCACTAAGTTGAGCACACGATACGCTCGTATGCTACATTGGGTGGAGATCATGGCCTGCCATGGTTGTGGAGGCTCCAGGGTAAAGAATGAGACCACGTTCTTCCAATGGTTAGATGATCAGTTCCTCATGATTGAGTACATGTATGTCGATACTGATTTCTCAGGAGATACTGATCTAGCCCTACCAACAGATACCCAGTGGGGTGATATGGGTAAGTGATACACTAAGAAATTTATGTTTTATATTTTATATTTTTATGATTTTTATGTATGTTAATGAGACCTATCCTTCTCATGCAAATGTGGGATAGGCATAGCTTAGGGGTTCATCTCCCATCAACAGGAGAGCGATGGATCGCTTCGTTCATAGAAGAGATGAAGAGATGACCGATCTAGAGGATAACCTCGGTTGACTCTAGATATCCCATATATCATTGTGGATGACCTCCATAGGAGGTATCAATGACACACTATGAGAGTGTTGAGTTGCTTTGAACACTTGCTACGTAGAGTGGCAAGAGATATCATGTGCTATCACGAGCACCATTAGGGTCCCACATAATGTAGACACTGAAATCTATCCATCTTTAGTACTTTTTTTTTTGTATATATAAAATCCAACGTGCTTCAGTTGGGGTCTTGAGACCATTTTTGTAAAAAAACACTTTTGATATATGCGTGTGTGTATACATGGATTTATTTGCCTCCTATCCATTTTTAATCATGGAATGATATTTAAATGAGTTGCATGTATTTTTATTATTTATGTTTATTTACAATGAACCATGTCTTTTACTTATTGAATGTATGAATGTGCAGTGTACCAATCTAAAATGTAATTGGATAATGAATCTGCAACTGTGTTACAAGATCTAGGAACATGCTAATAAGTAATAGTATCAAATCACCTTTCTAACAAATTTACTCTCCAAAAATTACGAAGAAGTACCAGGTTCTAAATGGCATATATGTGATTTAAATGAGAAACCACTAGTTGAGAGTCCATGAAGACTACCAAATGATCAACATCACAAGATGAAACTTCAGTTAACAAACCTATCACTGAATGATACTCGAAAATGTTATTGGTGGTTAGACCTATACAAACTACTCCTGAACTAACTAGGTCATGATTTTGGGAATATAATTCCCAAACGACTAAAGCAAGAGTCGGGGGTGTAACGACAAGCACCATCAACAAAACCATAGAAGGCCATTCGATCTGCAGAATCAAAACATGGGATAAATAGTATTGAGAAGAACTCAAAACCATATTAAATAACAAAATCCACACTAAAAGAAAAAAAAATTACATATATACAAGGAACTAATGCAAAATATGTCTCAATCATAGTACCTTTTCAGGTACAACCCATTGTGAGGTTTCCCAAAAGTTATCCCATCGTAATCAACAAGATCATAGGCCTCTTTCTCTAATACATTACTCACGAAAAAAGTACCATACAACATTGATTCAAGATTCCCCTTCCCAAGTTTGTCATGTTTCTGATTGTAGGTCAAAACCATATCTCCTTCATTAAAAACATGACGTTGAGCTGATTTATCATATTAAGCCTTGACCTGTTTTTTGTGCGACTCATTTTCCAAGGAGGCATCTTTTTGAGTCTCATCAAGGTTCAAAAGATAAAGGAAATGTTCTTCTTCAGTAGAATTGTTGGGTAGAAGCTCAATTGCAAGCTTGAGTGATGGAATTTCACACTCATTAGGTAGGACAACTTCCAATCCGTAGACTAATTCAAAGGGTGTAAAACCAGTTGTTGTTTTGATTGAAGTTTTGTAAGCCCAAAGTGTGGAAAAGAGAGTTAAGTTCCAATTGGATTAATGATATCCAATCATCCTACGAAGCATAGTATTCAATACCTTGTTAATGGATTCCAATCTGGCCATTAGCTTGTGGGTAGTAGGGTTTTGATTTTTCATGAATAAAACCCAACTTGGTACTTAGCTCGTCCATCATCTGATTACAGAAATGGGATCCATGATTAGTTACAATTCCTTGTGGAAATCCAAACCTAGCTACGATGTTATTAAATAGGAAGAGGATGGATTCTTACTGTCCTCATCATATGTAGGTGTTTCCTCAACCCATTTTGTGAAATAATCCATGACTACGATGATGTAACCATGCCCACCGGTTGAGGTAGGATTACAATGCATAAATTCAATCCCCCATTTGGAAAAAGGGCCAACAACAATGATGGGGTGTAATGAATAAGGGTGGGTGTGTTTTTTTGGATAGAAAAGATGACAGAGTGGGAATTTATTAACAGCCTCATGACAATCTTTGAAAATTGGGGGCTAAAAATACCCAGCGTGAAGGATTTTCTCAGCTGTAAGCATCCTAGAAAGATGACCGCCACAACCTCTAGAGTGGTAGTCATTCATGACTTGTTCAACCTCGTCATGAGTAAGACATCATTTAAGGATAGAATCAATACCACACCAGTATAAGGTATCATTAAGAATGATTTAATACTTAGTGTGCTGACAAATGTGTTGATGATCGTCACATGATAGATTAGGCTGAAATATTTGGGTTTGGAGATATATGATCAAATATCCATACCATGGGTTGGTATTGCTTATCAGGAACAAGAATTCATCTGGAAATGAATCATTGGGCTCAGCTTCCGTGATAGCGCGGGGAAGGTCACACATCAATTTCACAAATAAGAGGGACTTCTTGGAAGTGGTCTTGGAAAATTTGAGATAAAATTCTTGTAGGATTACAATCCAATGGGAATATTTACCCCCTAGTACCTGAAGGGTAAGAATATCATACATAGGGTTTCTATTTGTAAGCACATTAGTGATGCGAAGTAAGATGTAGTGACGAAAACATTGCACAATGATGACAGTAGAAAAGGCTAGATTCTGCACATGTGAGTAGTGGATTTTAGAGTCAAGGAGACTCTTACTCAAATAGTATATCACATGTTCTTGGTCGTTTGTATTGGGCCTGAACTAAAATCATACCAATGGTAGTAGTAGAGGAGGCAATGTATAATAGAAAATATTTTGAATAATTTGGGGGCTGCAACACAAGTGAGTTTTTATAAAATGTTTCAATTAATAAAAAGCTCTTTGAGACTGATCATCCCAAAAAAAAGGGATTGTTCTTTTTCAAGAGACGCATATAGACATGCATTTTCTCAGCAAAATTGCACATAAAAAGTTGAACAAATTTTTCCTTCCCTTGAAAACTTTGGAGTTGAGAATGTCTGTCAGAGGTGGTAATGCCATGATAGAAGCAATGTTCAAGGGATCAATTCGAATCCCATCCATAGAAACAAAAAAACCAAGTAAACGTCCAGTTTCAACACAAGAAACACACTTGTGTGGAGTGAGACAAATATGATAATGACATCATCAAAGGAAAATGTGTCTAAGATGCCCTGAATGGTATTCTTGCTACTATGAATGAGTTGGTAGGTCATCCAGATATGGTTCCACTATGTGTTTTATATCATGAAAAGTGTACGATGTGTCTCCTTTGAAGGTAGCTCTTCCGTTATTCAAGTCAAAAGGTATCTTTCGATAAGAAAAGGTTCCCCATGAGAAAATTAATGTCATTTTTTGTTAGTCAGTAGGTAATATCTCAATCTGATTATAGCCAAAAATTCCATCCATAAAGGAAAAAATGACACTTCCAGCACAGTTATCGATGATCTGATCGACGTGAGGGGTAGGAAAGTTTTCCTTTGGACAAGCTTTATGCAGGTCACTAAAATCAATACAAACCCTAATAGTGGCATGTTTCTTGGAGACGAGGAAAATATTAGATACCAACTCGGTTAAAGGAACAAGATAGATAAAACCAGCTTTCAAAATATTCTCAACTTCATCTTTAATGGCTGCATCTTTTCTTGGGTGGACCTGGCAAAGTTGTTTCCTAATAGGTATTTCTATCGAGTATGTATTGATCTCATGTATGAGAATATATGGATCAATCTTAGGAATTTCTTCATAATTCCAGGAAAAAACATCATGGAATTCCTTAAAAAGATCTTGATATTCCTCAATTTCCGTTGCCGAGCAATTCTGGCCTATATGGATATGCTTGACAACACATGGATTAACCGATTTATCAAGGGGAATTTTTTGGTGATGTTGCATAAATTCTCTACAGGTGTTTGTGGATACTCAACTATATCGAAAATTATCAGAGAAACAAAATTTGAATCTACCAAACTAGCATTAGGAATAAATGAAGATCGATGATGAGAGTCTTCCCATAAATATTCATCCAGACTCATAACGTCCATAATAGACTTATCTAATGGAAAAGTATGTAAGAGATAATCTAAAGTCAAGAGAGGGGAATCTAGCCAATAGGGAAGATGGTAAGGATCTGATGCTACCAGATGATGGTCATCTATGTAAGCATCAGAAACATACTAAATGGAATCATACAGGGATTTGTGGGGACTCAAAGAATATGGTTCAAAAATATCTTTTATTTTCAACATGCCCCGATCATGGAGGATATCATGTTTACCATGGTAGTTTTTGTACTAGGAGGGGCATTTCTGGATGGGAAAACTCCCATCAGTGAAGAATATTTCAAGAGTCCAAATCCTATAGATTGATAGGGAGGAGGTGAATTCTCTAGCATAGGAACATTATTCGTCATGGAATCAGTAATATCCAGTGAGAAATAATCAAGTTGATCTATAGTCACAATTTTTCCTTGATGTGAGAACTAGATTTTGCAAAAAAATGACAATGCAACGGTCATCATATCATAGAAACAATTCCTCCCTAACAATAAATTGTAATCTAGAGGAGCATCAACCACTTCTACCTAAATAGAAATAGTCTTTACCTCTATCTCGATAGAAAATGCTGGTAATAGACCATGGGGTTGAAAACCTCATCCGTCAAAATTCTTAAGGGTGGTTGGTGACTTACTAAACCCCAGAGAGACAATGGATCTCCAACACGACATAGACAAAATTGAGGTTGAATCCCCCTCGTCCAAGACGGTATGATGGACCTTCCTACCCACCACTCTAGTAGCAATTTGAAAAGTGAGCCGATGGGATTGCCTTGATTTGCAATTCTCCACATTGAGCATGATCACGGTGGAATTATCGAGATCGAAAGCCCCTAGGGCTAACAAAAAATTCTTGCACTATGTAGGACAGCTTTGGAGTACTTCCAATGTGGACATATCAAAGGGTGCTTCAGCTAAATCTTCAACAACATTATAAAATTGGGCAGCTCGAGCACTGGGATTGAAAATGATTTTACAGATTGTACTCTTAGGAGGACGCAGGATCATGTCAAAACTAGGTTTCTCGATAGTGAGAGGACCATTAGAAGGAGGTGGAGGAGAAGGATTGTCAAGAGGATTCTTTTTGAAGGAAGGACTCTCGTCTTTCTTCTTAGGTGTTTTGTCATATGTCTGACTTTTGGTAGTCAACACAACTATTTCGGAAGTCATCATATGAATGTCTTCAGTAGAGGATGAAAGACCATGCAAAGACATGTGATCAATCAACTATTGTTGGGATGGGAAAGGATCAGTTAAAACTACTGGTGTGGGGTTATATTTCAAAAATTTATTAATCTCTTTGAGATGAGAACACTCCTTCGTGAAGTGATCATCTCCACAGAACAAACAAGGAAAATTCACCTTCCACTTAGGTTTTGTGTCATTCTATGGAGTCTATGTTTTGGTATTCTCCTACTGGTTTCCAGGTTTCTTATTGTTACCTTTTCCTTTCTTCTTATTACCGAGTGACTATGAGGATTGAATTTCATTCACCTCAGTGGAAACAGTAGGAGTAGAAAATGTTGTAGTTGAAGCACTATGTGGTTTATCAGGCTTAGCTGCAAATGAATGTTGGATTGTACCAACAACACCATCCACAAGAATCTCTACAGGTGGATTAGTAGGGTCGATACTAGGACAAGGAGAATTATGAATTAGATCATATAAATTTATGTACTGAGAATAGAATAAGTCAAGATATTGGGCTCGGATAATAGCTTTCTCTTATGTGATGGCACCACCCATGGCCACATCTTGGGCAATAGGAGGAAAAAAGGACTTGGTGAACCAGTCAGCCAAAAGTTGATCTCAAATGGTATCCTTGATTAACCTTCAGAACCTCCTCCACTCATGGATGTGATATGATATGTGAGTAGAGCTATTTTTTCAAAGAGAGGTCAAGAGATCCATACCATTTTCATATCGGATGGCTAAGAGGAAATTATTAAGAAACACAGTTTCCAAAAAATTAAAATCCACAAATGAGTGTTGTGGAATATAGATATACCATTTTGTGGATGTGTCAGTCAATGTTCTCTAGAAGAGACTTAATCAAATAGAATCATCAATAAGGGATTTAGATTAATGCCACAAATGGAAGGTCATCACATGATTCTTGGGATCTTCTCCTCGCTTTCCATAAAATTTTGGAATATCTGACGGAAGTTTGACTGGGATGGTAGGCCAAAATGGATCATGTTGAATGGGGTCATTTATCAACTTAGACAAGTTAGGAAAATCCAATGTAGCCAAAAAATGGAATTTGTCGATTGGGTTGTGGTTAATTATAATACTGATAAGGTAAGGATACCCCGGAAGGACCCAAGGTATTTTGAGGTTGGTCGTAAAATCCACCAAACTATTGATAGTTGGGAGTATTTTGACCCACAAAAGGTGGTTTCACCTGGTTAAGTCTGGCTTGAGGTCCATAAGTAAGTTGAGACCATTAATTGGTAACTCCTCGAGGATAAGGGACATATAAGGGATTATTGTAATGCACCCCTCTAATGTATTAATTACCAATGTTAGGATGTTGTGGAGGGACCCAAGATGATGTAGGAGGATGCGAAGAAGGATCAATAGGACTAAGACCAGTATGACTACTAGGTCCAATAGCTCGAGGGGGAGGATGTGAAATGTTATGTAAAATAGGTACATATGATCCTCTAGTTGTTTCGGATGTAGGAGGCATAAATTGACTTCCAACATTCAACAAACTTATGGAAGGCATAAAATCTCCTCCCATATGTGAATTTGACAAAGGATTTTGATTTGACTATAGCACTCTTGAAGGAGTGGCAATTCTAGACATCGTGGGTGCAGATGGAGAATTACCTAAAACAACACTAGAAGGAATATTTAATGAACTACCTAAAATATCACTAGGTAAAGGGTAGGGAAATGGTATTCTAGAGTTTGGGGTCAACTCCATAGCTAACACATTCATGGTAGTAGTGGTACTGAATTGAGAGATAGCTTAACCATGGGCAGTTTCCCAAAATGGAGCATTAGGACCAAATATAGGAGCCATTGTTTCATCGGGATGAAATTGATTAAGCCGCTAGCTCTGGAAGGAGTTGGGACGACAAAGGATGTGTTTCGAGAGGATGGTTGTTCCACTAGTGGTGGTCCTGATAGGTCTATCATGGGAGAATTAGGAAGAGGAGATTCAACTACTTCCTCTTCAACTATAATTCCTTCTAGTTCACGCATAGAAGCACTACTTTCCTCAGAATTGTTCTCCATGTCTATTTCCATAGGAGGTTGAGCTGGAGAATTCAAAGTATTTTCTAGTGATAACCCTTGTAACCGACTAGACCTCCTCCATGGGAAATAAACCACTTTGTAAAAATAAAATTGATATCAGGAATAAGAAATCCTATCTAGTCAGGAAACGAAATGCTACTCAAGCTAAAGCAACAATCAGAATTTGTGATAGGAGTGGTAAAAATTTAGTATCCTCACTGGATTTTCAAACCACCACAACTTGCAATATACCATAGGTTCCAATAGTGAAACACGATAGGGAGGATTGGGAACGTACCCTTGCGAGAACACCCGACTTCCTGGACAGCATGTGCATAGTAATCTCTCTGATTGGTGTTCTATGTGTATTTTGGTGATAGGACAGTCAAAGGAATATGCTCATATGGTCTCAGGATCCCTAAAAGTGCCTCCCTATATACACAAGGTACATGGGAGCTCCACTACATAGTAGTGTTGTCTAATTCACAACCATTCGAAAGGGACCTTTCGATATACAAACAAGTACGTGATGCACCTTTCTATATACCTCAAGGTTATGTGAAATTTTGTGCTATATACCATCAGTACATGGAAGAACCACACGATCCCCAAGATGTAGTGCAAGAAAATAATGACATCTCCTATGCTTAAAGATGTCGGAACACATCTCTAACCTATCACACCTTTCTATAAAATTTTAACCTAAGTATACCATTTGATTTTATCTTTTGTTTTTAGGTGAATGCATGAGGTGAGTACACAAAAGTAAAACCATGCAAAATTCTTATGCAAAGCTTTTCTTTCAGTGTTCACAAAATTCCCTACTTAAGGAAGAGATAGAGGTTCGGTTCCTACTTATCTAAAATGACTAAAACCCAAGCAAAAAAATATAGAACTATATCTTCAAACCTATTGCAGGCACATCATGGCTTCAAAACAAGATATTTAAAAAGAAAATGACAAGATCTCTTTTTCGAAAGAAAGACTATGATGACTACTTAACACTACATATTTTCAAATTTCTTCAAAAATTAAACTAAGATGCACACAACACAATTTTCTTTGTGTCTAAGAGTAAGAACACCTAAGAAGTAATCAAAAAGTAAATTCCCGAGAGTCTGCAAGACCAATCAAGTCTCTACTAACTCAACCCTAAGCTTGACCTAGACCTTTCTCTCAATTTTTCAAAATCAAAGAATGAAAACAACCTCAAAATAAACTAATGAAGACTAAAAGAAAATATACTTTCTTTCAATTTGATTAAACAAAATTCAGAGATTTGGATCTACACTTCCTTTTCAGAATTCTTCTTCAACCAAAATACAAACTAAGAGAGGCTCATAAGCCACTATGACCTAATTCTTGGAGATGTAACCTAGAAAATCCTAACCCAGTTTCCATATATTAATTTAGAAATAAAGCTAACATAAGCAATCCAAAACAAGTTCATAAATCCAAAAATACAAATGCCAAGCTTGAAAAATCCATTGGGATTAAAACCCTATTACGAATATTTAATTATTTTATTTAATAGTAAAATAGGATATTTGAATAGATGTGACCATTCGTAAATAGTCACTACCAGGTGTTACCACCTAAGTTGTACTTAGTGGTTTTCTGACAAGTGAGCCTAGTGAACCGAACAGGGTTAACTTGTTCGGACTTCAAAAGGACCTTTGGAATTACTTCTGGGAAGTGCTTGTTGTATCATATCACATGTTCATACCCCATGGGGGAATTGTAATAAATGTTCTAGCATGATAGTGTCTATAAAAGACTCGGTCTCTTAGACATTATTTGTCAATCCGATCAGCCCAGGGTGTTTTTTCCCTTGGTTATTATTGGTTGTTGAACAAACGACTGATAATTTCTGAGTTTTTCAATCTATACCTCCAAAGTTGGGGTGGTCGGCTTGGCGTTTAGGCCTATTAAGATTATTAGAGTCTATGTGTCAATGTATAAACATGCTAGACATCATTTTTGAGTCATATGAACATGTCTAAGTCCCCCTAGGTGTTTTTCAATTTTTCAATTTTTTAGTTTTTTCGGTGTTTTTTATTAAAATTTAATTTTCCCAAAAATTAGGCTATTTTTTAATAGTTTAATTGGAAAAAATGATTTTGTAATAAAAGTGGGCCAAATAATCGGTTTCAGTCATGTAGGTGCTCATTTTCAAGCTAAGAACACCATGTAAACCCATGGACCCACTATTTCCTAGTTTTGAGTGATTTTCCATCACTCAGGTCAGAAAGCCCCAAAAATCAATTATTGATTATTTTAATTAATAAATTGATGAATAATGGAGCAAATCCAAAATCATAAATCAATGGATTCTCAATCGATTTGATTGAAATCAGTCAGATCTGAAGCAGATTGACTGGATCTGACAAATCCTTGACTGAAGGAGGTGATCAAATCAGATCCAGAGTTGATCTTGAGCATCCTTTATGGGGAATTTCGCCCTCCATCTCTCCTCAACACGTTTTGGCTCATCTGGATGAGTTTTGGTGGATGCTTCAGTGAATAGGTTGAGGTGTCGGTCAGATCAGCTCTCCGATTGACAGTTGTACTCAGTGAGACTCAGATCTGGATCAATTAGACATAGATCAGGAATTGATGAACTCTCCATCGGTTGATTTCACTTGATTCCATGAGGAATTGCGCCCCCCCTGGGCTTGATGGCCTGTAATTTGTATATATCCAGGCACAGCCTCCTCTTCCAAGCTAGTGAGAACTGTGATTGAGGTGCTGCTGCTATTGTATTGTTGTAATTCTTCATTTGAAATAAAGAAAATCTTTGGAGGCAATACGGTATGGTGCCATTACATGTGTGTATGATTATTGCCATTTTTTTACTGAGGTAACCTGTATCTGTGGTCATTTTTTGCTAATTTCTTGTAGATCTGTGGTTAAGATTGGTAATTAGCTTATTACAATCTTGATAGGAAAGGTGTTGTTCAATAATTTTATTGACTATCACTCTCCTTTGATGCATGTTTAGAGATCTAGATTTAGCATGTCCTATAAGCTTATATGCATGTTATCTTGAATCTCTTTGTATGTACTAATTGGATCTCACAAGTTTCTTGGCAAGTTCGTTGATTTCAGCTGAGTTGCAGGTTCATACTTTGGAGAGGATGCTGATCTAGTTTGTTTCTTCATTCTCTTAAAAACCTTCCAAAAGGCATAGTCCCTCTACATTCCACCTAAAATCTCCACTGTGGATCTTCAAGGAAAACATCACTTTTCTCCTCTTCTTCCTCCTTCAAAATCAACACTTTACCCGGTTACTTTTTCAGTTCATAGCTGTGATTTCATTTGGATATATTTCATCAAAGTAAAATATACATAGATCTGATATTTCATAGCTCATATCCTAGATCTTGCACTTAAAAAAGTTTCATAAGCATCCTAGATCTAGTTGTAGGGAAATCGTCTTTTTTGCATGAAAATTTAAAGGAAACTTGTAGATCGCATGCATTAGATTTCCTTTCGTTGTTATAAAATTCAATATTCTGCAATATCGGTGCATATTTGTTGTCTGCACAAACAGCAAGCCAAGATACCAAGGAAAGCTTGCTTTCCTTGGTTCCTTTTCTGCTTGTTTAGCTAGTCTTAACTTCATTTTTGTGAGATAAGGTAGGCTGATCCAAAGGTACTCTTAAAGTGATTTTGGGAATTTGTTATATTCTAACATGCTCACTATATTTTAGTAGGTCTAACAGAAAAGAAAGGAAGCTGCTGTCCGAAGTGGCTTTTGGAGTGTTCAAATCCCCCCTAGGGTCTCCCCTTTTTCACAAAATTCTTAAAATTTTTGTATAATTGTAAGATCTTGGTTTCATCCTGTATAAGGACCAAGAAGTTTCTGATATATTATTTCTCTGATATTGTAACCATTTTTAATAAAATTATTCTTCAAATAGGCTCTTTCGAGCCCATTCCCCATCCCCCTGGGGGGATTCATGTCGATGTCCTTTTTGTTATTTTTGCTCATTTATTTTCAAAATAGTATCGATCTAATCTATAGGGTAGTATAATATATTTCATTATTAATTCCATACTCCATATCTTACATTTCAAAGTAATCGTAATACTTACCCACGATTTCCCGAGACCCGAAAGGGGAAAAAGATTCGTGGTAGGATTAATTAAGAAACTAGGATTGTGTATCTATTTTATTTTTTATATCATTTGTTTATCAGAAATTATAAAATTAACCCCTCCTCGATTCCCCGATTGAGATCCACTTGGATCCAAAGAGGTTCTTGGAGGCTTTTTCTTTTAAACAAGAACATCCAGTTTAAAACTTATTAAAATTTACAAGACTCTAGTGTGTATGCTCTGCACTTGGTTGTGGTTCATCCGATCAGTCAAGATATATCAAAATCACTTGGGTGACTAGCATAATTAGGACCCACTCTCCCAATTGACAAACCATCAGGTGAAAATCCAACACCTAGATCAAACCTCTACGGTGGCAAAATACCCAAAGGAAGCGGGAACTTCTGAAAAGTGACCTCAAGGCACCGATCTTTGTCACACCCTAACGGGTGTGTTATGAACAATATCCCCAGAGATTCCATTTCAGCCCACATATTCCTTGCGGGTAGCCGTGAAGGTTTAGTTTTGGACATACTCCAAGTACTCTCGGGTATATCTGGAGTCCCCCCTTTGCCTAATTTAATCAACTCATACTTCACATTTAACTTAAAACATACCAAGATGCAATCGCAAAACATTCACTCCAAGCACATGCAAGCATATTGATTATATTTTTGACTCCATTCTAAGGAACTGGTTAATTTCTTGCTTTATATATATATATTGTGTCTCAGTG
>LPNX010214758.1:512805-570352 GCA_001517045.1 Pseudotsuga menziesii | reverse complement strand
TGAGCCTAAACGGAGGAGTCAAGAACAAGGTGACAGCCTTGACTCGAGACTTTCCCCCAAGGACACACCGAGTGGCTTGAAGATTTATGCCACGTGACCCAGGGGTGTGAAAGGCGGAAACACCAGGCCTATATAAGCTAGGCCCAACATTCATTGTAATCGTCCATTAATTACTATACATTTATATATCCGTTTATTTGAAGATGGAACATCTTCCTCCCTAGACCTAGATACATGCTAGCTTAACACAGATATGGGCTAGCATATTACACCAGATACAGTTGTATTAAGAGTCCAACCGAATATGGTTGCTCCAAGTGGTATCAGAGCGGATTCGCTCCTTCGACTTGAGCTTGATTTTGGCTCATCCACTCCCTTTTCACTCCGCTGCTCCTCTCTCGGTTGCACTCTGATGCTACCATCCACCAACCTCCACTCCATTCGCACCCATACTCTAGGTTTTTCTCTTGCAGCCTGCTTTGCGCCCTCTCGTAGCACCCTCATGCTGCTGCTCCTTCCTTTCACACCAACATCACTCCATCCACTGCATCCCTCATTCCCCTCCTCCACGCCCTTCTTCTCCACATGCTAACATCTTCCTCCACTTCATTGAGCTGCTCATCTCGACTATCCTGGCTCCCTCAACTCTTCATTCCACCCATGCTTCCTACAGCTCTTCCTTCTACCCATGCCCTCCTCAATTTGTGCGCTGCGTACCACCCTTGCAACACCCTCATCATACCTCCATGATCCTCCCCGCTCTTCCACTCCCACCCATCCTCCTTTGTCCTACCAACCCTCCTCACACACTGCGCTACGGCTATTAGACTGATCGTGACTCCCTCCGGTGATTGCCTTACCTCATCTCCACAACCGCCAACCTTCACGCCTGTAAACGTACAAAACAATTTGTAATAAAAATTATATATTATATAGAATAATAATATAATAATTTTATTAAAAATATATATCTGTATATAATAATATTATTTCATTATAATATTACAAAATTTCAAAAACATTAATAATAATAATTTTTATTATTTTAAAATTGTTAAAAATAATAATATTATTAAAAAAAATTATTATTGTTATTATTAAATATAATTATAACCTTCTTACCTTGGGAGAAAAAAAAGTCCCTTTACAACATCCATGGCATCTTATAGTGACGAATTCATAAATCTCCTTGAGAAAATCCTTAAGGATATAGATAAAATAAAGAAATCTATTGACAAAATGTTTAAAGAAAATGAAGATGGATGTGAAAATATTGTAGAATAAATCACCCAATCTAATGTAAAAGATGAAGATACAGAAGAGTATCATGTCATTTCCAATGAGAGTAATGGCATCAATCAAGATATTGTGCAAGGCAAAGATATAACATACCCTAGTAATGAAGAAAATGAAAATATTTGACAAGGAAAAAGATGATCTTGACCAAGATTGTGATAAGAGACAAGTCGATGTTACTAACAATAACGATGACCAAGGCATTGACAAGAATATCACAATAACAAACGCATGAAGGTTATATGTCATCACAAGGACTTCTATAAAGAACATCAAGGAAAACAACTATAATATCTATCACACACAAGATAAGAATGATGTTCTTGTGAGCATTATAAGCATAAAGAACCCGTTCAAGGGAACTGACACAAAATATGCTATGAATGACAACACAAAAATAGTTAAATCAAACACTCACACAAGTGGGAAAAACATAAACAAAACTTCACTGAGTTCACACTTAGTACAAATTCCAAGACAAAAGAATCAAAATGAAGCAATGGTCGTAATCAAAATTGTGTGTCTCAAATTACCAGTGCGACATAGAGCCAGGATAAAATATGACACCATCAAAACTCATCTTTAAGGACAAAGCTTTCCTTAACAGGAAGGCAATGTTATGAATATTTAATTATTTTATTTAATAGTAAATTAAAATATTTTAATAGATGTGACCATTCGTAAATAGTCACTACCAGGCCTATATAAGCTAGGCCCAACATTCATTGTAATCATCCATTAATTACTATACATTTATATATCCGTTTATTTGAAGATGGAACATCTTCCTCCCTAGACCTGGATACAGGCTATCTTAACCCGGATACAGTTGTATTAAGAGTCGAATCGAATATGGTTTCTCCAAACTCTACATGGCACCACTTCTTAAAGGTGTAGTACAGAGCATTACAACTATGGTAATGTCTCTTTCCAACAGGAACAGAGCGGTGGCACCGCCCTTTGTCCATTGGATCTGCATCGTGGCATCACTTGTTTCCACTACAGAAAGTGCAAACACTGCTCTTGGTACACTACCTAGGTGTGGTGGAGGTTGCAAGTTCCAAAACAAGACACAAGGAGAAAAAGAGAATGTTAATGTTCAATTTATTGGCATCAAATGATAATAAAAATCCAAGAAATAAAGTATATGAGGAAAATCTTGATAGATCTAAAGAAGTTTTGAGCAATCTCAAATCCAATCCAACTAAACAACTAGTAGATATGATTAATGAAGAAATTGAAGTTTGAATCAAAGGAAAGAACTAATAACTAAGAAAGACCGGATATTCTAAACACTATCCCTAGTATGGTCACCATATTTGTTATCGGAAATACTTAGCTTCTGTGGACAGAAGTTGTTTCCCTAGCCTGAAATATTCTAAGCTAGAACAAATGAGTAACAACAATGAGAAGCACTTCCCCTAAAATTGATATATACTTGGAATGGGATCTTTCACTTGTCATACAATATATTGTACCAATATTTTGGAATGTTGGATCTCCACAGATTCACCTGCAAGAATAACACAACAAAATAATACAAGATCAAAGTACCAAGTACAATCTATAATACTATGTTGATGACTAGGGAATTCAATAATGAAGCAAGTGATAAGTACACAATATGATTCATGGGAAAGGAACTTTCATTGCATAAATAGAATAATAGAGAGAAATTACAACCAAGATCCTTAGTGTTGAGAAGTCTCTTCTCAAGTAAGATCTTTCCTCCAAAGCTTCAAACTTGTCCACCTAGTGCCCACTCTCCTTGGCTAGATTTGGCCATAGTTTTGATATTGTAGCATAATCTTTCTCCCCTTATCCATGGGGGATGAGCCAAGATTTATATCCATGGAAGGATAGGGATGGTTGAGATTAATATGGATGAGGTGGAGGGGAGATCCTACAAGGAGGGATCTCGAGTCCAAGTGGTCAAAGAGTCTAGGGATAAGGTTTCCATGAAGATGAGGCTCGAAAAGTTTCATGAATATTCTCATTTTATCTTTAAAACTCAAGCACCGCTCTTTGTCAACTAAGACAGAGAGTTACCCATAGTGCACCTCTCATTGTATATAAAGGAAGGTGGCGGTGGAACCACTTTTTTTTCATGGAAAATAGGTGTTAAGCATTGGGGTAATGCACATTTTCCAAGAGGAAAGTGTAGTGGTGGACAAAGGCATGAAATCACTAAGCCAAGTCCAAATTCAACTTCATAACTTGGGGATTGGAGGCAAGTTCTGATGTTTGGTTCTCATAACATGATGATGACGATAAATGTGGGTAACAAAGATTCATATCTGTAGGCACTTATACTACTTCCAGAAGAATTCCATGCTTATTGGCACTGTGGACCTCCGAGGCAAATCATGATTACAACTCAAATAAAATTACAATCCACTATCTGATTCACTCAACTCGGTAGATAATTTTAATACTCAAAATTTTATTGAAACCTTGTTATAAATCCAACATAACCGATACAAATGTCAGACAACTGTATTACTCTGGCTGCGAGACTGAATTAAGATCATCACCACTAGAACTTGAAAATGATTAAAACCTAAAAAATCCAGGAAATCCAGATCCAAAACTAAGAATTAGATTGGTTTTATTAATTCCATGAATTAATGACAAGTATTGCATTCTACTAGTTCACGAGACTAGAAAAATTGCATCTTCAATTACTGCAAGCTTATGAAACACCCCCCATGTTAACTTTAACCTTCCCAGGATTACTGCTCGGTGACTCTCATGTTAAGCTAAAATTTAGATACACCAGATTAAACAACTCTCGCACTTATATTTCCGTCGTATGTGCCAATTCACACTAGAGTCTATGAATTCAGCATTTACTAGCGAAACAAACCAGGAAACACATACCATCAGTCAACCATTCACAACCAGTATAACCACTCCATTTCTATAATTCCCAAAGACCCATTTCATAGCAAGAGAACTGATGAACTAGATATTAACAGCTAATGAAAACATACAATAATGAACAAATGGGATAAGTGAAAAACAACAGACCTTGGAGAATTCATTCTGATGATCAATTTCTGGTATTCACAATAAACGTCTAGAGAATTTTCCCAGTGCATTTTTGTTTAGATTAATAACCGAAATGCAAGCTTATACTCTACAACATAAATGAATGCAATGGGAAACTCTCAACACATATACACAAGCTCTGTGGCAGTCGCACGCAAATACTGGCAAGTGAGATTGAATTCAAAGAGTCAATAAAAACCCAAATTAGGCAAAGAACAGATAGTTGGAATCAAAGATGATACGTTTTTTTTTGGTGTTTTTGGGTCTTCTTCTTTTATTCTTCTAAATTAAAGTCAACCCAACTAGCTCCTTTATTTTTTAGATATTGCAGTTCTCTACCTGCTACCACCGCCACTTTCTAATTCGTTTACCTCTCATCTCAGCAGTCCCTTATCTCTAACTACTGCAATGCATCAATAACTACAGAAACCAATGCACTAGTGTTCATCCCTATCGGGAGTCGCTTACATTTTGAATAATGAACAGGATTGCAAAAGAAAACGAAAATGAAATGCAACATGCTAGTAAGTAACACGTTAGGATATAGTGTAATGTAACGTATGGATATTATGTTTGAGCATGATTTTACGAGGTGGCACACGCTGAACCAGAAAGAAGGACCTCAACCAGAAAAATGGAAGAGGGGTTAATAAGAACAGAGACGTTCAACTTCAAACCGAAACCTTGAGAGAAAACCAGCTTTCGTCTCTCTTCCACGCATAAATATTTTCTCCACAAATAAATTTCCTTACCAGGCCCAAATAAATCATGTAGAGCCCAATTAAGTATAAAACATGAAATATCCAGCCAAGTGCAAAAATAGGGTGTTATTCCCTCTATAAATTGGATTAATTCCTCGTAGAGGCGGTAACAAAATAGGTATAGCGCCAATAAGACTTGATAATGGCTTTCCCATCTTCAGTTTCTTTTTCTCTTCTAATAAATGGGTCAATTTACAATTTTTTTACCCCCAACAAGGAGCTTAAGACATGTCTATCCTATGTTTCCCTCTCATTTCCTTCTGATAGTAGACGACTTGAGCAGGGAAGTCAAAGAGGCTAAAAAGAAAGGATCTCTAAAACGATTAGAGTAGGTATATATTTAATTTAATTCTCATATCTATTAATTGGAGTTGTTATCTTATTTGCGTTACATATTGTGATGGAAGCAGAAAAAGACGAGGAAATTATGTAATTATAGTGCAGTACAATAGGGATGGAAGTGAGTTCACACAAATCAAATATCCTATTTAATGGTTCAAGAAAGAAGGATACTTCAAATACCTCCATTCATTGTATCTTCCTAATTTGATTATGAAGTGATAACCAAAAATAGGTTGAAAACAAGAATTGAGAGGACAACGAAATTATTGTTGGTTTGAATTGCAATATGTTTAGTTTCAATTTGAGAGTTTAAATATGCGACTCGTAATTGTTGTTTCCAATAGATTTTTCTCCAGCAATTAAAATCGGAACAACTCATTAACATGGAAAACAGATAAATGCATCCCTCTACATGGATTCATGTGGAACAATTTTCAGTTTTTATTTTTCCTCTGTATCAGTAATTGTAATAAATTGGTGGAGCTAAAGGGAAAGTTGGAATTTGGAGAATTGATGTACAACATGACATGTATGGTTGGTGATATGACATAATTTACTATCCCTTACTAGATAATATGGGTAAAACTTGACAAGGTGTAATAAAAGATGGAAAAACAAAGCTATCAATAAAACCCTGACTTATGAAAGGCAGATAAGAGAAAGTCTCATACATGTAAAGCATTATATCTTATGCATGGATTAACTCAAATCAGTTGGTAGTTTATTGGGCACTGAAAACATTCCCTTGGTATCCCACACCCTAAAGAAATAAGCATTTAAGGGAAGCTTAAGTGTTGTATAAATTGAATTGAAAAGTGTTGAAGGTGGGTATTGATTGAATGCCTTTATGAAGGTGCATAGATGCAAGGACGAGTAGTATATGACAACCCTCAAATTATATATTATATTACTATAATGTGACTCATACAATGACCAAATCATTAAATGTGACTCATACAATGACCAATCCCAAGCTGTGATCACTTAGGGATAATAAACTCCCAGTTTCCATGCATGGAAATAAGTTCAGAGGGCACTAAAATACCCCAGGTCAATTCATGTCATAAAAAGGCCTACTAGGAGGGTATATAAATAATAATTACCACCCATAAAGTAATGTTAGAATTAAAAAATAGTGCCAAGGTTTAATTCAATAAGTTGACAGTTTTAACATTCTTAAGTGCCAAGATGCCAAGGTTTGAGATGAATGACTAGATAAGTCGTCAGTTTTGACATTCTTAAGGTTTAAGTTTTATTTATTGCAGCATATTTTAGTTTGATCTTTCATTTTATGTAAACCTTCTAACTATTCATTTGGAATGCGTATAAAACTCAATTGTACGTTTCTCATGTTGTTACGGAGAGAAATTCCTATGGCTTGGGGTACCACAACAGACAGCTTGACTCCAAAAATCAATCCTTTCCAATATGCAATAGAAAGTAAATGTCTAACACTAAAGGATCAGACCTCATACCTTATTCCGGACGGTTGAAGTAGATCCCCGTTGAGCTTTCCAACTTCAGCTTGAATTGATAGATTACTTCCTCAACAAGAAGTAAACAATACAAGCATTTTATATATCATGGTGTTAGATCGATTCTAGCATATATAATCAATAATGTATAAGCATTTGACATAATCCAATGGATAAAACATTCATTCAAACACACATTATTGGACAGGAAAAGATATTTCTATTATTATAAATCAGAGATTACAAGATACAACCTCTCACAGCACGTCTGTGAACCGAAGAAACTGAATCCCCCACTTGGGCCTCCATCACTTCAATCCTCCATCTCTTTATCACAAGCTCACAAGCAAAAGGCAAGCTTGGGAAGAACACACTAGTGCTCCAAGGGACAAAGGGATGAAAAATCAAGCATAAGTTCCAGCAACAATGGACTATAGTTTCTTTGCTCTCAATTCTCTCATATGCCTTCAATGTACCATAGAGTTCCTTATATATCTTTTCAAAGGGGTAATGAAAGGTCGAATCCGAGCGATTTCAAGGCATAGGGAAGGCCATGAGTCAAGTGAGTTGGATCCATGTCAAGGAAAACTCCAAAAGGATTTGGATTTTGTACACATCCTGATGTACGCGGTTTTAGTGGTCAAACCCGCGTATATATGCGCTTATAGGTTTAAAAGTCACGTGTATCATTTTTCACATGTTTTTAGGGATGGTCAAGGAAACATCAAAGGACAAAAAATGGTCCATGGGGTCTAAGGAGTCTGTAGCGGGACAGGGGAAGGCCATACAAAGTGTGATTCACCTGGAGTGGTAAAATCAGCTATAACAGATGCCCCCTAATGTGTAAGGTTAGAGGGGTCATACGATGGCTGAAATACATTATAAGTCCATCCCAGAAGTGGAGTGATGAAGTATCCCAAATGGAATACCAGCCACCCAATCAGCATAGTACAATAATACAACTCTGCATATAACTGCAAATACATATACCAGTCCTGGATACATAAGAGTACAATGGCCATGAATAGGCATGATACAAGATATCACATAAGTGGTCATCACCACGTACAATATACATAGATTAGAATCTCCATGATGAAGATATACAAAGGACCATGATCTCCCTAATGGCTGAAGATATATAATAGATCAAGATCTCCATAATGGCTGGAAATGTCTGACATATACTGGAATCAAGTCATGAGAGCTAAAATCTCATGAGCACTGGCACGATCAAGGAGGTAGCATATAAGGGATGCCACCAATCTAAAAAGTCTTCTACACAAACTGCTACAAGTACATTTCCTACTATGCAAATAGAGGTGTCGAGGTCGAACATAGTAGTCCATTGTCTAATTACCAGTCATTAACGTATACCATTAACAGACGCGAGATCACCCACCGATAATGAAAATGAGAATCAAGGTACTAGAGTGCAAACTAACAAGTGTGAATAAATGTGTTGAGTTCGAACACTTGAGAGGATCCATCAATCAGGGGACATTGATGTATTCCCAAAGACTATCGATGGTGAGAGAACCTGCCACTGATGACTGCAAGTCTCAAGGCACTCAAACTGACTCTAGATTCCAATCCTAGAATAAATGATCTAAAGTCGAAGGGATGAAATCCGCTGAAAAAAGGGCATTAAGGAATCCCCCATCATGCAACATGAGGTACTCAGCAAAGCTGTATAGTGTGGAAGGACTCGATCATAAGGTGCACGAACCAGTAACTGTACCGGGAATGGCCGACATGCAAATTCAAGATTACTAAGGAATGGCCGACTCAGGCTTCAACTTCCTTCAAACAAGAGCATAACACCATATGGTGACTGAATGAAGACAACATAGACTCAATATACAAACTGGGACATCTCTACGACATAGGAGGCATCGACAGAGGCTCCATGGGCATTGGAAGCTTAACTAGTCGGTGGAGATAAGCTCAGATAAATGAGTACAGCTCCTAAAGTCAAACTATAAACCCAACCAATGGATGTGGTATACAATTCTCTATTCGAAGGCGACATGACTCGATAGATGCCAAACATAACATCTTTCCTTGTCCAGCTTTTTGGTTTTTTAATTTTTTGATTTTTTTGGACTTTTTCAATTATTTAAAAAGCTTGAAAAAGAATAAAATTTCTTTATAGTTACAGACTAGGAGGAGACGAGTATCATAAGTGCAAATAAACTAGTTCCAAGCATTGGAACATACCTATTCTCAATGCAAGGATACATGTGTAGGATATCGATACTCGAGAGAAAAGCCCCTCCCGATAAAAAGGGAATCAAGCTGCAAAGGATAAAAAATGGCTCTTCATGGCTAGACATAAGACAAGCTCGGGCTATATGGCTGATACTCAAAGTCAGGGAAGCTGGCATAAGGCTCAATGAGGCAGGCAAAGCTCATGATAATGCAATTACAACTTGACATATACAAGGGATTCCCAGGGAAAAAGGCCAGCATAAAGTTCAAGAGGAGTATGAAGCTCTTGCTCAAGGACATGGCGGGACTAAAAGGGACTCCTGGACCTAAGAGAGAACTCACAGCATGGGTACCAAATGCAAAAGGGAGCTAACTAGGACACCCATGTATAAAAAAGCTCTACCATTCACATAATATCACTTCTAACAGTAGCATGAAGGTTTCGTGATATCATGGAATGGGTTCGTACCTAAGGTTAGGATGGAATGGTCATAAGGCAATGCATAAGTGCAAGTGAATGTGAAATCCTAACCTATATGCCAGTTCAGACATAATACATGTGATAGAAACGAACGGGTTGAAACCTAAGAGAGAGTGTAAAAAAACTGGACCCTACATGACAACCATATTAGTCCAAAACAACCCAAGATAGTCAATAAAGAATCCAAACTATAGGATATAGGGATGAATGATCATGACAACTGCACCCAAAGGAAACAATGCGGTGAACAATGGGACATACAATGGAAAGTAAGGTGTGGACCCAACGTTCACGCATCCACTACCACCCCCGTGACGGTGACCACTGGTGTAAAGACCGAGTGAAGAGAATAAAAATCTTCCACAAATGGAGTAGAGGATGTAATATGACCATTCCCAAATATATGAGCACAGTAAGGGGTTGTGATGCCCCCAATTCTGACACCAGGGTCTGTACTAGGACTAAGGACGGGTGAGAGGATACCAGACATGCCGAAAATAAAAGGACCCAAACTCAAGAGAGCATAAATATACTCAAGTAACCACAATCCTAAAGGCCAACTAGCACACAAAGAGCACACTACTAAGAAAATCTACAACCAAAATACAAGCAAACCAACGGGAGGATATGTGAGCTCCCAAATGCAGTAGGTATGTCTCGCCTAGGAGAGGCTAGAAACTCCCATACACTACAAGCGGAGGTACGTAACCAATTATAGTGGCCCTCAGCTTCAATGCATAAAGCAACTGTGTTGTCCGACCTCTACCTGGCCAGGACACCCGCAAAATAACCTCTGCGAAGTACCCCCTCGATAACCTAGGTAAGGCCACTAAGGTCACCTCAATATAATCAATGCTCAAGTGGACAGTCGCAGGTGGGATTGACCATATGGGCAAGGTAGCAAATCCCGAAACTCTCGAAAGAGCCCCTAGATATGAATAAAATCCTGGAAATATCTCCAGTGCTACTCAGTTATGACTAGGGGTCATCCCAATCAATAACCACTCACACTGCCTCGTGCTTAACTCCCTTTTGAGAGGAGGATCCTAAGAAACATTGGTTATACCAAGGATTTCACACACTCACCTGGACAGACACATACATGTTGTTGTTTGGTGGTCTTGGAGAATTCACTTACAATGAACTATTCCAAGACCGTAAAACCTAGTCTTGTTGGTGCACCCTATAAAATAAAATCGTGTAATTCATTTTATTATGCGTTGATTTTATTTGGATGTAATTACTCAAAGGGACATAGCCGTGTAACTAGTGATATAAAGACTCAGCAGTGAAATAAAAGTACACACCATAACCAACAATGTTAAGTGCAATCTTTGTCAAATGAAAAATAGGGTATGCCACTACATGAGATGCATAAATATATATTCCTTTCCGAATGTCAATGCAATCCTTCCTATATGAAATCCTAAAAACAAATCTCATCCAAGTAATCCAATGCAAGTACCTTCTCAAATCCATATCTAAGATGCAACTAAGAGTGCAACTACTTTGTATTTTTCAATATAAAATAATGAAAAATGCAATAAAAGTCATTTAAAACTCTCAGTCTTTGCAGCAAGTATAAAACACAAGCCCACTAAGACACTGAGACAAAAAGAGTAATGCACTAATGGAAAAACAAAAAGGGAAAATGACTAAAACTAATTTCAAAGAAAAAATCAATGAAAAAGCGGTCTTTGGGCGCAAAAGAAGCATCCAACAGACAACATCAGACCCAAGGAAGACCCAACCACACTCATAACCCACCCAGCAACTTCCCACAACATCAAACTCACCAAAAGGGAGGATGTACTAGTGATATGAAGACTCAGCAGTGAAATAAAAGTACACACCATAACAAACAATGCTAAGTGCAATCTTTGTCAAATGAAAAATAGGGTATGCCACTACATGAGATGCATAAATATATATTTCTTTTTTAACATCAATGCAATCCTTCCTATATGAAAGCCTAAAAACAACTCTCATCCAAGTAATCCAATGCAAGTACCTCCTCAAATCCATATCTAAGATGCAACTAAGAGTGCAACTACTTTCTATTTTTCAATATAAAAGAATGAAAAATGCAATAAAATTCATCTAAAACTCTCAATCTCTGCAGCAAGTATAAAACACAAGCCCAGCAAGACACCGAGACAAAAAGAGTAATGCACTAATGGAAAAACAAAAAGGGAAAATGACTAAAACTACTTTCAAAGAAAAAATCACTGAAAAAGCAGTCTCTGGTCACAAAAGAAGCATCCAATAGACAACATCAGACCCAAGGAAGACCCAACCACACTCACAACCCACCTAGCAACTTCCCACAACATCAAACTCACCAAAAAGGAGGATGTACGTGACTATTTAAAGAACAGTTGCGTATATACGCGACTTTTGGCCAAAAACCTACGTGTATACGCGGATTTTGGCCAAAAACCTGTGTGTATACGCGACTTTTGGCCAAAAACCTGCATATACAGAGAAGGAAGTGGTAAAAAGCAGGAAAAGGGTCAAACCAATAAAGGGGAGTGTAAATGGATGAACATACTATAAAATGCAACACAGAAACAAGGAGAAACAAAGAGCAAGTCAAGAATATCAAGCCCATTGTGTCGATAAAAACCCCCAAAGGTAAAATGACTAGAAACTCCCCACCAGAGTCACCAATTCTGTTACAGAGAGAAATTCCTATGGCTTGGGGTACCATAATAGACAACTTGAATCCAGAAATCAATCCTTTCCAATATGCAATAGAAAGTAAATGTCTAACACTAAAGAATCAGACCTCATACCTTATTTCATATGGTTGAAGTAGATCCCTGTTGAGCTTTCCAACTTCAGCTTGAATTGATATATTACTTCCTCAACAACAAGTAAACAATACAAGCATTTTATATATCATGGTGTTAGATCTATTCTAGCATATATAATCAATAATGTATAAGCATTTGACATAATCCAATGGATAAAACATTCATTCAAACACACATTATTGGACAGGAAAATATATTTCTATTAATATAAATCAAAGATTACAAGATACAACCTCTGACGGCACGTCTGCGAACCGGAGAAACTGAATCTCCCACTTGGGCCTCCACCACTTCAATCCTCCATCTCTCGATCACAAGCTCACAAGCAAAAGGAAAGCTTGGGAAGAACACACTAGTGCTCCAAAGGACAAAGGGATGCAGACTCAAACATAAGTTCTGGCAACAATGGAATATAGTTTCTTTTCTCTCAATTCTATCATATGCCTTCAATGTACCATAGAGTTCCTTATATAGCTTTTCAAAGGGGTAATGAAAGGTTGAATCTAAGCGATCTCAAGGCATAGGGAAGGCCAGGAGTCAAGTGAGTCGGATCCATGTCAAGGAAAACTCCAAAAGGATTTGGATTTTGTACACATCCCAATGTACGTGGTTTTAGTGGTCAAAACCGCGTATATACGCGCTTATAGGTTTAAAAGTCGCATGTATCATTTTTCACATGTTTTTAGGGATGGTCAAGGAAACATCAAAGGACAAAAAATGGTCCATGGGGTCTAAGGGTTCTGTAGCGGGACAGGGGAAGGCCATACAAAGTGTGATTCACCTGGAGTGGTAAAATAAGTTATAACACATGTCTAAAGACAACCCTAATATATATTTTAGTTATGTGCAATGCTCTAGTATAGGATATGGCGTGGTGCATGAACCAATCTATCTTTATTTATGCATTTAAAAAAATCTATCTGAAATTATGCACCATAGAAACGCTTCAGATATTTGAATAATATAGGGACATTGAAAAATCGTTACTTTATAGTCCATATTCCAACACACTTGGACCTAGCAATGCTAAGAGACTACAGTGAATAAAATAGGGAATGGCATTTCACTGGGGCTAGTAGGATGTTTCGGGTTTAAGGTTAAGGGTGGTTTTTTGGTCATGTTGTAAGAGGCCTATATGCCAATTTCAATTTGTGGTAGCATGGTGGTTGTGTTATTGGTATTTCAAGAAGAGTAAGGAACCCTTCCTTTGGGTCATTGTGTGCTTCGATATATGATCATTGATGTGAGCATATTCACAAAATGTATTGTATTTTTCCAAATTCTAGTATATAATACCATATGATTTTTTCCTTGCAATATATACATATATAGCTACCCCTTCACCATCCAAACAGTAGATTAATCAAGACAAAACTGAATTTTTTCATCCCTTTAGTACCATTCCTTGTGCAAACAACACAACAAAAGAGCCATTTGATTAATCTAAAGCATGAAATCATGAATTTTGGAACCAACCTATGTTACCAAATTGTGGAGCCAAACATGTCTGTGCCATGCTTAATACCACTAGATATACTCATCAAAACAATCAATGGGTGAAAACGTGAAGTTGGGTAACACTTCCATGACAATCGAGTGCCCGAGCAACATAACAGATGTTATTCGGTTGAATAACTATATTTATTCGGCCGAATTATGGTTTTGTTCAGCCAAATAACTATAGTTATTTGGTCGAATAACGGATCCTTTATTCGGTCGAATAAATTTTAACAGTGAACCATTTAATTTAACGGAACACATAGCCGGCCAGTAATTTTTACCGACATCTCAATTTTTATTCGGCCGAACAATTGTTCGGTTGAGCAATGGTTCCACCGAATAATTGTTCGGCATAAAAGGTCGACTGCAGCCTCATTTTCACTGTTTACGCCTGCAGTCAATGGTTTCTTCCCGCATGTCGCACCACCATGTCGTGCTTGTTCCACCACCCTATCATTCTTGTTTCGCCACCTATCTCGCCACCCAATTTGTCGCCCATCGTCCCCGCATCCGCCTGTAGTCCTGCCTTTTTTACATTGTGTGAACATCCGCCACCCTGCCATCTATTTGACACTCTCTCGGCATGGAGATATATTCATGGAGGTCTGTTTGGTGTGGAGGTCTGTTCGTGGAGGTCTGTTCAGCGTGGAGGTCTGTTCAGCGTGGAGGTGTGTTCGTGTTCTATTCATGGCCTATTCATGCTCTGCTCTCTTTTTTCAGGTTTTTTTTTGCAATTTTTTTTATAATTTGAACATTGAACAAGTGATTCATGGCTTGTTGTAGCTAATGGTTTAAATTTGTTTTTCGTCGTAGTTTTTTTTTATTGTATAGTTTTTTATCTTAAATTTTGCATATGTTAATTAGTAGTGTATGTTAATTAGCAGTGTAGAGTTCTTTTAATTTTAATTATAGTTCATAGGTATTATGAGTTGATGAACTCTGGCCATTTGGACATAATTGAAATGGACAGAGTTGATGAACTCTGGCCATTTGGACATAATTGAAATGGACAGAGTTGATCAACTCTGTCCAAAAAATGGACAAAGTTGACCAACTCTATCCATCGACAAAGTTGATCAACTCTGTCCAAATGGACAGAGTTGATCAACTTTGTTCACATGGACAGAGTTCATCAACTCTATTCACATAGACAGAGTTGAAAAAAATATTATTACACAAAATTCCAAATATTATTGCAATTATTACCAAAATTGAGGTTAGGATCATTCCCATTAATTTTTGTCATAAAAGAATCAGAAATAACCTTTATAATGCTTATTCGTTACAATTTATACTTACCATTATATTAGGATATTGTAGTATTGTTTTTTTTAATTTTATTTCATATGTATTATGAGGAAGACTTTCATTGATGAACTCTGTCCAAGTGGAAAAATTTGATGAACTATGTCCATGTGGACAGAGTTCATCAACTCTGTCCATGCAGAGTTTATCAACTCTGTCCCTAATCACTTTACTTACCATAAGGGATTTTAGTTTTTTTTTATAAATCATAAACAAAAAAATATTATTATACATAAAATACAAAATATTACCAATTACTGATTATTTGAACTATGTATTTCTAAAATAAAATACCAAATATTACAAATAACAATTATTATTACACTGAGGTTAGTCTCATTCTCGTTAATATATGTCATAAAAGAATCCCAAATAACCTGTATAATGATTATTAGTTACAGTTTATACTTACCATGTTATATTAGGATATTGTACTAATTGATCTGATTATTAAGCCTATAAATAGCCAAAGATCAACTCTGCAATCATAAAAGTAAGATCTCTTTGTGGTTAAGCTTTAACATATACAAAGGGTTATAGAAATAATATATATAAAGTAAACTACTTATACCTAAGCCCTAAGCTAAAATGATTACAACCTGTATTAATATGAAGTAATATGCAAATGCTGATGATTACACTTTTCATAATATAACTTTCTGTACATTGTTAGCAGGTATTGTTCGTCTTTTTGGTGGTTGGTTTGTTTTTATTCCTTCATTGTTCGAGTTTATTTGTAGATATCGGTCACGGTGTCATTTATATAAAGAAGGATCATTTATCTTTATTTGTAGATATGGGTCATAGAGTATTTGGAGTTATATATATGATTGGTCAAATCTATAACTCCAATTACTCCAAGACTGATATCTACACATCTACACATAAAATTTAGAGGAAGCAGAAGTAGTAATGTTTTTACTTGTTTATTCTTCAAGGTATGTACTATTACCCAAATTTATCAGTCGATAGTCAATCTTTGGAATGTTAAGAATCAATCTAGGGATTTTTTTTATGATTTTATGGAATAATGATAATATTTGTAGATATAATTTATGTATTAGTTTAGGATTTAAATTAAGATTTATGTTTATGAATTGATTCTTTGACATAAAGAAATGTAACTTTTACTTAATATTTGACAAAATTGGTTTCACTCATTTAAAAAATCAAAAACACAAATATTGGCACATTAATTTCTCATACACCCAACAATAAATTAGCTATATTTATTTTATGAACTATTAGATAATATTAGTGACATCTAGGTCCTTATTAAAAACTTAGTTTTTTAAGTAGCTAGGTATTTGAGGCATTAACATGTAGAATTTGAATATGTCATGAGTTGATATATTACATAATATCAGGGACTTTTAGGTCCTTATTAAAAACTTAGTCTTTTTAGTAGCTAGGTCTTTGAAGTTGAAGAATTAACATGTAGAATTTAAATATGTTATAGGTTGATATTTGTGTAAATTTGTAGATATCATATCAAATGAAAATAGATAATAAATTAGCTATATTTATTTTAAGAACTATTAGATATAGTTAATAAATTAGCTATATTCATTTTAAAAACTATTAGATAATATTAACATCATCTAGTTTCTTATTAAAATCGTAGTTTTTTTAGTAGCTAGGTCTTTGAAGTTGATAAATTAACATGTAGAATTTGAATATGTGATGAGTTGATATTTGTGTAAACTTGTAGATATCATATCAAATGGAAAGGGAGAATTCTTTGAGATAGAAGCGTAGGAGGTCATCACATTCTTCAGGAGTTGGTGTCCCAAATGAAAATCGAAGATTGTCGACTTCACATCGGGATTCAAGCTTATTGTATAGTTCACATTCATCTGATCATCGACGTAGCGATAGTAATAGACATGATCATTAGAGGAAATTCCAATTTAAAATGGGCATTCCAAATATAATACAAATTCCATGTCATCATGTATTAGCCAATCAAAATGATTTAAAATTCAAAAAGGGATCACCTCTTAAACAATTTTTAATATAAATTTGGGGATAGGTATCATTAAAAAAACTAATTTTTTTGTTCGTATTTTCGACATATCTCCCTATGTTTTTACTCAAATTTCGATTAGGAGAGCTCATTGGATGCAGAATTAAATTCCTCATCCAACGAGTACCCACTCGGCATACTTTTGACAGGCCCCTCTACCCCAAAATCAAGAAATACCTAAAAAAATGTGATGATGATGTCAACGAGTACCCACTCGGCATACTTTTGACGGGCCCCGCTACCCCAAAATCAAGAAATACCCTAAAAAATGTGATGATGACATCATCATTATGTTTTTTCACGTATTTCTTGATTTTGGGGTAGCAGGGCCCATAAAAAGTATGCTGAGTGGGTACACATTGGATGAGGAATTTAATTATGCATCCAACAAGCTCTCCCAATCGAAATTTAAGTAAAAACACAGGGAGATATGTCGAAAATAGGGACAAAAAAGTAGTTTTTTTTTTTTTCCTCCAAAATTAATAAATATTATTTTATTAATTTTCCTTAGGAGGCCCATTTTGAGTTGAAATTTACTCTAATGTCTCATTTATTTTCTATAGGTGAACATGGATCTTGACCTTCTATACAGGGGACAAGCGTGGATGCAAATCAAGGTTCACAAGAGGCTCGTCATCCTACACAGGGTGGTGAAGGTCAAGCTAGGATGAAATATGTTCAACTAGCTGAGGGTTGTACACCCATTTCAACCTATCCATTAGATCTACTGGAGGAGCTTCCATGGGAAAGTGGTCTTCAACAAACAACCCTTGAAAGTTGTAGGGCTCACTATGACAAGCTGCAAAACGATATTTCTAGTGTGGATCTGGCTCCAGAGAACAAACAAAGTATAGAGATGGTTTCACAATCATTGCAAAATTTCATTGAGGTGTATGAAGATATTGGACCAACAACAGATGGTTTTGTTGCCTTGATGCAGAGAAGAAAGGCACAGGTGATGGGTCCAAACAAGTGGGTTGTTGTGAAGGAGAGAGTGACTAAAGAACATGCCAACTCAATGTTTAACTTCAAATAGGGCCTAAAGCATAAAGCATTGAAAGTGCAATATTTTAAGCACCCTGAACTTGAACATTTTTTATATGATCGGTTCCTTGCAGCCTATGGTCGGTTTCCATGGAACGATGAGGTTCCTAATTATTTTGCTACGTTTTTTTATGCCGTTTTTTTTTTTAGGAATGAAGCCAGACTATGCTGATATTCATTCCGAGCTTTATAGAGTTGGAAAGGGGAGGGTATATAATCAAAGAGGCGCTCTTAGAAATCCGAGTACTCTTCGACCTCCACCTCAGATATCTCGTCCACCTAGGCTTGTGACTTACAAATTGGAGATGGAGCCCACATCACAAGTTGGGACAACTACAAGGCATAATGTTGCCAAAGGTCTAACTTCGGCATTTGTAGGAGTTGATGTTGGATTGAGTCAAGAGAGGGCTTGAGCCACTATTCGACAAGATTTTGTTTACAAAACAAATGATGAGTTAGATTATATGGGCATTGAAGATCTAAAGGCCTATGCCAAGGTTTGTCGTGATATAGCTTCAGATAGAATATCCAATGACACATCAAGTATAGGAGAGGTTTGTGTACTTTCAATCTATTAACTTTTTTTTTTTTAATTAAACTTTTTGTTACATTATATCTATGTATGATAAAAAAAATTTGATGTGTAGTAATAAATACGTTATGTAAATGTTTATTGGTTTTAGTTTTCTTGACTATTAAATGAACATAATTTTAGAGTTTCCAATAGTCAAAATGCTGGAAATGTAGAAGAGCATTTTGGAGAGGTATATTTAATAATTACATATTTATATTAATGTTTAAAAGATATTTTATTTTTTGTTTTTAAATTTAACTATGTATATTATTGTTAGCTTGACTTATCCATGCAGGTTTCATTAGATTCGAACTTTTTAGATGATTTTTCATCTACTGTGAGCTGATGATTTTATTTTTTTGTTTCGATTTTAAGTTAATTGCTAAAGCTTATTTTTTCCTTTTACTATGATTTATTTATTAACAAAATTTAAATTTTAAGGGAAGAGAACATATCAAAATTGGCGGTGAAGATATAGGTTCTCTGATGGATGTGGATATTGGCACTAAGGTAATTTTGTTCATAATTGAATTGTTCTTGAATCATTCTCTGATATATAATTTTAAATAGTTTAAATAATTTTTGACATTTGTAAATTGTTTTTATATATGTTGAAGCTTGGGTCTCTTCAATCTTTTCGAGGCAAAGCGAAGACTCCATTGGAAGATAGTGGTGGAATTGTAAGTTTAATATTTTATTTTTTTGAATTTAGTTTAAAATAGTTTAAATAGTTTGCAACATTTATAAACTGTTTTTATACATGTTACAGCTTCAGTCTCCTCCACCTTTTAGAAACAAAGGGATGAATCCATTGAATGCTAGAGAATTTGAGGTAATTTTGTTAATAATTGTATTATTTTTCTATATATTAGTTTAATGTTTTAATTTTTTTATTTTAGTTTAAAATTGTTTAAATAATGTATGATATTCATAATATGTTTTATACATGTTGCAAATTGTTATGAGTCCAAGGGAAGACCCTAGTGGAGGATAGTGGTGGAATTCTATTTAGAGAATTATTTATATTGTTCTTTTTTTGTTTTATATATATATATATATATATATATATATATATATATATTGTAGTTGATTCGGACATCGAGGAGCTTAATTTTTGGATTATACACATGTTCATGATTGTTTTTTTTAGATTATATACATGTGCATTGAACTCACATGTTCATGATTTTTTTTTGGATTATATACATACATACATTGATATTAGATATTGTTTTTTGAATTATATACATGTATATGTAAAGGTTAGGAATGTTAGGAAGTTTTGATAGGCGCAATCCAATTTGTTAAGAATGAATATGCGAGGAATGTTAATGTTAAGAATGAATATGAGGAATGTTATCATTAAGAATGAACATGGAGAATGTTAGGAGTGAATGTGAGAATGGGGAATGTTAATGTTAGAAATGAATGTTAGGAAAGGTTAGGAAGTTTTGATAGGTGCAATCTAATGTTAAGAATCAATGTGGGGAATGTTAGGAATCAATGTCCAAAACATGTTAGAAATGAATGTTTGGAAAATGTTTGGAATATTATGAAGTTTTGATGGGTGCAAATATACATGAATGTTAGGAAACAAAGAAGTTTTGATAGGTGCAAATATATGAATGTAGGAATGAATGTTAAGAATGAATGTTAGGAAATGTTAGGAAGTTTAGATAGGCGCAAATATATGAATGTATGTATTAGTAAATTTATGTATGTTTGTAGATGTAACGTATTTTTAGGGTTGAGAAGTTGAGAATTTTAGGAATGTTAGGAAGTTTTGATAGGTGCAATCTAATGTTAAAAATCAATGTGGGGAATGTTAGGAATCAATGTCCATGGAATGTTAGAAATGAATGTTAGGAAAATGTGTGGAATGTTAGGAAGTTTTGATGGGTGCAAATATACATGAATGTTAGGCATGAATGTTAGGAAAGGAACTAGGAAGTTTTGATAGGTGCAAATATACATGAATGTTAGGAAAGGAACTAGGAAGTTTTGATAGGTGCAAATATATGAATGTTAGTAATGAATGTCAAATGTTAGGAAATGTTAGGAAGTTTAGATAGGTGCAAATATATGAATGTATGTATTAGTAAATTTATGTATGTTTGTAGATGTAACATACTTTTAGTGTTGAAAAGTTGAGAATTTTAGGAATGTTAGGAATGTTAGAAAGTTTTGATAGATGCAATCTAATGTTAAGAATCAATGTGGCGAATGTTAGGAATCAATGTAGGGAATGTTAGAAATGAATGTTAGGAAATGTTAGTAATGTTAGGAAGTTTTGATAGACGTAAATATATGAATGTATGAGTGAATTTTAGGAAGTTTTGATAGGAATATTTTTTATTACTAAAGTAAAATTTGCAACTTGATTCTGAATTCTAATAAATTATAGCTCAATCCATAAATTTTCTAAGGTAACATTAGCAACTTGATGTTTAATTCTAATTTTTTTTATTACTAAGGTAATATTAGCAACTTGATTCTGAATTTTAATAAACTAAAGTTCAATGACTTCTAAGGTAACATTAAAATGACTTCTAATAAGGTAACATACTAATTGACTAAGTACACAATTATTCTGAATTCTAAAACATCAATCCATCTTTGAGCATGATAGCCAATCTTAACATAAAACAAGAAATGATATAGTTAAAAACATCACAATGGAATGGCATCCTCAATTATCCGTTCATGGTCATATTTAGACAGTTTCCATTTTTTATTTTTTAAGTTTTTTTTTCCATGGAACTTGTACCAATTTTATTCGAGATGCACATACTAAATGACTATACAAACAACATATAGCATCAGGTTCATAATCTTCAAAGTAGACATAATTTTCAGTCATACGGGTCTGCTGCAAAAAATAGTCTTTTAAAATGATGGATCCTCTCTCGTATATAAATCCGTTGTCATTGTAGTCCTCCCAAATAACTTCATTTTTCCTTCAATGCATCGTATCAAATAATATTTTACATTTTCATTGTTGTCTAAAGGTGCAATCACATCAAAAACATATCCTGTGCAAATTACAATTGGCATTGGAGTTTTTAAGTGAATTAAATTGACTATATAAACACAAGGTGATGGACAACATTGAACAATCAACAACATCATTACCTTCTCTAACAAGATCTGAAATTCTATCGCCATCAAATGATATTTTTATTTTTTCTAATTCTAATTCTTCTATGCTTGCTAGTGGCATTTTTCCTTTTGGATTAATCTCTGTGTGTTTTCAATGTTTTACGTAGTTTTTTGTTATGTTTTCACAAACTTTTGTAGATTCAACATTTTTATTGCAAATATGACAAAAACATCATTACTTTCTACTGTTAAATGCAAACATGTTTTGGAAGGATTTTGTTTGAATAGAGTGAAGTTCTCTAGTCCCATGTATGGTGATAGCCTCATATGGTATTGATCTATCTATATCTTGGACCCCAACAAGCCAAAAAAACATACACAATAAATGATAAATCACAAATGACAACTTTTAATGTTAGTGTACAAATACTTCAATGTTAGTACATACATTTTTTAAAATTGACAATTAATATAAATTAAAAAAATAATGTACATACATGCGCACATCTTTTTATTGTTGACTACAATCATGGATTAGATTTTATTTACACCATTGGACAACCTCTGCAACTGAATGAAATCGTTTAGAAGAATGGTTCATTTTCCATCTTTGAAGTGCTCTTTTTTGCATGCTCATGCACCATCATGTTCACCTTTTCCATGTCCAATTTCAAAGAAATTCCAGCGATGTTTAATGTTCATTGCTTTATGAAGTCGACATAACCAAAAAAATGATCGTGTAGATTTAAATTGTCTTGCACATCCATCTGACCATATCCAATGTTCATTGAATTTAACTTTACGACTTTTTAGAGAATCATAGAAAAAAATTTCAATACAATGTTGAACAAAATGTGTATCATGTGTACAATCATCATTGATATAAAAGTGATATTCTTTAATCACATCTCAATTGCCACACGTGCTTTCAATTCCATCAACATCTTGTTGAGAATGTCTATATAGAACATGGACAAATATCGAAACTTGGTCAGAATGATAGTATTTACTTTGAATATCTTTTTGTGTAGCAAATGTGTAGTTTTCTACAAAATCAACCATAGACAAAATTGTTTCAGCTGGAAAAATTTCACGGGAATGTTTGAATTGAAGGTCTTGCCATCATGCTCTATGTGAATGCTTGGTGTATTTATATATTTCACTTTCAAATTTCTTGAAAAAATATGTCACACATATTTTATCTTCTCGCAATTCAATTCTTTTAGAATGTGCATCACTAGAACTTGTAGAATAATTGTTGTATTCATATCTTCTCCAATCAACGGTTACATTTGAAAGCAACTGATCATTATCGATAGGGTATTTATTGTGGAATAAAAGAAGATTTCCACAACCATGAAAATGTTTTTCATTGACACATTTCTTATTATAAAATACTTCATCGTGATTTCTCTCACATAGACTTTGAGATATGAATTCACGTACTATGGGCGGAGGTGGTAAATTTGTCCAAAACATTTTACCAAATTCAAGAAACGCGTCGTAATATAATTGAAATTGCACATGATAATGACAACAACATGTGTCACATATAGTAATAGGTCTAACATACCATGGTTTTTGTTGCACAAATGTAGTGATTGACATATTAATTCCACGATGATCCTCCTTGAATTTATTAAACAATTGTACTTGTGCCATTTCCATTATATGTTTTGGAAGACTTTCATATACATTTCATGATACTCTTTGTCGTATCACATCCCTTAAATTTGGTGAAACTTGAGCATGTTCCAACCAATATTTTTGTACAATATCTTTAACACCTTCTCCCATTCTATCTTTGTAAGGTTGTCTACAAATAATTGCTCACCAAGCAAGTTCATCATTTTCATCTATTTGCATTTTGAATTTGCTATGTTTGTATAATGTCTTTCTTGAGGTTCCAATTGCTTGTGCTAGTTGTGTTGTCAAACGTTTTTGTCTAGTACTAGCTGAAACAATTGCTGTTTGAATTGCTCTACATGTAGCACTGGTATCTTTCTTTCTGGATTTTCCAAATTTTTTTATTGCATCATCTATATTTTCTATCACATTATGTTTCAATTTCGACTCTTTTGTTTCCTTGTGAATACCCAATAATGACGTAGCACCTTCTAACTTCTTGGACACCAATAAACATCTCAAAATTTGCGCTTGTCCTGCTATTGAACAATCTTTGAGAATATCATCATAAATTTTTGTAGCACGATATCGTGCAACATGTATGGGTGATTTTTCTCCATATTTGTCTCAATCAATGTCTTCTAACATTTCATCATCAATGGTGAAAGTACCTATACATCAAGTTAAATTTAATTTAACATATGTACAAAAATACAATTCATTATAAAAAATGAATTTCGAAAATACATGATATATACATACAAGGTCCAATTTCTGGATTTTGGTTTTGATCTTCAATATTGACTTCATCAACATTAACATGTAAATCACTATTTACATCTTCAACAATGGTCTCTTCAATTTCCATTAGTTCTTCTTGTACCCTATTTTCAATTTCCATTTCATCAACAATGTCATGTAAATCTGTTCTTATATCTTCAATTCTCTCTTTCATTTCTGCAACCCTTTCTCTTTTGGCTCTATTTCTGAGGTTTTTTTTTCCCTATTAGCATCGTCATCATGTTTATGATCACTTTTTTTTTATGGTTTATTTTGTTGCCCATGAATGTTTAATCTCCTTTTGAAAAACCCTTGGAAAAAAATAAGAACACTTGTAATTAAATCTTATTTGTAAAACAATTGGAAAAAAAAACTCTTTGAAAAAAAACCTTCTTTGAAAAAACAACTTATATAAATATTTTGGAAAAAAAACTCCTTTGCAAAAATACTTTGCAAAAAAACTCTTTGGGAAAACCCATTGCAAAGAACCTACTTTGCAAAAATACCTTGGAAAAAAAACTTTTTTGAAAAAAACCCTTGCAAAGAAATAAATCCTTTGCAAAAATACCTTGAAAAAAAAAACTCTTTCGAAAAACACCCATTGCAAAGAAATAACCTATTTTGCAAAAATATCTTGGAAAAAAACTCTATGAAAAACTTCTTGACAAGAAATAACTTCTTTGCAAAAATACTTTATAACACAAAATCTTTAGCAAAAGTGCCTTGGGAAAAAACTCTTTGAATGTACCTCTTGTAAATAAATAAGAAGAAAAATACCTTGTAAAAAAAATCCTTTGGAAAAAGAAATCTCCTCTGAAAACCCCTTCAAAAATATTTTTACTTGTACGGAATGAAGAGGTGAGAAAATAATGAGGCTCTTTCATTTTACTTATACGAAATGAAGAGGTGAGAAAATAATGAGGCCCTTTCATTTTACTTATATGAAATGAAGAGGTGCGGAAATAATGAGGCTCTTTCATTTTACTTATACGAAATGGAGAGGTGCAAAAATAATGAGGGTCTTTCATTTTACTTATACGATTTTTTTTCCCGTTGAAATTTTTTTTTTTGCGCTTAGTTTTTTGGCCGAACAACCTTACTTGTAACATCTCCATAGTGGAAAAACATTATTCGACTGAACAATTGAACAATTGTTCGGTCGAATAACCTCTCAGACCTGAAACCTGCACATTTTTCAGGTTTCTCCATTTTCGGAAGGTAAAATGGATGCCTTCCACTACAAATCGACTGTCGAACTTGATATCTTTAGTTTCGTCATTAAATCTACTTTCTGTAGGTATAGATTTTGTTGTAAATAGGTGAGATTTGATATTTTTATTTTTTTTGTTTCTTAACATGTGTCAAGTTTAGTTTCATCTATTTCAAAATGCGGTGAAATTAAAAATATATATATTTAAAAATACACCACCAAAAAAATTGAAACAAATATGGTGTGGTTAATTGGAGTGTCTACTTCAAAAGAGTATTCGTAGATTTTTAAGTTTTATAGTCAATTGAGAGAAAAGTGGTGCAACCAAAAACATGTTTAAATTCGACAAGGTTTTCCCTTTGATCTAATTCAAAAAAATATTATAATTAGTATATAGATCCATTGGTTACAAACTTATAGTCATCGCATTAGTATATTGTGTGTAGATTGTCGTAGCATATTTTGTTTTTTCAAAACACAAGTTCAACAATGATTTTACGGGCGCAACCAAACATGACTATTTTTTAGTTCTTTCATTTCATAAGGACACACTGTCAAACATTTTCCAAAATGACATATCAAATCTCAATAAAATAAATTGAAAAAATTATGAATAGAAAGCTAGCATAATTTTCTAAAAGTTTTGTTTTTACTTAAAAGTGAAATTCTAAACAAAAATATCACTTTCATTCACCCAAAGTTGAAAAACATGAAAAAATTAAATTTATTTTCTCATAAGACCCCCCAAAATAGACACCCATCTTCATGGATTCACCCCATTGTACTGTAACATGAAACACGGTGAAGTACAACGCCAATACAAAGCATAATTCTAATGAATCCTCAGGAATTCCATGGAAAAACATCATGGACTGAAATAACATCATCTCTTGAAAAGGAATGGCAGTCAAAGTGGCATCATAATGGAATTCTCAACACTAATATCACTTTTGGGCACACAAGTTTGGAAAGGTGAAGCAGTACTGAAACAAAAAATAAGTAGTGATATGCCCATATAATATATGACATAATAGGCGGATCCAAATCCATGGAACCCACAAATCGAGGTGGAAGATCTGCTAACACTAGGATTTGGAATAAGAAGTTAAACGAAAATTTAATAAAATCTAGTTGTTTTGGTTGGTTGGTGTTGGGTGTGTTCTACTATCTTAAATACATCTAATATTAAATTATCAACCGGGGTTGGTAATCTTAGAGTTGATACAAAATATATGCAAAGGTAAAAAGGCTCCTAGGGTGTCGTGGAGATATTTTAATAAACAAAAGATCGAAAGATCTTTCAAAATGAAAAATCGAGTCAAACTCCTAAGACTATCTCAATAATTGGACTGGACTGGAATATCAAATTCTAAACAACTACTAAAAGAAATACATAAACAATAATAATTATAACTTCATACACTAACTCATACATAAAAGGAATTATAACAACTAAAATGACAAATAACCAACTAACTACTCCTTAAGCGGAAGGTTGGGGTAAAAAGACAACTTTTCTTACAAAAATAGAAAACTAGAAAAGCAAGTACAACACTTAATAAAGATAATAAACAGAAGTAATTAGAAAACTTAATAAAGATATTTAAATCTATTCTTCAATAAACACATACCAAAAAACAAGAATGATTCCTATGATTACAAATAATCTAACTTCCTTTTAAAAATAATACATCTAACCCTAAACTCTATATGCAAACAAAGACGTAAAACAGCAGTAGAACAAAATCATAAAATAAGAATAACTTAATCCATATTTAATTTAAGGTAAAAAGAAAATAAAAGAAGAATAATAAAATCTTAATTAATAACCTAAAACAATCAAACCTTAATTGTAATACTTAAATAAAATGATCAACTCCAAACATAATCCAAACATTGACAAAGCAAAACCAAAAACAATCTTAAAATACATAAAAACAGTAAAAACAGAACTGAGGGTTAAATGACAAACTGAACAGTAGGTCTGTACAGGGTGACTAAATGGCAGACTGGACAGAAAGTCCAAATGGCAGTCCGTACAGTAAAAATGGTAAAAACTAACCTAAATGAACTAATTCTCCAGCTGAAATTATGCAGTTCTAAACCTAATGCATGGAATCAATAAACAAACATATTCAATCAACAAATTAAATTCAAACTAGCTCTTAAACAAAAAGAAAACATTGCATATTAAACTAATTAATAAGATGGAATTTAATTTAAACAAACTAGAAATTAACTTAAGCAAATTCATGGAAATAAATAAATAAAAAGAACTAAATCTAAATGAAAACAAACTATTTTATATAAGCAAATTCATAACAGGAAATAAATACACAAGACTAAATTCTAATGGAAGCAAACTATTCTATGTGCTTGGAAGTAAAAACTAAAAACAATACTGAAATGAAATAACTATAACTAAAATGATTGAAAGCAAATGACTAGAAACAAATGACTGAAAGAAAAGCTATGCGTGCATCTACTTATTTAACTACTGAAATAAAACTAAGCTAATGCAATATAGGAAATAAAATAGCATTTACTATTAACTAATGAAAACAAACTAGAAATTAAACTAAACTAGCTAAAACAGAAAAGAAAGAACTAAATTAAACTAAGAAATGAACCACTGGTTGATGAGGGGCCCTCTCAACAATTAGGGGTGAAGCCTGCTAACTCCTACTCAAATGCAATCTTCAACAGCAATGCATACAGCTCTTTATTCAAACTCAGAAACATAATTACAATGTTTATGAACTGATTTCTCTAAATCTCTTGACTAACTAACTAACTCTGACTAATTCTTCTCTGTATTCAAAGACTGATATATATAGTTTACATGAGAGATGAGCAAGTTGACCCTAAAGGTTAACTGCTCTCTAATTTTAGTCAATCTTTAAAGCACATAATTGATCAACAACCAATGCATTGACGGCTTCCTTCTTCAGCGCGAGTGTGGCATAATGTAGCTAGTCTACTCCTTCTTTAGCATGAATGGGCCTTCCTCAGCATGCTTGATGTGGCGATAATCCCTTCCTTGGCATGGAGGATGGACTGGTGGTCAGCGCAAGCTTGTACACAGCAGCAGGATTCTAGAATGCAGGTCCTTCATCATCGCGAGCATGTAGAATAGTGGTGTTATGGAGATCAAGGGCTGTGACACAATCGCTCTTCTAGAACGCAGGTCATTCCATCCCTTAAACACATAGGCTTGTGATAGTTTAATATTAAAATAGAGGAGGCCATGAGTGAACAACAAATTTCCATCCCTTTGAACACATGGATAATTAGCATCTAGGTGGTGATCCTTCCATAGGATGAGTTAAATGCATCGGTCCAGCACAAACATGGTTGGCATGATGGCTAGTGAAGGAGATTACAAGCTGTTTAATGCTCAAAACTGATTATGGACAACGCGTATGCTGATGGGCGAGCTGAACGACAAACTAAACAGAACACTAATCCATGAGCTGGATGTGCATCGATCTAGGAAAAACATGGAAAACGATCAGCGAATTTCACCTGACGGCTGGATGACGAGCTGAACGCAAAGCTGGATCGTGAGCTGGACATATGGTGCGAAAGGAAGGTTGAATACATTTTGGTGTTAATTTTCCCAAATGAACTATAAAATCTGCAAACAAATATACATATCAAATAATACATTAAATATGCTTTAAATAATATACTTTTGAGTTAATAAAATCATAAAAATGATATTAATAACCAAAGTTATAATAACATCAAATTTGTTCTTATCTTGTCCTGAAATAACGATCTGCATGACATAAAACATACTAAAGATAATAAAATATGTGTTAAAATGTGTTATTTAATCACCAAAAATGATAAAAAAATGAGGCTCAACATCCCCCCAAACCAAAGAAATGCCAGGTCCCATTGAACAAAGAGAAAATGATAAAGGAAGAAGGAAAAGTTGCGCTAGTAACTGTCTTCTACTTGGCGAATGAAGGGAATAATTTAAACTTTAATCTTATAAAAGAATATTTATTTTATGTCAAAATAGAAAATATTTTACCAGTCTTAGAAAAAAAATGATGGAATAGTAAAAGATTTGGATTTATTAGGAGACCATGCTATTATAGCAAAATTCAAAATGTGTGTAATTTAACAAGAATATGTATTTGAAAAATAAATTTATAAAGTTTATAGTTAGTTCAACCATGTCCAAAGTAAAACTTTGGAGAGCTTGAACATATATCACAAATGCATAAATAAAATTCAAGAAAAAATAGTTTTCATGTGTATTTAAATAAAAAGATGCTAATAGTAAAATGATAACAAAAGAAATTTAAGGTCAAAGCATCCATACAAAAATAAAACTATGTTCAAAAACAAAATTTGACAAATCTTAATCATTCATGCTATAATACCACAATATCTCATTCAGACCATCATCTGAACCATTATTCAGATCCTTCGTAAAGTCGTCCATCAAATCCTTCATATTGATTTATTTTTTGTAAAAAAATGCTTCATGCTATAACCTGAAAACACTTTAACGTTTGTTAGAGATGAGCAATTTTGTCATAAAAAGATAAAGGCAGATAAATAATTTGTTCTGAATATTCCAAATCCTCCCCCAAACCAAAGATATGGCATGTCCTCATGCAAAGGAGAAGAATAGTTTATTTCAAATAATAAAAAGTGCGAGTATGCTATTATTATTTTATAAAGAAAAAAATAATTGAATAGTAAAGGAAAGTGATTCATATATGTATATTTTATGAAAAATAAAAGTGGTGAGAAAGACCATATAAAGAAACAATAATATAATCGAAAAAATGCCATAAAAAAATATAGACATATATTCCTTATTGTAAAGATATCTTGTTATCATAAAATACTTTAAGTTTACCCCGGAGTGTGTGAAAGATGTAACTATGGGTCCCATTTCTAGGATAATAACATCCTAGGTATTGATTGAATTAGATGGCTAGGTCCAAGCCCAATTTACAACGATTCTCAAGTGACAGTAAAAATAATGGGCCTTAACATTTTATTTATAATAATTTATTTTTTTAAATCCTGTATATGATCATTATTTTATGAATCATGTGCATAGTTGTGCATTAATCAGGCCTCTCTACCCAATATTTCCCCACTGCCAGCTATCCTGTTCAGTACCCAGATGGGTTTACTTGCATTTATTGAGCTTCCTGGTTTTAAGTTGTTACACAGCATTGACCCGCTGCCAGCAGGGATATTCAGTACCTCAACGGGTTTGCCTTGTATATAATGATATTAAATATATGGAATATGTTTGGTACTAGAGCATGCTAAGTCCTGCTAAAACACATAATTCAATTTTATAGAAATAAACTTACAAATAGCTTTTCATACTGGCCTTAAATAAATCATGTCAAAAGAGAATAACTTAAATCTATTCTCTGACCTTAGAATCTATCCTTTTCAGAAGAGATAAGTAATGTTCCCCACAGGAAAAAATTCCACCTACTCTCGAGTTATCACAAAGAGATATTTAAGAGACAAGTTTCGATAACAAGTACAGGATGAACTAGTAATCCATAGGCACAAGATGAATGATAATGAAAATAGGTCTTATCAAGCACTATTCGAAATAACAAATCAGAAATATACACATCTGAATTAAAATATCAAAAACATTATCTGAATCATAAAAGGAGTGGTTAAGAATGATGTGCAAGGAGTTATCCTTAATTGTCACTACAAACTATAAATTAAGAAAAGTTAAGATACCTTACGAGCGTAATTACCTTTTCCAGATAATACTTCATGAGCTACTTATAGAGATAATGTATCCATGATCAAACTGTATAACCACTTGTTAGATGATTCAATTTATTCCTACAAACATAGAAAGCAAAAGAGCCGCATGTAATTTATTTTATCAAAAGTGACTCTTATTTATTCATAGAAGCAAAAACATATCTTCATATATACAAGTGATGATAACTCAAAATGATTTTACGAATCAGGAGGAGGAGGAATAACTTCCTCTTCAATCAATTTCATTTCTCTTTGCTATAAAACATTTTGTACGAAATCTTGTCTAGATGTTGGTTGATGATAAATCCTAAGTCTATGTCCATTCACTATAAAGGAAACCTATGAGCCATCAATTGTTTTAATTTTTACTAATCCATTGTTAAAAGATGTAACTACTTCATAAGGGCCCAACCAATGGGTAGTTAATTTCCCTTTAAAGTTTTTAAACTGTGAATCAAATAGTAATGCCAAATTTATGGCATTAAATTGATTTTGCCTGATAAATTTATCATGACATTGCTTTTGATGATTTTCTATTAGCATGGTTATTTGGAGTGCATCCTGTCTAATTTCATCTAATTCATTAATCTGTAGGATCCGATGTTTCTGTGCTTCGTCCAAATCCATACTTAACTATGCTACCACACGAAAGGTTTTAACTTGAAATTCAATAGGTAAAAGGACTTGTTTTCCATATACTAACTCATGGGGGTATGTCTGGTAGTATTTCTCCATGTTATCCTATAGGCCCATAAATCCTCCAGAAGTCTATCCTCCCAATCCTTATGATGTAAGTGAATGGTCTTGGTTAAAATAGATTCTAATACTTTATTGGTTGTCCACTGGAATTCTACATCTCAGTAGAAGCAATTTAAACATTGGTGCAGCTATCTTTGTAAAGTTTTCAATAAAACAACGATAATAGCTTGCGTGACCCAGAGAGCCTCTCACATCCTTTTGGGTTTTTGGAGAGGGAAGGCCAACTATTACTTTGATCTTAGCAGGGTCTACCTTAATTCCTTGAGAAGAAATATGGTGTCCTAAAACTATACCTTCTATCAGTAACATTTTACACTTTTCATGACTAAGAGCTAAGTTTGTCTCTTGACATCGGATCAAAACTTTCTCGAGGTTGTCAAGAGATTATTGGAAAGTATTACCATAGGCTGTAAAATCATCCATGTATACCTCAACACAGTCATGTATAAGATCAGAAAAGATTCTTAAGACTGCTCACTGAAAAGTAGCAGGTGCATTACATAAGCCAAATGGCAAAACTCAATAAGCAAATGTCCCCCAAGGACATGTAGAAGTGGTCTTATCCTGATCTTCAGGTGCTATTAGGATCTTATTGTATCCACTATATCCATCAAGAAAGGAGAAATATTTCTTACCTAACAAGGTATCTAATACTTGGTCAATAAAGGGAAAAGGAAAGTAGTCTTTAAGAGTGGCTCTGTTCAGTTCCCTAAAATCAACACAAATACACCATTTCCCTGTAACTTTGTTTGGAAATACCACTAGAGGAGACACCCATTTGCTGTCAAAAATAGGATAGATGAAACTGGCGATAAGAAGTTTTTGTAATTCTTCTTTTACTATATCCTTCAAAGCAGGATTCATCCTCCTCTAAGGCTGTCTTATAGGTGGTATATTTGGATCCATATAAATGTGGTGAATATAAGTGTCAGGGTGTATACCCTTCATATCAATGTATTCCCATGTGAATGCTCTGGCTTGTTTTTTAAGAACCTTATGTAGTTGAGCTTGTTAATCTTCACTTAACCCTGCATTTATGTGCAGAAATTTTTCAGGGCCGACTTCACAAGGTATGGTGAAAGGTACCATATGCTCTTCAATTGTGAAGACACAAGGTGCTTTTGTAAACATTGAGAGAGCCATAGTTTCCTGAAACTCATCTCTAAATATTTGATCAAATTTAGCAAACGACTGAGGAAAATATATACTAATGGTGGAGGAAAATAAACTGATTCAATACATTCTCAGTAGTCTACTCCCGCAATGCCTAGGAGAAATCACTAGAAAAGGAAAGGTCATCAAAATATTTGTCCCCAAAGGAACAATTTAACCACCATGAATTATCATTTACTGATTGTATTGGGGGATATAAACTAAGTCTTTGGGTAGACAACCCATTGGAAATGGTCATCTTCCCATCCCTACATCCTATAAAAGCATTGGCAGTAGCTAACCATGGTATTCCCAAGATAATAGGATGTCCTTTATAAGGATCCTTTGATTCTATCACCATGAAGTCGACAGGGTATTCCCATGAAGCTACTTATACAATAATGTCATCCAGGACTCGAGCAGGCTTTACCATAGTATGGTCTGCTAATTCCAAGATGGAAGGGGTAGGTCGAGGAAAATGTTCCAACTGTAAAGCTTCTAAAACTGCGATGGTCATCATATTGATGGCTAATCCTAAATCGATTAATGTGATATCTATGGTGGTATTATTTATAATTACAGTCACTACTAGGGCTCCTAGATTTGTATATTTTACAATCAGAGACTGATCTAACATATATTCAGACATTTCTCCTATGACATGAATTGTAACGGGGTCTTTTTGTTTCTTCCCTAGGCATTTAATGCATAATTCCTCTATCACCTTACTGTAAATTGGTATATGTTCAATATCTTGCAATAATGGGATTTTGACACATATATGCTTTAATTCATTCAAGATATCACACTGGAAATGAACTGTGATTTTTTCTATTACTAGTGTTGCTAGAAATGGAGGAGTTCTTTGTTCCTGAATAGATTCTTGTGGAGGATGGGTAGGTACTGGAACTTTTGGAATGTTTACATCCTATAATATGGAATCATTCACGGGTTCATTTGAATCTTTTTCTTCTTCGTTTTTCTCACGAATGACGATTGATGTTCTAGGTTTATCATTAACAACTCTTCCAGACCGTAATTGAATCTCATGTATAGGTACAGTCGAAACAACGTAGGATGGAAGAGTTTGCAACTCAATATTGTTAAGATCTTGATTTGGTTTATTATTAGGGTTAGGTATCGATTGTGTAGGTAATAATGTCAGTCGCGGAGGATTTGTATTCTGGAAGTGATGAGGTTGTTGTGGAATGAGAGGAACTGGAGGTACAAATCCAGGCAAATGCTGCTGGAAATTTGGTTGATGCTAAGGATAAGGATGATTAGGTGGACGGATAGGTTGTGACTGAGGATATGGTTGTCCTCTCCACCCTTGTGATCAATACCGTTGCTATGGAAATTAAGGAGGAGGATACTAAGGTGGCCAACTCTTCCAACTAGGATTGCTCCATTGTTGGGGTTGTTGGTATGGAGAGTAATAGGGTGGGGATTGTGGTGGAAAACTCTGGTATGCTAGTTGATCTCTAGATTGCCAAGGAGGCATCCTAGATGTTTCACCTACATCCCCACTCTTATAGATGGCTTGCAATCCAGGAAAGGATGGACAATTATCTGTTGGATGTTCCTCTGTACAGATGTGACATATATAAATGTTGTTTAATGGACATTCCATTTGGGGATGTTTGTTCTACACCTTGGACAGAAAATACTCATTGCTGCCCATTATTCATCTTTCCTTTTCTTGGCTTGTAAAGCATGTAATTGAGAACCCATGGATCCTAAGATGTCAGTATTAAAATTTTCCAATAGGTTACCCAGTTCCATCCTTGTAACCCCTCCTGCGCTAGGAACGTTTCCTCTTACATTTCTACTATAAGGCTCTCGAAAGTTTTTCCCAAATTCCCTCCTACTTCTAGAATAATTTTTACACGTCTCACCGATCTGTGCAAAGGTTTTATGAAAAATATAACTAGTTTCCATGAGATTAAAACTCTCTAGCAAGTCCTCGAAGATTCCTTTGAGAAAAAGTGTATATACTACATCTTCTCGAAGGTCATGATACTTTGATTTATGAAGTGTATAAACAAACCTTTCGAGATAATCCTCTAGGTTTTCATCTTCAAGTTGTTGTATCTTGAATATATCGTGGTGAGAGTCTTTAGGTTTACAGTATTCTTGATACTTTCGCGGGAATGAGGTTCTCATGTCATCCCAAGTCCTAATAGTGGATTCACCTAATCCCTTGAACCAGTGCAAGGTGAAATCTTTTAATGTAGCGGGAAAGAGTTTTAGTTTGTGAGCATCTTGTAGATAATCATAGCTCCTACAAAGAATATCAAACTCGAACAAGAATGTGTCCGGGTCCTCATTAGTTTTTCCATAAAAGGTAGGTAAAGAAGAAGGAGGGATGTTTTTCATATTTACATCCAGTACAGTATCTAGAATAGGAAACTCTAAGGTAGCCTCAGTTTGATTTTGTCCTTCTCCTTCATTATTTCTAACTTTGTTCCCTCCCGATCCCTCCATATAGGCTAGGTTTTTAATATAAATATACCTAGGAATCTCCTTTCGAGGTGATAATGGAGTGTCCCAATGCTTTGTTTCGGGAGAGATCTTCCTCTGGTCAACCGTTTTCTTATTGAACCCTAGAGGGAGAGTAGGTTCTACTGTGGATGTCTCAATTTGTGAGATGACTATATCTATGGTGTTTCTAAAGAGGGATTTTACCTGCTCAGGATCAATAAGATCAACAAAGTTCAGACTTCCTACTAGTGTCGTATCCTTTGGTTGTGTGACTAGTGGAGAACTAGAGGTTACTAGTGGTTGATCCTTCTGAATTTCTTCTAGAATGAGGTCCTCAGGACCTTTGGGAAAGGTTCCTTATCCTTCTATGGTTCCCTTGGTAAGATCTCTTGGAACAGTTTCTTTAGGTTTCCAAGCAGAATTACTCCCTTCAGGTTTTTTTTTATACCTTTCTGCTAGCAGTTGGGGTATTACGTCCCATGGAAGAGTTAGTAATAATGTTGATATATTTTCCTGTCTTAATAAATCTACCCTGAGGATCTCTAAGTCTGTTCATGAAAAGAAAACTAAATTAAAGGAAACTTATGCTATTACTACTGTTGCCGGATTTGGGGGTGCCTATTATAGCAGATGTGCCCGTTCTAGAAAAATAAAAACAAGTACATGAAAAATGCAGAAAATAGCACACTTACAAAAAAAACAAAGGAACAACAAGGCTTTGGGGAACCCCACTATAGTGGATGCGTCTAGCTGTTACACCACAGAAATTATGGGAATTTCGTAGTGAAGTCGTCTTTGTGTCTTACTGTTCTCCCCTCCCTCTTGCTGTGTAATATAAAATTAATCTACCTATCTATCTAAAATTCATAAAGGAACCCTATTTATTATACCTTATAAAACAACTCCCCAGCAATGGCGCCAAAAGTTTTGGGTGTGTTCTACTATCTTAAATACACCTAATATTAAATTATCAAGTGGGGTTGGTAAGCTTAAAGTTGATACAAAATATATGCAAAGGTAAAAATTCTCCTAGGGTTTCGTCGAGATATTTTAATAAACAAAATATCAAAATATCTTTCAAAATGAAAAACTGAGTCAAACTCCTAAGACTATCTGAATAATTGGACTGGGTGGAGTATCAAATTCTAAACAACTACTAAAAAGAAAGACATAAACAATAATTCTTATAACTTCACACACTAACTCATACATAAAAGGAATTATAACAACTAAACTGAAAAATAACCAACTAACTACTCCTTAAGCAGAAGGTTGGGGTAAAAAGACAACTTTTCTTACAAAAATAGAAAATTGGAAAAGCAAGTAGAAAACTTAATAAAGATAATAAACAAAAGCAATTAGAAAACTTGATAAAGATATTTAAACTCTATTCTTCAATAAACACATACCAAAAACAATAATGATTCCTATGATTACAAATAATCTAACTTCCTTTTAAAAATAATACATCTAACCCTAAACTCTGTTTGCAAACAAAGACGTAAAACAACACTAGAACAAAATCAGAAAATAAGAACAACTTAATCCATATTTAATTTAAGGTGAAAAGAAAATAAAATAAGAATAATCAAATCTTAATTAATAACCTAAAACAATCAAACTTTAATTGTAATACTTAAATAAAATGATCAACTCCAAACATAATCCAAACATTGACAAAACAAAACTAGAAACAATATTAAAATACATAAAAAATAGTAAAAATAGAACCGAGGGTTAAATGACAAACTGAACAGTAGGTCTGTAAAGGGTGACTGAATGGTAGACTGGACATACAGTCCGAATGGCCATCCATACAGTAAAAATGGTAAAAACTAACCTAAATGAACTAATTCTTCAACTGAAGTTATGCAGTTCTAAACCTAATGCATGGAATCAATAAACAAACCTATTTAATCAACAAATTAACTTCAAACTAGCTCTTAAACAAAAAGAAAGAATTGCATATTAAACTAATTAATAAGATGGAATTTAATTTAAACAAACTAGAAATTAACTTAAACAAATTCATGGCAAGAAATAAATAAACAGAACTAAATCTAAATGAAAACAAACTATTTTATATAAGCAAATTCATAACAGAAAATAAATACACAAGACTAAATTCTAATGGAAGCAAACTATTCTATGTGCTTGGAAATAAAAACTGAAAAACAATACTGAAATGAAATGACTATAACTAAAATGACCAAAAGCAAATAACTGAAAGCAAAGCTATGCGCGCATCTACTTATTTAACTACTGAAATAAAACTAAGCTAATGCAATACATGAAATAAAATAGCATTTAATATTAACTAATGAAAACAAACTGGAAATTAAACTAAACTAGCTAAAACAAAAAAGAAAGAACTAAATTAAACTAATAAATGAACCTCTAGTTGATGAGGGTCCCTCTCAACAATTAAGGGTGAAGCCTGCTAACTCCTACTCAAACGCAATCTTCAACAGCAATGCATATATCTCTTTATTCAAACTCAGAAACATAATTATAGTGTTTATGAACTACTTTCTCTAAATCTATTGACTAACTATCTAACTATGACTAACTCTACTCTATCTTCAGAGACTGATATATATAGTTTACATGAGAGATGAGAAATTCGACCCTAAAGGTCGACTGCTCTCTAATTTTAGTCAATCTTTAAAGCACATAATTGATCAGCAACCAACGCATGGATTTCTTTCTTCTTCAGTACAAGCGTGGCATAATGTAGTGAGTCTACTCCTTCTTTAGTGTGAATAGGCTTTCCTCAGCATGCTTGATGTGGTGATGATCCCTTCCTTAGCATGGACGATGGACTGGTGGTTAGCGTAGGCTTGTACATAGCAGTAGGATTCTAGAACGCAGGTCCTTCATCAGTGTGAGCATGTAGACTGGTGGTGTTGTGGAGAGAAAGGGTGGTGACACAATCGATCTTCTAGAACACAGGTCATTCCATCCCTTAAATGCATAGGCTTGTGATAGTTTAATGTTAAAACAGAGGAGGTCATGAGTGAACAACAAATTTCCAACCCTTTGAACGCGTGGATAACGAGCAGCTAGGTGGCGATCCTTCCATAGGATGAGTTAAATGCATCAGTCCAGCATAGAGATGGTTGGCATGATGGCGAGTGAAGGATATTACAAGCTGTTTAATGCTCTAAGTCGATTATGGACAGCGCGCAAGCTGATGGGCGAGCTGAACAGAAAACTAAACGGAACAGTGAGTCGTGAGCTGGATGTGCGTCGAGCTAGGGAAAACATGGCAAACGATCAACGAATTTCACGCGACGGCTGGATGACGAGCTGAACGCGAAACTGGATCATGAGCTGGACATATGGTGTGAAAGGAAGGCTGAATACGTTTTGGTGTTAATTTTCCCAAACGAATTATAAAATCTGCAAACAAATATACATAACAAATAATACATTAAATATGCTTTAAATAATATACTTTTGAGTTAATAAAATCATAAAAATGATATTAATAACCAAAGTTATAATAACATCAAATTTGTTCTTACCTGTGCTGAAATAACGATTTGCATGACATAAAACATACTAAAGATAATAAAATATGTGTTAAAATGTGCTATTTAATCGCCAAAAATGATAACAAAATGAGGCTCAACAGTTGGCTTGTTGATCAACAATAAATTTAATTGTTGGCTGGGGTAATTCTTCCTAACCTGTGCACCTGAGAATGATGTGATCATTATTTTCTCTTATTTAATACATGTGTACACATAGTTTCTTAATTGATTTTTTTTCATTGTCATTTTTAAACTCCTTACTTCAGGCAGACAAGAAACCAACAAACTTGTTGAATCAATCAATACTAGCCAAGGCTTGTCTTTCAATTCCAAGGTTGGTCGAGTTTAGTTGGTTGGAGACAATTCTAGTACAGTCATTAGAATTCAAAGATATTTTGAGGTCTTATAACTATAGTATAAGGCCAATGGGTTATCTTAATTAAATATTAAGGAAATCTACTAGTATGTAACCAAAGTAGGTGCAGTATACCTTCTATAATCAAAGGATATTACATTTAAAGATCAGAAAAATTTCCTTCCCTTTAAGTGGGTTCCCCTTATGGAGATATGTTTGTAATTAAAGTTCAAGAAACATAAACCAAGTTGATAAAAGAGACAAATTCAAGAAGGTGGGACTTGGGATTCTAATAGACCTCAAGGACCATGTACAGCAAGGTACCCTTGCATGAATTTTCTAGAGATTGGATGATCTACATCAAATTCACAACAAAACTTTAAAATTGATTTTCCTCCAGTGTTTTCCCAAAACTATTTAAATATTTAAAAAATACAAGCACAATAATTAAAAAAACATGAAGGAAATGGCATGCATTTGGTGTTATTTCTAGAAAGAATCATATGTTAGGATCCAAGATACAATAAGACACCATAATCCTTTAGATTTGGGAAATATCAACAGGCCTCATGTCACCAAAGGTCAGCAATAGTTAACATTCTAGACCTTAATAACATAACAATAGAATCTAGGTGCTTTTGAGGACAATTTTGGGCATGTCTTTGTCTCTTAAAATATATAAATGGGCATCACTTTTAGTTTTGGGATGAACCTGGGCATAAAGGAGGCATTCTAAGATATTTGCAATAGCAAGAAAAGATTAAATTCTAAGTCTGGGAACTTTCTAGATAGTCCTAGGAAATTATAGAGATTCCTTTGAGTAGCCTCAGTCATAAAGCAGCAATGAAACCACTGTAAATATAGTTCTAACAAGGAATTCCTATTATGTTTTCAAATCTCAAAATCCTCTACCAACAAAGGGAAGCAATTTTGGGCATATAAAGGGACTTAATTTCTAATAATGTTTAATATCAACTTTCTGAATGCAATGAATAAATGTGGACCTGTTATTTAGCATGCAAACTATCATTCTTAGCAAAGGATAGAATCTGGTCTACATGAGATCATCATTCTCAGGACAACAAATCAGTAATCAAAGCAAATATGCGTCATGGATGAGAGGCAGTTTTGTGCCCCTTGAATAATATATAATCAACATTCTAGAGAATGAGCATTCAATCTAGGCTACTCAACAGTGAAGAAGTGATAGTGCTGAGATTCATTTTTGTTGATCTTAAAGAATTACTAGAGAACAAAGAAGCAAGAGGGGAAGCTAAATAAGATTACGATTATATGGCTGATGTGGAAACTATTAACTATGATGATTTGGACAGTGTTTAAAAGCTACCAAAGAGACAATGTCATTTCAATATCATACATAAAGTTGAATAAGAGTTTCATCAACATATCTTTATTTTGTGCAAGTTATGGTGTTAAGAGTCCTTTCTATGTGGAATTAGTGTTGTCAATGTTGGATGTTTTTTCTTCATGTTTCTATGTTGGTGCTTAAAGTATAAATAGTGTAACATTTAAGGATTTACAAACCTCTCAAATATTGATACAAATGAGTAGTAGTAATGTTTTTTACATAGAATTACATTTTCTTTTCTTTACATGATAATAGTCAGTAAACTTATGAGCCGGTATCTTCAAAATCCAAACATGGGACCACTGGGACATCACTCCATCGGTAAGGTCAATAGAAAATTGCACTATCAATGAGGGTTCTATCCCAATTCATCCATTTCACTAACGCAGTAAAAAATAAAATCCAGATGAGGAGGGTTGCAAATCCTAGGTAATTGTGGCAGCGTAATAGATATCCCTCAAAACTCGCAATTGACGCCAAGGATTTTCATGTTATGTGGTGAGATACGAGCCTACCTCAGGGAATGTTTCACAAAGAAACTTCTGATAAACATGGTTAAAATTCATATTCTTGACACTAGATAAAAAAAATTCTAAACAATATTACAAAGTGTGCTTGGAAAACTTATGTCCCCATCAGTTGGAGAGAGAGAGAGAGAGAGAGAGAGAGAGAGAGAGAGACTTTGTGTGTGTGTGTGTGTGTGTGTTTGTATTGTGATAACAATGTGAAAAAATAAATTAAAAAACTATAACCATAAAATTAATACAACACTAACCCCTAAAACAAATCGAATAGCCGGGGAGAATGAATGACAAGTCTTTAACAAAACAAAAATGGAAATTCCATGGGTAGCTAAAATCCTTGGCTAAATAAAGTCATCTTCAGAAATATGCATGCCCAGTAGAGACACACAGTCACCCTACATTTTATTCTTCCTATCCTACTCTAACAATAGGAAGATGCAATGCTAGGTTTAGTAAAAACCCCACTTTGGCAAGTAGTCTAATTTACGTGGAACTTATTAATGCAATGAATGAAATTTACTACGGATTTCACATAACATCGTAATGGAAAGGATGTCTAGATACAAGTGTCATGTGTTCCAAATGTAGGGATGGATTGAGTGGGAATGAATCTTCCTTCTTGTATGGCACTTACCCTTCGGAGAAACAAAGAGATAGTGAATGAACACCTCTTGGAAATTACTATTGGGAAGGGTGGGAAAGTTGTCTCTGTTGTAGTGTTGTTTGGGGTTCCCTGTTTCATGGACTAATGCCACATATACTGACATTTTTTAAGTCCATAATGAAACTAGAATCAAGATGGTGGAGACTAATAAACTATTGGGAAGGGGTGTGAAAAAATACTCAAACCCATAAATGAGGTTTTGACTAAGGTTGCAAACCTTCTCAACCATAAGGAAGAGGGAAAAAGTTAAATAGAAAAGGTTTTGAAATTTGGTCCCACCTGCATGACAAACAATGAATGGGCTTAGGGATCTTGGGATGATATATGGAAAGGGATATTCATGTAAGATTTGTAATTCTAAAGTATAGTTTTGAACATTTCAGTTGGTAAATGCATAGAAATTGGTGTTCCAATGCTCCTTATATTATTGGATTTACTCAGGAATTAATAATTTTTTCAATAATCTATTTATTCAAGCATCGTTGGATACATTACAATTTTATGGTCATTACTTGACTTGTTTTGATGGTTTGGATTTAAGTAGTTAAATAATGGTTGTTTTAGTTGTTTATGGATTGAATTCAAGAAGTACGTTTCGTGCTGGTTTGAGCATTTTATATGTTCATTGAATCCCCTAGAATGATTTGTGGAACATTCACAAATCCCATCACCATAGAACTGGCTGTTAGCTAGGGTGTTCTAGCCAATGAGATTTTGAAAGTTCTTATCTTCACGGATTGGGTACTTCCAAGAAGGCCTTGAAAGGAGGAAGGTATTATTGGGGCAACAAAAATACAATATTATCTCTATGTTACAGTTCCCTGCAGTCTGAAACTACACTTGCATTAGGTGCCAATTGGTTTGGGGAAAGGTCCCATAAACTCTACATATAGTTCCATGGGTTAAATTTCTATTGACACCGTATACCTTCCAAAATTCTCCCTTCTGAAATACTCAGTTTAGAATTTTGGTTAAGAACCCATATCCATAGTAGTTGGTATGGATTACTTAAGTATTGACTTCTCCTATATGGGCTCAACTCTTCCTTCTAGGTGTTGAAAAGTCATGTTTGATGGTTGATAGGACATTGTGTTCCAGACCAGTTATTTTCTAGTTTCTTGCTGAACAATATAACACACAGGAAGAGTTGGGAACTAGCTCTGCACAGTGGTTAAATTAGTTTGGGCTTTGCAGTTTGCATATGGAAATAGAGAATGATTTATGCATGGAAAAAAATGTTCAAACAAAGAATCATTTATACATGGTGGACAATGGATAAATGGAGAATTATTTCTGCATGGAAGGCAATGGATAAGGTAAGGTTTAGTATAGGTATTATTGAGCCTTATTGGAATTCAACATCCCAGCCAATAGATAGGACACCTGGTCCCATACTTCTTTGAGCAACTTTGTTTGTTCCTTTTGGGGAGGGTGGATTGAAGGGAGCCCTGACTCGCATTGTGACCCGCAATGAGTGAAATCATAAGCGAATATATTATTATTATTGAAAATTTGCAAGCGGTCATATTAGATATAAATCAAAATCAAAATTGTGCATCAATGTTACCTCACAAATTATAGGTTGTATTCTGCATGTTTTTTTCATACAGTGTGTGTGTGGTTGCACTCATTTGAAGAGCCCAGTACATGATTTCCTAAATTCAAAGGATTGGATTTTCTCCTTATGGGTTTAATCCTTTAGGAGAATATAAAACTGGAAGGAAAATTAAAAAAGTGGGGCATTACTTTCCTGGATTATAGATTAAAGGTAGCCTCATGCGTAATCATTTTTGTCTCTTTTATTGGAATGTGAAAGATTCAAACTTGGCTAAAATCTGGGAAACTGTTTTTTTTCAGTGGCCCTGGACGATTTTCTAGCAATCATGTGATTGGGAATTTGACTCATTATTCTATCCTCATACCCTCCCATGGCTAGTAAAGTAGGAAAAATATCCTGCATCGTTAGTTATTTTCCTCTTTTATTTATAATTTTCAATAGAAAGAAACATGTCTTAGTCTTACTAATGTAAAGTTACATTCAAACCTCAACTGTACCTAGTAGACTATTGCCAGATTTATGGTAGATTGTCATGTTTTTATGTACTTCTAGAGGTGTATCACCCTTGGATATCAAAAGGAATATGTCAATTTCTGTGGGTGGGAGTGTTTTATATTACCTTAAAAATCTTCACACGGGATGGATTTGGTGCCTTTTGAGTTTTTTGGACAAAAGTGTGGAGTCGTTTTCTTTGATTAATTTCTATAATTTTAAGAACCAAGATTAAAAATTGAATCGTTCAAAAATCCTTATGTGTGGCATGAGTTTGGGATTGTTTTGGACCATATCTATTGAACTTATATTTTATCTCAATTTTGGGTTTGACAATACAAGAAAAAACATCTTGTTAGTACATGACAAACAACAACTTTTGATCAAAAGTATAGCCATCCAATTCCAAGTCTCTATTATGAGGTTAGAATTCAACATACTTTACTGGTCACAGTAATTCTCCTACTTGATATGGTCAATAAAGAGTTCAGACATTGCTTTTGGGGATGGATTTATTATTTAATTTTTGATATTAGTGTTTTTTTCCCTTAATATTCCCATTTTCAATTCGATCCCATTATTTTAATTCCTCAATCATAAGTTGTTTAAATGTTTATCTAGCAATTTGGGTTTGCTAATTTGTATGATTTTTTTTTTAGCATATTAACAATATTTTTGAATCAATCATTCAAAAATATTTTTAAGATATACCATTCCGACAAAAGAGCATACCGAACATGGGACACCCTATTCAACACCCCATTTCCATTTTGGTTCCCATGCCGAGTTATTCACATAGGCATGGGAGCCCAATTATGTTAGGATATTTAGACACTTAGGAGTTAGTTAAGATCAACTTGTGTAATATATCCGTTAGGTAAAAGTGTGTTTCTTTAGTGTGCATTAGTATGTATTTGTAAATATTCTAATCCGACGGTCACGATATGTTCTAGACATAGAGTGATCCGACGGTTCAACTTCTCTTAGATCATACGTACCATTGATCTATGGCTTAACACCTTATTGGTCTATGATCTATATTTAAATAGCATAGAGGGTCCTTGGCTAGTTGATTGATTATGAGAAGCTCATATGTAACTTTCTTTCTTTTGCATAATAAATTGCTCCAAGTAGCTATTTGGCTGGGGCCGTGGACTGTTTCCCTCTCAAGGGTTTTAACCACGTGACAAACATCAGTGTGTTGATCTGTGATCTATTTGTGTGAAGTGGTTGTTGAAGGTGTTCATTCCTTTGGGAGTACCCTGTGTACCCGAACATGGTATCAGAGCTTTTATGAAGAGCTGCTTTTGGTTTTGATTTAGATCTGGAACCGGTGTTGCCGAAACTTTGAAAGGGTTTCTGGTTCTGGATTTTTTGTACATTTTTGGCCTATGGGAGTTGTTTCATTGTTTCTGGAGCACTGTTTCCATTGAGATATAGTTTTCATTTCATCGAAAACCGTTTTCGTTTGCTCCAGAAACACCCATTTCGACAAATCTGAAGGTATAATGTTACAGTGACGGATTTGTTTTTTTTAAATCTCTCATATTTTATTAGTTTATTATTAGATATTTTATGTTTTAGTCTCGGAATATTGTTTTCCCTGAATGTGTATGCTCTTTTCCGTGCACCTTGCGCAATCGCGGCGAATCAGAAATAGTAAGGGAAAGTTTTTTTTTCTTGTCTTCTCAGCTACGTATGTTCTTTGTCGTGCACCTTGTGCGATCACGGCAAATCAGAAACAGCGAGAAAACTTGAAAACGTAGACTTTCTAGTTAAGCTAACCAATGTCAAACCCCATTGTGTGGAAAAAGTTTTTTTTGTTTTTTTTGTTTTTTTTTTGTTTTTTTTGTGATTTGCACGAAAAGAAAGCAAGCATGGAAAACGAGAGAGAAGAGTGAAAAAAGAAAAAAAGAAAAAAAAAAAAAACCTTTCCTCTTTCCATACTTTTGCGTTCCTTTTAAACTTAGCTCACTTGGTCCAAAGTTGCTTTACACCTTGATAAGTGTTAAGTTCAAGTCTTATCAAGCTACTTTTTAGTGCATGCAATTTCTATTTTCAAGTTACTTTATTGTAAAAGTGCATCTCACATTAATAAAATAAAATAAAAGTGAGTCGCTTAAGTCTTTTAATTTATTGTCGCACTATTTAAAAAGTCACATTATTGTAAAAGTGATTCACTTCAACGCAAATTTATTGTAAAAAGTGATTGTCAAAGGTTGATCTTGGGAAGAGGGGGCTTTTTTTTTTTAGTTGGTCAAAGTTAATATCTGCCACATCACTATTTGGGACATCTTCAACATTTTCTTTGATCGAGCATAACTTCATAATCCGGAATCAGTTTTCAGTGTCGTTTTTTTTAAAACCGCATATTTTTTCGAGATCTTTGCATCCAAACAGTTAGTTTCTGTTCTTTTAGTCATTATTTTATAGTATGGTCTCCCATTGTGATATTATACTTACAAGTTCTAACTATTTCTCATGGAAATCTCATATGAAATATGTTCTACAAAGTAGGGGACTTTTCAGGATAACCTCAGGGAAAGAAACAGAACCCACTGATGATGATAAAAAAATTAAATGGAAAAATAGATGTGATGAAGCTTGTGGATTGAGTGGGATGTCAATCTCTATTGATTTTCAATTCCACATATCTGACATTGATGAACCTGATAAAGCTTGGGAAAAGTTGGAATCTATGTTTGGTAAACACAATGAAATTCGGGATCATCAACTCAAGAATGAGTTGATTTCCTTGGATCCAAATGATTTTTCATGCATTCAAGACTATTTATCTAAGTATAAAAATCTTATACTCTTATGTGTAGAATGCAAGATTAAGAAAGAAGACAAACAATGTATTTATCATATTCTTTCCAAACTTGGACCTACATATTCTGTTTTTGTATCTACATTCTACTCCATGAAAGAATCCTTAACTACAGCTAGCTATCAGGAGCCTAGTCTTGAATCCTTTTGTGATTCCTTAATTAGAGAGAAAGATAATCTCATTCATCTTGGAGTAATTAACAATGCAGATACATCTGGGAAATCCTTATTGTTCCAATAGAAAGAAAAGTCCAAGCCTCCCAATAAACATAATTTTCACAATAATAAGCCAAACAACAAGGGTCCCAAACCCTCTCAGTCAGCTCCTTCTTTAAAAAATGAAAAAGGATCCAAGGCAAAAGGAAAGAAGACTGAGCATCATTGCAATTTTTGTGGAAAAGATAATCATGATGAATCTAAGTGTTTTAAGAAGATGGCAGCCTTGGAAGCAGCAATGAAGAAGCACCACATCAGCCTAGATTTGTCTTCATAATCTAACTCTCATGGACATGCACTTTTTGCTTCTGGTTACTCTTATACTCTTATACTCCATCTTCTTCTTCTACTTCAATTGAATGGCTCATTGATTCTGGAGCATCTTATCATATGGCTAAGGATAAAGGCATGTTTTCTACTATGCATGAATGTAACACCAACATTCGGGTACACAGGGTACTCTCAAAAGGAAGAAAACTTCTCAAATGTAAATGGGTCTACAGAACTAAGTATGCATCAGATGGAAGTGTTGAAAGACTTAAGGCAAGGTTAGTTTCCAAATATTTTTCCTAAGTTGAAGGGATTGACTACAATGAAACCTTTACCCCTGTAGCAAAAATGAACTCCATCTGCCTTGTTCTTTCCCTTGCAGCCTTACATAACTGGGAAGTCCATCAAATGGATTGCAAGTCTGCCTTCTTACATGGTGATTTACATGAGGAAATTTACATGGAACAACCTTCTGGATATGTTCAGAATAACTCTATCCTTGTATGTCTCCTTAAGAAATCCTTATATGGCCTTAAGCAAGCTCCTAGAGCTTGGTATGCCAAAATGGATAGCTTTCTCCTTGACACTAGTTTTTCTAGATGCCATTCTGACCCCAATGTCTATACCAAGAAAGTAGGAAACCATCTCATCATACTTGTTCTTTATGTTGATGATCTTATCCTTACTGGTAGTGACCCTAAACTTATAACCCATGTGAAATTTAGTCTTAAGAAAAATTTTGAAATGTTAGACTTAGGACATTTGCATTATTTTCTTGGTCTCCAAGTCTTGCAAACCAAAGAAGGAATATTTCTTCCCCAGTCTAAGTATGCTTGTGACCTTCTTCGTCGCTTCCACATGGAATATTGTAAACCAAGCACTTCTCCCTTCCAGTCTGGAGTCAAACTTTCTGCCACTTGTACTTCCCCTGAAGTAGATGCCACCTTGTATCTTCAACTTGTTGGTAGTCTTTTATACTTGACTCATCCCCGTCCTGACCTTTCCTTTGCCATTGGTCGTGTTTCCCATTATATGCAAACTCCTCATGAAAGTCACTGGAAAGCAGCAAAAAGAATACTTCAATATATTCGAGGTACAATTCAGTTTGGGATTCATTACAGTACAGGGGGAAAACCTTTGTTGGTTGGTTTCACTGATTCAGATTAGGCTGGCGATCCTGATGATCGAAAGTCTACTGCAGGTTATGTTTTCAGTCTGGGATCTGGACCTATCACTTTAGCTTGTAAGAAACAACAAGCTCTTGCTCTTTCTTCAGTAGAAGCAGAATATTGAGCCCCAATTAATGCCAGTCAGGAAGCTTTATGACTTTGACAGATCCTTTTAGAGTTTGGATTCAAGAAACAGCAGCCTACTCCACTTTGGTGTGACAATCAAAGTGCCATCAAGCTTGCCAAAGATCCAATTCTACATCAGCACAGCAAACACATTGAGCTACACATGCACTTCATCAAAAATTGTGTTCATGATAGTGTTATTGAAGTTCGTTATTGCCCTACAGATGATCAAGTTGCAGACATCTTCACCAAGTCTCTTATAGAAGCGAAGTTTTCTAAACTTCGGTCTATGTTAGGAGTTCAAGATTGTGTCCTTAAGGGGGGATAGGCTCTAATGCCTCCTTCCTTCTCCTAATAGTGTCACTTTTGTAAATCCTTCAATCTTATCCCAAGTTGTTCTTAAGGGGGAATGTTGGGATATTTAGACACTTAGGAGTTAGTTAAGATCAACTTGTGTAATATATCCATTAGGTAAAAGTGTGTTTCTTTAGTATGCATTAGTATGCATTTGTAAATATTCTAATTTGACGGTCATGATATGTTCTAAACATAGAGTGATCCAACGATATAACTTCTCTTAGATCATACCTACCATTGATCCGTGGCTTAACACTCGATTGGTCTATGATCTCTATTTAAAGAGCATAGAGGGTCCTTGGCTAGTTGATCGATTATGAGAAGCTCATATGTAACTTTCTTTCTTTTGCATAATAAATTGCTCCAAGTAGCTATTTGGCTGGGGCCGTGGACTGTTTCCCTGTCGAGGGTTTTAACCACATGACAAACATCGGTGTGTTGATCTGTGATCTATTTGTGTGAAGCAGTTGCTGAAGGTGTTCGGTCTTTTGGGAGTACCCTATGTACCCAAACAAATTAGTCCCATCATGACCTGGAATTTTGAGACCACATACTTCTCTTCCATACAGTTATGGCCATTTCCTAATGGGAACCCTATTTCATGTTAGTTTACACAATCATGTGTTAAAATATCTGCATGAACATTTGTGCTTGTTTCTTCAGTGCTTATTGTGTATGTTGTGTATCTACCTTTGCGGTCACTTTTTACTCAAGATGGTTATAAACCATTACTTCTGTTTAAGTTCAACCATACATGTGAGAACTATTTTATTCAGGTAGTTGAAGATAGACCACGATTCATGGTGCAAAGAAGACACTTCATAGCCAGTGGTAGAGAGGACAGTCATGTCTAGCAGGTAAGAGGGTGGATGCACAAAGTTGGTTCCACTTTTCTATGCCACTAGATTTCAAGATTTCGAAATACAATGCTCTATTGTTTCTATTGTAACTTTTGAATTCCTTCACCATTTTTCAAAAACGTTATATGGTGCACTAGAAGAAAGAGAGCTCTATACACCCATATAAAAAATCAAAATTTCATTAATTTATGCCCTTAAAGTGTTACACGTGCACACAACGTCCCTTTTTAAGGGTTTTCTAGCTTCAATAAATCATTAAAACATTGAAAACATCACGAATAATTTCGGAAAAATAGTATTGCACTAGTGCAAGATGTCCTATACATATGTAAAAAAATATGATAAAATACTATCAATTAGCTCATATAGTGTTGCACATGCAAATAATTATGTTATATTATGTTGAAAATTTAAAAAACCAATTTTAGAAAAAGAAATTTTATAAACTACACAAAAACTCTAAGAGTAAAATTTATATATTATGGAAGATTATTTACTTTACTATATTTTATCTTTTTACATCGTCCAAAGATTCATTATGCAGGTACCTTTAATTGCCTCTTGAAGTCAATGGTTCCTGCATTTTTAGTTTAATGTGGCAACTAAAGTGTCTTTAAAGGAGCTCATGATTGTGCATCATCCCAACACACTTCACATCCAGCGAAGAAGAAGATACAATCATGCTTAGCAGGTAATACACTAAACACTAAACACTATCTGGAAGTCTAAATACGCCAAGAATGATCATTTATTAACACTCAAACATCCATCTATGGTTTGTGGTCTCCTTCATGGTGTTGAAATAGAGTTGTATGAGGAATGTTGAGATAAAGCCAAGGCTGAGGACAGGTTTGTCCAAGTTTTTTATGAATGGTTGTTACTCTAACAAACTGTCAGATTTGTTACTCCAACAAACTGCCCAAATCTGATATATTCTCCTATAGGTAGTTATTGACTATCTAGAATGCTTTATCAAATGCAATTACAATGGTCAGGTTGAATGCATAATGCTTAGAACTTATACAAGAGTTCCTATTTTTTCCTTTTTGAGGTTGTTTAATACTATCTATAGGTCTCAATGCACCTAGAATGATCATTTATTTATATCCTACCACCTAGAATTGTCCAAATTGAACCAGATTACTCAGAAATTGCCTCAGATTTGTGAGATGCTTGTTTCCTAAGTTTAGGCCCCCAACATTGTTTGTATCCATCTAAAACTTGCCCAATTTTAGAGGTTAGGATACTAATTAAGGCTCAAAAGTTCCCACAGTATCATCTCCCCCATAACATAATGTGACAATACTACATAACGTGACAATATCTCCCCCATACGCATGTAACATAACATGCCAATGTTTAAGAGAGACTTGGTCTCACGAATACAATGATTTCAAGCTATAATCAGAATAGATTTGCAAAGGATGATTTCTCTCTCTTCCTTCAAATTCAACTGAGATACATGGAACCAAACTAAATTAGGCTCCATGACTATTCTCCACGCATGTGATGATTCAGCAGCTCAGCAGCAAGGTAAGGAGATTCATGGGTGCATTATTTTAGCTAGGCTTGAATCAGATGTCTCTATTATTGCAATCCTTGTAGCTATATACAAACATGGTAATATAGAGGATGCAATCCAATTGTTTTACTAAAAATAGGAAAGAGATGTGGTCTTATGGAATTCAATGATTGTTGGGTTTTCCCATAATGGAATTCCTAGTGAATCCCTGGCACTCTAACCTCTAATTTTTTCATATCAACCAACATAATAATGCTAAATCTGATCACTTAGAAAATATAGGATGCAATCTGGTCGATGAAGGTGAGCTAGTGGTCCACAATTCCTCCAAAAGTGTTAAATGGAAAAAATGGTTTCTAATTTAAATAATATTTTTATTAGCAAAAGAAGAACCATGAAGAATTTATCTCCGTAGTCGAAGTTCATAAGTTTGCAAAGACATTGGATCAACCCAAAAGTATGGCTCTAAGGACAAGGTGGTGGAAGGTTGGAATTACCACGCGCATTAATGGAATTTTGAATTCTCATGCCTCTCATCCCATAGACATAATGTTCACTGATCAAGGCCACGTGAACTGCTTTAATGCGAGCTCCTTTCTCGATATTTTTGCACAAGCTGACTCCCCCAACTTGCCAAAGTATCGAGAAGTTGATAAGTTGGTATATGGGGGTTACATCATATCGTGAAGATCCTACATTTGTTTTTCTCCTTTTCTGTTTCAAATTCCCTCGCGGATACTGTATGTTCAACGCAATGAAGGGAAATCAAGAAAATCCTCTACTCAGGGAACTAAAGCCTAGTTCTTTTCTAGGAAGTAAAATATTACATGGTTGAGTATAAAAAAATGATCCTCTGAAAGCACGAGGTAGCCTCTGTGATTATTGAAGGGAATCATTATACTAAAAAAGAGATTTATTGTTTTAACTCTAAGATGAAGGATGTGGAAAGGAACACCTGTGTGCTGGTAAGTGAGGTAGAAGACATAAGGAGGACTATGATGAGGATGGAAAATTCACATGTAGATAACTTCAATGGGATGCAAAATTTCCTGGTGGGAATGAGGAACTTGATGCAAGAATTCCGTATAGAGAATGAGGAGGAGGCATAACTATGATTCACTCAACTAAAAGGCATTTTTTAAACCATTCATGAAGAAATGAATGGAATCCTGGTAGATTGGAATAGCTCTCCAAGGAATATGAATACCTCAAACTAGCAGGACTCTGCCTCCCCTATGGAGGATCATTCCTCGGTGCTACAGGATGTAGATATTTCACCAGAAGTCATGGTAGGAGGGTCATTCATCAGTGGTCAAGGATGCAGATATTTCACCAGAAGTCACAATATCACCAAGTGTTTCCAAGGATGGATTCTTTGGTATTTTTCTCTGTTTTTCTAAAGGCATTTTTTCCTTCTTATATGTAATCAATATGTACGAATCTACTCTACCAAAGGTAGCGGGATAGGATGCTCAAAGTTTAGCATAACAGTATTTGAATTAATTTTTCTTTGTGATGGGACTTCAGAGAATTGCTTAGTCCTTGATTTTGTTAAGATGATACTCAAATCTCCTTTGTATATGGCTCTTCTTTTATTAATATAAAAAAAAATATCTAGTTTTCATTTTTTTTTAAATCTTCACGATATATCTTATAATTGTTTTATTTTTTTAGTATGGTTTATAGAATGTCTTGGTTCTTATTGATGTTGTGAAATAACTTAAAACTAACACTCCTTAGTCAAAATACTATATATTGGACATACATTTAAAAAGTAATAATAAAACTATATATTGGTTCTTATTGATGTTGTGAAATAACTTAAAACTGACACTCCTTAGTCAAAATACTATATATTGGACATACATTTAAAAAGTAATAATAAAATAAATACTATATGTTGTCCATATATTAAAAAGGTAAAGATAATATAATAGATACTAGTACCAAATCAAAGAGAAAGAGTGGTGTATAAGATAGCCATGAGGTTATAATATACTATAGAAACAATCACAAGATCAAGAAAATCTGTAAATGACATATAAACATGACTATTTACAATGGTAAGGGATCAAGTAGGCTACATAATATCCCTCTATGCTTGGGTGGAGAAAACATCATCAAGTACTGCTGCAGGGAAGGTGTGGGTAGTGTAAATCTGAAAGGGTTGAAGTTGTTCACCAATATAGAGATATGCTCCTAGATGTTAGGTGTGAAACAAGGTTTAGAATTTTGTCCCATATGCTGTCCATCGAATTATCCATTTGAAATTGGCCCTTTTTGAGATCTTACGTAAGTAGTTGAGAAAGCCATGACTGGAAATTGCAGATTTTAGTGTGAAAGAGGGCAATAATCCCATCAAAGCCTTGATTTAGTAGAGTAGTGTGGTCGTTATTGGGTAAATTCATATGCTCTAATTTGGAGAGGTTTTTTATAGAGAGGGATTGTATATAATATTGAATTGCATACAATATCAATCTATCAGAGTGTGGTATAGGTGGCTGCAACCCCCCCTAAAAGTCAAATGGGATATGTTGTCCATTTCAAGTTTGCACAAACCACACCACTTCATACAAAACATCAAAAATCCCTTTCAATGTGATTGCAAGGGGAAACTCAATCTTTAACTTGTAACTTAATGTATAAAAGTGTCTCTCAAGTTTTACTTACCTCAGTCCTTCTTCCCTTCTCCTCCTCCAATGGTTCGTGTGTTATTTTGCATGGTCATGAAGGTTGGTATGTTAGAACTTATAAGTTCCATTATATCATCGTATTTATATTAATTGAGATAGTCAAAAGGGAGTGGTAATATTTACAACATAATGGTTGATTTGTTGAAAGGTGAGTATGTTTATTTGCTTAACCTTCCCCTCCCTCTCTATAATACATGTTATTTGGTTGTATGTGTGAAAAAATAATTGAATGGAAATATCATATGGCATATTGGAATTGTTTCTACAAATATAAAAACCTCCTTTTGGGGATGATATATGGGTGTTTGTGTGATAGTAAATAGTGGAAATTACTGAATGACCAACATCAAAGTACCAACATCCCTATGTGAATGAGGGTGTGCACAAAGGTGGCATCTCTTGTATTATCATAACGAGTATGTGCATTATTACCCCATATATTGTATGTATCCCTACACTTGTAGTTTTTCATCATAATACTTAACTTACAGGTTGAATTAGTTGTTGGATGCCTTGGGTTCTTTGATGTTAGAGTTATACTTCATGGTGCAATGATCCCCAAGTTGATAATTTCTTGGTGGATATTCATGATATATATGTGTTGGTAGTTATGGGTTGTGACTTGATGTTTTCATGTGATATACTTCACTCTTGAGGATGTTTTGTTGTCAACTTTCCATAGAGCATAATCCTCCTAGCACATGTATCAAGCATACATATATCTCTTGTTGAGAACCCTTACTTCTCGTAACTTCGTGATCATCTTAACATGGTTATCTATCATTAAATTTCATCTACCAACTTTTATACCATTAAGAATATATCCATCAACTTAGAGATGCTTGTTCTTCCATGATTGCACACAAACTGTCATCTTAAGATTGAATTCCTAAAATAAATGATAGCGTATGGAAAACTAATAGGGAGGCCATTTATGTCATGTTATTTAAGCTACATTGAGATGTTAAGAATCATGCCAAGATAAGTTAGAAACCATGAAAATCATACCTCAAATGGGCATAAGAGAGATGTCGGTACACATCATGCCTCAGGCCTATACTTCCTACAATTAGGAACAAGAATTGGCACCAATATCCATGACAAAAAATCACATCTAACATCCATTTATACTTGTGTATTTTATATATAGATATGGGTAGACTTAAGTGTTAATGATATCAGGTTGATCCGATCAAAAATATATATTTGTATACTCAGGCTAGTTGCATTAAATTCTATGTTGAGTTTCCAAATCCCTCATTCAAGAACCTAATTGAAAACCTAATGTCAAGAGTAGTGTATTTCTACCAAATCTATACCTATATCATCTCATACCTTCTTTACAATTCAATTTTGAAACTACTCTTCATAATTATGCCAAGTTGGAAAATATGGACTGTTGCGAATAAATCATCTGAATTTATTGGTGTGTAAATAATATCCCCAATGTGTATATTAGTAAGAAACAACCATGCCTTTAATAAATGAGCTTAAGATGCCTCTAATCCATGCTTCCAAAATAAAAAATGATCCTTACATAAGAAAAAACAATTGTTTAAAGTAATAGACCTCAAATATTGTCTTTGTTACCCACTCCACTAATTGTCACACATTCCAATGAATAAAACACAAAATGGCCTTAGATGTAATGGTTTTAATTGGAAATGATCGACCTACTAGACATTGATTAAATGTTATTATACCTATAAATAACAATAACATCCAAAGGAAATGAAAATGGTCAAAAACGTTGAATATAAACATTAAAAAAGAGTTGGGGAACTTCTCTTTGAAATCAATAAAAATATTTTTTTTTAAATGTATAAGGTAAATTGAAACCACCTCTCTTCCACTGGAAAGAATCAAGGGGAGGGATCCCACTAAACCTCTCAAAAAATTAAACTTTCAAGGGAATATAAGACCTTACCCTATCTCTTTCAGACAAATTCAAAACTGCTAAGGGAACAAATTACCTCTTTGAAATGATAACATTTAATGAAAATTTTACATAGAGAAACACCTAAGTAAGAGAGGTTGCAGTTTGTATTTATAGTCAATTCCATAGGAATATTACCAAGAATTTTGAATGAGAACCACAAGTACTATATTTAGGCAAATATTTTTGAGAAACTACTATTTGCAATCTATTGGTTAAAATATTACCACATAAATCTTTCATTGACTTATATAGGTACAAGGAGTCAAGATGAAGTCATGTCTGAGTCTGTCAATGCCATTTTATGACTATGTCTGGATTCAATCTCTGCTAGAATAAATTTTTTGAAAGGTTAATTCCCTAGTTCCCTTACAGGAGTGTAATGTAGTAATGATGTAATAACTTGGACTGCTCTCTTATAAAGACTAAATGTTTGTGGGGAGACTACTATTGGATACAAAGCTAGGACACAGACAATTTTAGATTTGGAAAACAAGAGCCATCAAGCTCAGACAATGTATATTTTGAATTCTTTCTAGAGATATGAAATATAATGTTTTTTTTCTCAAAAAGAAAAAGGTACAACCAATCCCCTTATATCACAGAATCACAACAACATAGAAACTTTTCATATTAATATTTTTTCAGTTTAAAATTAATCAACTAAGAACAAACTATCTAGTGTTATATAAAAGAATAGTTATTTGATAGAATGTGATTGATGAAGAGTCTAGACATGTCGTTCCCTAGAGCTTTGAGGAACCTATTAATGCATATTATTGTTCACTTTTGATGTGAATTAAAGTAGAGGAGTTCATAATTCTAATGCAGGTTCTAACAAATCTGTCTTCGATGACACCATTGTAGCTCCCAGATCTATCGTTAGATAAAAAACGGAGTTTAAAAAGAATGGAGTAATAGAACCCCAATACATATGCAAAAATTTCTTGAAATTCCTTGGACTAGTTTCTACTGATAATATTTTATAGGAAAATATCCTAGCTTAAATGCATAAGAAGAAAATTTGAAACAAATAATCATAATGGTATCTAAGTTCAAAAACACCAAACCCCATACCTACCTCCTTGCTTAGTGAATGAGCTGCAGATTCTCAATTATTGATCATACGCTTCTAGATTTGCTCAATGGTATGATATGTTACAGACTCACACCCTTGTTTCTTCCAGAAAGGGGGTTCAGATACAGAAGATGTGGCCATGACAGGGAGATCATTGTTACTATTCTCCTGATCCAATAATTCCAAAAATTGTTGGTGTGGGTGGTGAAATTGCAGCCATTCCATATGC
>LPNX010214758.1:448550-512779 GCA_001517045.1 Pseudotsuga menziesii | reverse complement strand
CCCCCCCCCCCCCCCCCGATTCAGTCCATCCTCCTCCTCTTCTTCCTCTTTATCCTCTCACTTTCCAACACCCTTCTATGCAAGAAAATACTCCACCGCTGCAACCTGAGTAGTCTGAAAATTAGTTATGTGAATGTCTCTCCACACTTGATCAAGACTATCCCCAAATCAAACACTCACCTGGTGTTGCATTCCACAAGCTCAGGAGCTAAGAATATCTTCCTCCATGTTACTCTTTCCTACATTGCCACCATCGTGAAGCTTCTCCACCTACCTTTACAAGGGTTGCAAGAACCAAAACTTAGAAGGGGAAAGCACAGCCTAGGACCCCATGTGGATGTTTATATACTAAATCCAACTTCTTACAAAACATGTAACTAAAACCCCTTATGGTGGCTTCCTTCCCTATTTGAAAACCGAAATGGGTCAAATGTATCTGGTGGCTCAGATGGATCACCTCCTTGTCAAATTTCACATAATTTCTCCCCAAAACACTATTCTCTCATGCTTCTCATGTGAAACTAAATCCTCAGGTGTTCATTTTGTTAGAAAACAGGACCACATAGCAATAACAGATATACAGTTAAATTAATAAACAAGATGTAAAACACACCAAAACATTATAGAGAGACACAGATATAATGTGGTTCACCCAAACAATAGGCTACGTCCAAAAAGAAATTTTCCAGTCCTTTTATTACAGTCCAGAAAGATGAAGGGATACACCCTGCAGCAAAACCGTTGCACTTCCTCTTCATGCTCTCACAGTCTCTCTTCTAGTACAATAAAATACCATACTCAATCGACTTACAATTCTTTCTTTTATAGGGGAAATATAATGGGAAAATTCTAGGTTTAACCCAATACCATGGGTCTGCAATACTGTTGGCCAACACACATCCCCAAAAACAAAATTTGGGGGCTCCGGCCCCGAACCCCAAGGCAAGGGGAACAAGTGTACAGTACTCCTAGGATACAATCACAACTGAATAATATCTCTAGATCTGGAAGATTAGGCTCCACAACCAACAATCTCCCACTTGGAGACTAATCACAGCAACTCCACCGCTACTGCACTTGCTGGACTATGTTCTACACCTTGGAATTGGAAAATTTCTTCTTTTCACCTTCATGTTTTAAGGCCAATAGAAACCGAGTAGGAACTCAGTTTCTCTCTGGTTACTCCCTTTGTCAACATGTCTGCAGGATTCTAGCTAGTGTCAATCTTTTCCAATTTTAACAGTTCTTCATCTAGAACAGATCTTATGAAGTGGTACTTGAGTTGTATATGTTTAGTCCTCGAATGAAAGGCTGAGTTATTTGCAATATGAATGGCACACTGGCTATCACTGTATAGCCTACTATTCTCCTGTTTCTTACCCAATTCTTCCATGAACCTCTGCAACCAAATCATCTCCTTACTAGCCTCTGTAGCAGCAACATACTCTGCTTCCGTTGTTGAAAGTGAAACAACCTGTTGCAGTTTTGAAATCCAACTTACTATTGTTCCACCTACAGTGAACACATACCCTATGGTGCTCCTCCTCCTATCTTTATCACCAGCCATATCTACATCAACATATCCCTGTAGAACAGTGTCTGAACCTCCAAACCATAATGCATGAGAAGTGGTATTTCTCAAATACCTAAGAATCCACTGTACTGCTTTCCAATGCTCTTTACCTGGATTATTCATATACCTACTCACAACTCCCACTGCATGTGCAATATCTAGTCTTGTGCACACCATGGCATACATCAAGCTCCCAACTGCTGATGAATAGGGAATCTTGGACATGTAATCTATCTCTTCCTGTGTCTCTGGACACATATTCTTTCTTAGTTTGAAATGGCTTGCCAAAGGTGTGCTAACTGGTTTTGCATTCTACATTATAAACCTCTGCAACACCTTTTCTATGTACTCACCTTGAGACAATGTCAATTTGCAATTTTTCCTGTCTCTTGTTATTCTCATACCAAGGATTTGCTTTGCAGCACCCAAATCCTTCATCGCAAATGATTTAGCTATTTTTCTTTTAAGCACATTTATATCCTACATGTTAGACCCTACAACAAGCATGTCATCCACATACAATAACAAGATAATATATCTTCTATTATCTAGCCTCTTGAAATAAACACAGTGGTCAGAATGACATCTATCATAACCTTCTTCTGTCATAAATTTATCAAATTTGAAATACCACTGCCTTGGAGCTTCCTTTAGGCCATACAAGATCTTGTTCAACCTACAAACCAAATTCTCCTTCCCTTTGACCTCATACCCTTGTGGTTGCTGCATATAAATCTCTTCCTACAAATCCCCATGGAGAAAGGCCGTTTTTACATCTAATTGTTCAAGATGCAAATCTTCTACCACCACTAGACTTAAAATAGTTCTAATTGAAGTCATTTTAAGAAAAAGGGAAAATATTTCATCAAAGTCTATACCTTTGTTTTATGTAAACCCCTTTGCAACAAGTCTAACCTTGTACCGCTTCTTTCCTCCATCTTCTTCCTTCAACCTGTAAACCCATTTATTCTGCAATGCCCTTTTTTCTGCAGGAAACTTAACCAGATCCCAAGTCCGGTTTCATACCAATGAGTCCATCTCCTCATCCATGCCTTGCTCCCACTTCTTTCTAGTTTCTACCTGCATTACTTCTTCAAGACATTCTGGTTCACCAGAATCAGTCATCAATAAATAATACATTGAAGGAGAGAATCGTTCAGGGGGTCTACTTAACCTAGTAGACTTTCTTACAATTGCAGGAGTTTCAGGTACCTGCTACTGCTCTTGATTTTCTGGTGCTTTTGGAACTTTATTTTCTTTGATTTCATCAAGCACTGTGTACTCTGTGTTTTCCTTTTCTTCTTTCTTTCCCTGCAAGTGATCTTTGTACATGACCTTTTAATTGAATACTACATCTCTACTCCTAATGATTTTGTGATTTTTAAGATCCCATAAGTGATAACCAAAATCATCAACCCCATATCTAATAAAGGTACATTTCTTGGATTTAGCCTCAAGCTTTGTTCTATCATCTTTATCAATATGGACAAATGCTTCACAACCAAAAGTTCTCAAAAATGAGTATTTTACCTGTTTACCTGTCCATGCCTCCTCTGGAATGCCACCATCCAAAGGGCTTGAAGGCCCTCTGTTTATTAAATAAATAGCAATGTTTACAGCATCAGCCCAAAACTGTAATTGCAACCCTGAATTCAATCTCATACAGCTTGCATGCTCCATGATCATTCTATTCATCCTTTCTGACACACCATTTTCTTGGGGTGTTCCAGGGACTGTCTTCTCTCTGCGAATCCCATTGTGTGAACAGTAACTGTCAAACTCCTTGCTGCAGTACTCACTTCCATTATCAAATCTAATAAATTTCAACCTTTTTCCTGTCTCATTCTCAGCCAAAGCTTTCCACTTCTTAAAAGTATCAAGCACATCAGATTTCTGTCTAATGCAATAAACCCAAGTTTTTCTAGTTGCATCATCAATAAAAGTAACATAATAACGAGAGCCACCAAGAGATTGTACCTGAGCTGGTCCCCATACATCTGTATGGACAAGCTCTAACTTTTCACTCTTCTTTTGTTTCCCAACCCTGAGAAATCTAACTCTCTTCTGTTTTCCATAAACACAGTTCTCACAAAATTCCAAACTTACCTGCTTCAGATCTGGAAGCAGTTTCCTTGAGTGGAGAATCTGCATCCCCTTCTCACTCATGTGGCCAAGCCTATGATGCCACAATGCTACAACTATTTATGTGGAAGCTATAGAAATAGAATAATCAGTATTATGAGGACATAAATATAACGTACCTATCCTGTCTCCTTTTGCAATTACCATTGATCCTTTAGTGACCTTCCACCACGTTTCTCCAAACGTAGACAAACAGCCACCATCTCCCAACTACCATGTTGAGATCAGATTTCTTTTCATAGCAGGAATGTGCCTTACATCCTTTACCAACCAGTCATTTCCATTATTTAGCTTAATCCGTACCTTACCCTTTCCAACAATTTGACACGGTTCATCATCCCCCAATAACACATGCCCAAAATCACCTTGAACATAATCATAAAAGAATTTCCTATGGGGTGTAGCATGACATGAAGCCCCTAAATCTACTACCCAATAATCACTAGTATTATCTAATGCAAGAATCAAAGCATCTTGTAACACATCACCTGGTACATTAGCTTCCTGGGTAGTCTCTTGTTGCCTCTCACCTTTCTTCTTTGGTGCTTTGAGGTATTTCTTTAGGTGTCCTTTCTTACCACAATTCCAGTACTCTATTTTTTTGAATCTGGACTTGGATCTTCCCTTTTTAGACTTGCCGTGTTTTTCTGGGCTCCTTCCTCTCTCGTTTTGTCTCTCACTACTCTCCATCGTCAACGCATTACCTGATGTCTCACCTGTGCTTTTTCTTCGTATTTCCTCGCTAAGAATAACACCAACAACATCATCAAACTTACGAGTGTTTGAACTAGGGACAGAGTTACTTACAGCCATGACCAAGCTATTCCAGCTTTCTGGCAATGAGCACAAGATTAGAATATCCCTAACCTCATCATCAAAGTTCACTTTTACAGAACTTAACTAACTGGTAAGTTGTATTAAACTCATTTAAATGGTCAGCAACAGATCCACTTTCCGACATCTTCATATTAAATAAACGCTTCATTAAAAATACCTTGTTAGAAGTCGAGGGTTTTTCATAGAGCTTACTCAATGTGCTCATCACACCCTTTGTTGTTTTTTCTTTAGAAATATTGAATGCCACCAACGAAGCTAGGCATAGCCGTATTGTTCCTAGTGCCTTTCTGTCAAGAACCTCCCATTCTTCATCCTTCATAGCCGCCGGCTATTTTGCTTGTCCACCCAACGACAGGTACAGATAGTCCTCCATTTGCATATTCCATAACTAATAGTTTTGGTTGTTAAATTTCTTGACCCTAAACTTTCCTTCTTCCGCCATTGCTCCCACTCAAACCAGGAACCCTTATTTCCTACGAGTTTACCAACCAAATAGACCTTTTGGCTCTGATACCAATTGTTAGAAAACAAGACCACAGAGCAATAATAGATATACAGTTAAATTAATAAACAAGATGCAAAACACATCAAAACATTAGAGAGAGACATAGATATAACGTGGTTCACCCAAACGATGGGCTACGTCCACAAAGAAATTTGCTAGTCCTTTTATTACAGTCTAGAAAGATGAAGGGATACACCCTGCAGCAAAACCGCTACACTTCCTCTTCACGCTCTCACAGTCTCTCTTCCAGTACAATACAATACCATACTCAGTCGATTTACAATGCTTTCTTTTATAGGGGAAATACAATGGGAAAATTCTAGGGTTAACCCAATACCATGGGTCCACAATACTGTTGGCCAACACACATCCCAAAAAAAATATTTCAGGGGCTCTGCCCCCGAACCCCCTTTTTCGAGGCGATGCCTCAAACCCCAAGGCAGGGGAAACGAGTGTATATTACTCCTGCGATACAATCACAACTAAATAATATCTCTGGATCTAGAATATTAGGCTCCACAACCAACACGTTTGGGTGCATGACCCTGCAAACATTGATGTCTAGTGGAAATGAAAACCAATATCACTCTTCTCTGTTGTGCTAATCTGGCATTTGATGTTGCAGTGGATTTGCATGGAACATATGTGTTATGTTTGTAATGTGTTTTCTACAGTAGGAGAAAAGAAGAAGAGACAATTTTACATATTTACATAATTTTATTTTATGAAAAGAGATGCATAACTGGAGAAAAAATGCTAAGTAAACAACTATGATTTATAATTAATCAATCATTAATTTAATAAAAGGAACAATACTATATAAGTGTGTGTTTTTATACTTAAAAATTATAGTAGGGATACCAAATAAGGAAGTGTAGTCACTCACTATTTTTTTTTATTCACTAACACATCCTATATGATGTGTGATGTGAGTATTTATGTTTTATTTACTTATAACTCATGGTATTATTAGTCATGCTTTTTTGTTTTTGAAAAAATTCAGAGCCCAAATTATTATTATAGCAAAGGCCATATTGTGTATTGGTTATGGAAACCTTACAAAAAATTCATTCAGAGATAATAGATAATGTATGTTATAGCTTATGTTCAGCCATACTGTCAATATACATGCCTTATTTTCCCGTTAACATGCAAAAAGGGTCAAAAATAAGCATAGTGGTGTTGACATTTAGTGCGTCAATTGATCTATAGCAATAAAAAAAATCCCATATAAAATGGGCATGTTATGTTTACATGAGTGAGTGTTATTATTTTATTTTTTTCACACAAAAAAAGTGGCAATTCATTATATTGATAAATGAACCATATTGTTCAAAGGTCGTATAGACCATACAAAACCCATCAATAACATATATCATACAAAATCCATCCTCGACATGGTAGTAATATTAATCTTGCACATTGATCTAGGAACAAATAATCAATCTCATCAAGAAATAATCAAGAAATAACTCAAAAATTGTGTTAATCAGAACCACAATGGTTTCCTCTATGTATATTCAATAAACAATGAATAGTTACAATAATAATGTCAAGCAATTGCTTGAATTGATGAGGAATTCAAGTACCTTAGGAGGTCATTCGAATTCAATGAGTGAGTCTAGCTTAACTGACTGTAAGCCATTGGTTCACACTCAGTTAACCACTTGACCAAAACCCTAATTGACTCACTAAACCCTATATGAAGTTGGAGTGCAATAAATGATTGAATCTCAACTGAAGGAGATCAAACACATGTCATAGCAATCCAAACATCAAGTGCTAGTGCTCAATGACTTCAATGAACCCCGATGAGGTTAACTGAAGCTGAACTGATCATCAAAAGTTGGTGGAGGTGCCCCTGTTGACTCCAGATCATTAAATAATAATAAATAATCATTAAAGAATATATTTAATGAGAGGAGGTGCCTTAACTGACTGGTTGAACTGATTGTAACCACCAGTTAGCAATTAGGTGCATTAATATCACTCAGATCACCCCCGGAGTGCTCCAGTTAGCCTCCTTGATTGTAGGAGAAGGCTAAGTTAGCCTCCTTGACTGTAGGTAGGCATGGGTGTGACTGGATGATGTCAATTAATGCTCCACTAATGTTAATTAATGTCAATTATACTTAGGATAGTGGTTTAACTAGGCCAATTTGACCAAAAAGAGTGTGTATGGTGGTAAATGTCTCCAACACCCCCCCTTAAGCTATACTCAGGAAGAGTTAGAAAACATAGAGGCATAAAAATGCTAGGGCCCTGGAAACTAAGGCCATAGGTCACCCTGTACAATGTTGAAACTGAAACAATGCTCAAAACAAACTAAGTGAGGAAAAGAGGGAAAACCCAATGGGAAAAACCCCCCATCAAGCTGAACACTGAAAGTAGTCTGAATCACCCTGATGAACTCACCCCCAATAGTCAACAGCGGTAAGTGAACTTCTTTTCTGAAAAGCTCTTGGTGAAGATGTCTACAATCTGCTCATCAGTCGGGCAATATTGCAAAATGATGGTCCTGTCATGCAGTAGCTCCCTGATGTAGTGCATGTGAATCTCTACATGTTTAGTCCTCTTCCTAGTAACTGGATCCGTGGATATCTTAATATCACTCTGGTTGTCACAAAAGAGGATAGTGGACAAAGTACTACCAATATCAAACTCTGAAAGAATGCCTTGCAAACAAACTGCTTGGATGCAAGCATTCACCGCTCCTCGATACTCGGCCTCTACTGAATATAGTGCTATGGAAGCCTGCTTTTTGCTTGACCAAAAAATAGGGCCACCACCAAACATGAATACATATTTGGAAGTTGACTTTCGATCAATAGAATCACCTGCCCAATCGGAATCTGTGTATCCAACCAGCTCTAGCTTAGAGTCTGCAGCATAGTGAATGCCGTAGGTCCTAGTTCCCTGAATATACTGGAGGATCCTATTGGATTCCTTCCAATGAATATCATGAGGCTGCTTCATGTACCTTGATACATCATTCATGGCATAACAAATATCAGGCCTAGAATGTGTCAAGTACAACAAGCTACCAATCAGCTGTCGATAGATAGTGCAGTCCATGGGAGGTGTGTGTTTTCTTTCTTCAAGGCTGATCCCTGAAAGGAAAGGGAATGGTGCAGGCCTACATTCAGCCATGTTAAAATTTAATAACAGGTATGAAGTGTATTTGGACTGAGTGACCATAATCCCATCATAATTTTGCTCGATTTCGAGCCCCAAAAATTGTTTTAGAAGCCCCAAATCACTCATTTCAAAGGCATTGTGGAGAGCAATTTTGATGGCTGAAATGGAGGCAACTGTGCTACCTGTGATCAGTAAGTCATCAACATATAAAACAATGATAATTATATGACCATCATGCTGCTATAAATACACATTTGTATCTGATCTACATCTCTGAAAGTTTTGAGAGAGAAGAAAGGCATCCATCTTGGAATACCACTCTCTTGGGGCCTGTTTTAACCCGTATAGTGACTTATTTAGCTTGCAAACCAAAGATGGATCAGTGATGTAGCCCTCAGGCTGCTTCATTTATATCTCCTCGTGAATATCTCCATGTAGAAAGTCTGACTTAACATCCATGTGATGCACCTCCCAGTGCTTGGATGCTGAAATTGCCAAAACAAGGCGGATGGAGTCCATTTTTGCAACCGGTGCAAAGGTCTCATGGTAGTCCACTCCTTGGACCTGAGAGAAAAAATTTTCTACCAGAATTTCCTTATATTTTTAGGTGCTTCCATCATCAGCAACCTTTGTCCTAAACACCCACTTGCATTGAACCAATTTCCTTCCCGAAGGAAGAGAAACTAGCTCCCAAGTAGTGTTTTTCTGAAGAGAATTCATCTCTTCATCCGTGGCAAATTGCCATCTCAAATCATTCCAACCATGGTAGTAGGATTTTAGATCTGAAATAATCATCAAATAGCAATTTTTGGATATAAAATTATCATAACAAGAGAGTGAAATACCTGCTCTTTGGAAATCAGACCGGGTTCTCCTTGGATCATCCGGATTTCCAATGTTGTCTCCTGCAGAGGAGAGTGTCTGTTGGGCCCATGTAGGAAGATGATTTTGAAATTCAGGTTCTGATTCAGCATCTGATGATTGCTGCACACTGATATCAGAAATTAGAGGATCCAAATCAGGGTCATCACCCCCAATTTCATCATCTAAATATTTAGTAGAGTAGGAAGGAAATTCAATAGTTTTCTCCTTCACTAGTTCCATCTCCTGAAGAGGCTCATCGAACTTGACACTTCTATCGATGATGATCTGTTTGGTATGTATATCAGATTGAATCCTTTATATTCATCAGGATACCCAATAAACAGACATTCTATGCTTTGCGGTTGCAAAGCCCTTCTTTGATCAAGCAGAATCCGGGCCCATGGAGTGGACCCAAACACCTATAGGTTCGACACATCTGGCTTGTGTCTGAAGTATTCTTCAAAAGGAGTCTTTCCTTTCATGGATGAGTGTGGAACCATATTCTGAATTTATTCTTTATCATGCATGTCTTCAGCCCACAAATTTTCAGCAAGCTTCTTTCACTCCAACATACAGGTGGTCATCTCCTTGAGAGACCTGTTCTTCCTTTCCGCTACTCCGTTCTGCTGGGGAGTGTAGGGAATTGAATGCTGCAACTGAATACCAATTTGGGAGAATATGTACAGAAACTCATTACTAACATATTCCCCTCCATTATCATATCTCAATATCTTGATCTTAATCCTAGAGGCATTTTCGATCAAGGCCTTCAATTCAGAAAAATTTTCACATACTTCTGATTTCTTTTTGAGAAAGAAAACCCGTGTATACCTTGAAAAATCATATATAAAAGTAAGGAGGTACCTTGATCCATTCATGTATGTGATAGGCATCATACCACTGATATCAGAATGTATCAGCCCCAATATGCTTGTAGCTCGATTTGCCTTCCCCCGATCGAACTTGTGCTCAGGGTGTTTTCCAATCACACAGCCCTTGCAAATTCCTGTGGTTGCCTTGATGACCGGGAGGCCTTCAACGATGGAGTTTTTATGTAATTGCTGAAAATATTTGAAATTAATATGGCCAAACCTCTCATGCAACATCCTACTACCCTCATTTCCATGAGTTAGCAGAGCAGTGGGCTTTGCATCCGAAACAAAGTGAGAGAACTCATAGGCTTTTGCATGATGATTTGCAAGGCCTTTTGCAATGAGTTTCCTGGATGCAATTTCTGTTATCTCAACATCATTTGGGATGAAAGAGACTCTCTTAGGCATTCCTATATGTGTCATCTGGTAGACACTAAGGATATTTGCTGCTAGAGATGGTACATACAAAACAATAGAGAAAAAACCATTTTCAAGATCTACAGTACGTTGTCCTTCGGAAATGATGGTGGAGTCATCTCCCATGTGGATGGGGATGGATTTTCAGTATCCAAGGATGAAAAGGAGTCTTTTTCAGCCATCATGTGATTCAAATATCTAGATTCAATCAGCAGTGCTTTGGAATTCGAAGTGCTTGCCATGAGGGCATGACCTTTCTCATGCTGTGGTTCCCGATCTTGGTGATCTCTCCTTCGAAAGCTCTCTGGAATATTGATGTGATTCCTCTCAAGGAGAGAGGTTGCTTCATCAAGATTTTTCTTCATGTAGGCATGTTCATGGTGAAAACCCTTCTCGCAGTAAGAACACTTGACTTTTTCTTTCCCATTGTGCCCTTTTCCTTTGTTCTTCCTTGAGCCAGAAGATTCATCATGCTGTTGGTTTTCAACTCTAGGCTTGGGAGCATCAAATTTAGTTTTCTGATTTTTCTGCTGCTTTCCTTTACCCTTCAGATCTTTGGGCCTCGAGACATTGAGGGCTTGATCACAGGAAGATCGGATGATCCCCATCTGGACAAGCTTGTCATGTTCATTTGTTAGGGACTCAATGAAGGCATTGAGTGTAGGCATCTTCCATCCAGGGGTTGTGAGCTTCCCCACACGGAATGTAGAAACAAAAAATAAATAATCAGCCCTAATTTTGGAGAGTATGGAAAGGATGAGCTGATCATCCTCCTTCTCCACATTGCATTGCTTCAAGAGTAAAACAATATGCTTTAACTTTGTAAAGAAATCATTCAGAGTCTCGAAATTGGAAGGTTGGAGAGACATGAGTTCATTTTTGAGCTAATAAACCCTCAAGTCATCATGCTTTCCATATAGAGAATCCAATTTTTCACATATTTCTTTTGGTGTCTTCAAATCCGTAAGATGGAAGAGAAGGTCTTGGGAAATAGAGAGGCACAAGAAATCGAAGGCTTCATATTTCTTGTTCAAGAATCTTGACTTTTCTATGGCGGATCCAGGCTCAACTTCAGTGTCCATGGTGACTCTAAAAAGTCCTTTGGAGTGTAGCTAAATCTCCATATTACTTTTCAATGAGTGGAAATTGTATAGAGTCAAGAGATCTGCTGAGGAGGCCATTTGGATGTGCTGGAGCGAATGCTTCACTTGTAGAAACCTGAAAATCAAAACAAAAAGGGAAAAATAAGGTCAGATAGCCTGCACATTCTAGGATTTCATCACACCCAGCATAGTCAATCAAGAAAGATTTATCAACAAGTTCTTTACTTGGGATATTGAGTGGTAAGCCTTGGCTTCTGGTGAAGTGCTGGATTTTTGAGCTATTGCTCACTTTTCATGGAGAAATCTATCAAAAAGCTTGTTTTTGAGAGATAGATCTTCATCTGGTTGTATGCTCTGATACCATATTAATATTGCACATTGATCTAAGAACAAATAATCAATCTCATCAATAAATAATCAACAAATAACTCAGAAATGGTGTTAATCGGAACCAGAATGGTTTCCTCTGTGTATATTCAATAAACAATGAATAGTTAAAATAACAATGTCAAGCAATTGCTTGAATCAATGAGTAATTCGAGTACCTTAGGAGGTCATTCGAATTCAATGAGTGAGTCTGGCTTAACTGACTGTAAGCCATTGGTTCACACTTAGTTAACCACTTAACCAAAACCCTAATTGACTCACCAAACCCTAACTGAAGTTGGAATGCAATAAATGACTGAATATCAACTGAAGGAGATCAAACACATGTCATAGAAATCCAACCATCAAATTCTAGTGCTCAATGACTTCAATGAACCCCGATGAGGTTAACTGAAGCTGAACTGATCATCAGAAGTTGGTGGAGGCGCACCTGTTGACTCCAGATCATTAAATAATAATAAATAATCATTAAATAATATATTTAATGAGAGGAGGTGCCTTAACTGACTGGTTCAACTGATTGTAACCACCAGTTAGCAATTAGGTGCATTAATATCACTCAGATCACCCCCAGAGTGCTCCAATTAGCCTCCTTGACTGTAGGAGAAGGCTAATTTAGCCTCCTTGACTATAGCTAAGCGTGGGTGTGACTAGATGATGTCAATTAATGCTCCACTGATGTCAATTAATGTCAATTATACTTAGGATAGTGGTTTAACTAGGCCAATTTGACCAAAAAGAGTGTGTATGGTGGTAAATGTCTCCAACAAGTAATTGATAAAGACTCGTGTACTAGTCAGTTCCTTAAATTTCCAAGTATGTAGACAAATATATACATACAAAATGAGTAAAACAACAAATGCAATAAAAAGTTAAATAACAGTCCATAAAAAACTAGACTATATAAGTGTCGATCGAGATGGGTCTGCAGATCATATTCAATGATGGTATCATTAATGCCTTCCCATTGGTGCCAGGAACCTTCACTCACCTGTAACCCAATCTTGGAAAGGCGATCAATGGGAATGTTTCTTTCCCTATAAATATGGTTATATGTAATTTCCTGGAATAAGGTTGTTATCCTAATGAGTTCCTCATATAGGGACTTCAAATAGATATTCTTTGGGGGAATTTTAAGCCTCGTCCAAACAATAATGAGCATTGAATCCCCAAATACTTTGATATTTTTGAACCCCTTTAGAGTGAGACAATACCAATAGTAACTTGAGAGACATAATTCAGCACAATTGTTGGTACACTCCTCAAAGCCTGCTCCAAATTTGTACCAATGAGAATATGATCAAAAAATATGACCCCTAACCCCACCCATGCCTGGTTTTCCTTGAAAAGCACCACCATAATAAGATCAACAACCAATTTTATCTATATTCTTCTTGCATATCCTTCTTAGTTTAGGAGATCCTATAGATTGAGCCTGGAAATGATCCAAAACGGCCAAGATTTTGGAAGCGTACAGATGTGGTGAAATGGAAATATCTTGAAATATGACCTTGTTCCTAGATAGCCAAGCCCCCCAGATCATGAGGACTAGAAAATCCCTATAAGAAGAAAACTTTGTTTATACAATTTTAAAGAGTAGGCTTGGAGATCAACACCATGCCAGATGAATTGGATGCCTTTGACCTAAATGACATAATTCCACATACACAAACAAGGTGGTCAATTTCCTTTCAAGACCTATAGTAGTAGGATTTACAACGTTCATGCAATTCCTGTAATTTGGATTTAATGCTTTAAGAAATCTATGTGCAATGCCTAAACTTAGTGTGCATCTATGAAATCCTTTGAGATTTTTCATTTTCATTTACATAGGAAGAATCTTGTGACCATCTATCTATTTTATGATAGGATTGTGTACGTTTTGAATGTCAATTGTGTTCCTTGGGGAGATCAAAGACTATTGTTTTTGTAGGTGCACCATTCAAAATATCAATACACTTCGAAGTGGAGAAGACAAGCAACAAATTGTAAAGGTATTTCTACTAGACAATGTTAGCACACATGGTGGAAAGTACATGAGGAGTTGCACTCTCTATTGCAGATCCAAGTCAACATATCAAATGTAGGGAAAGTATATTCCACTTCTAGTCTTAGATATTCCATGGGAGTTTATTGCAATAGATTTGATCGTAAAATTGGAAACTAGAAAGTAAATGACTATCGTATATTATTTTTGGATCGCTTCAAAAAGTAGTCCATGATGAAACCATACAAGAAAATGGTTTCAGTGCAATATGCAACAAAATTGTTCTTTGAGAAGGTATGGGTGCATTTTTTACTTACTATCATCAAACTATCTTGTGCCTAAACTTAAAGATTTAGGCACAAGGATGGATACATCATTTCAAACTGTATTCACACGTATACCGTCTATTTCTAGGTGATTAACAAATTATCAAAACGATGCGAGCCACTATTAAGAAAGTTTAACAAAAAAGGATAAAAAAAAATCAAGAACAGATGAAAATGACAGTTGATAGCTATTGCAACCATAGACATTTTCTATTTACAGTGTAACGAATAAATCCCACCATACATGACCAAACTGAATAGTTTAATTACTCAAGTAATTATATTTTCTAAATAGCGCATACCATCAAATCATAGTATCTTTACATTCGGTCATCTAGCATGTTTTGCATTGCTCGGGATCCTCAATAAATCTCACCATCCCATCTTTTTGTTTTATGGTTGCAAAAATATCACCATCTTGAATCTGAATAAAATATTATTATAAAAAAGGCAGAACCAGAGGCTACTTCAATTGGAACACCCCTCTATAGCATAAGCAAAAAGAATTTAAAAATAGAATAGTTGAAACAATTAAGGAATGGGAAACATTTTTCACAAAAATATTCAAGAGACATTTACAATAAATGTGAAGTACCATTTGCAGAACATGCATCTCAACCTCCTTAGTAGTCTCCAACTATACCATACTTTCTATGTCTGGAAGAGAGGGGATCAAATGTGTTTTTGTCAGTCTATGAATATTATGTTTATAATGATATGACAAAACTTGCTTGACTAACCCCAGATTACTATCCTGCAAAATTACAAATAGACATGATTACCATCTGATCCTTTAAAACATAAACATAGCTTTCATGTTCCCTCAACAATGATCTAGTGCATGACAAATAGATAAAAGAGATTCCAATGATTGAATGTCAAAGTGGGTGATGGTAATGATTTACTGAGATTCTAAAGGATTTTATTACACAACCATTTATTAAAAGTATTGGTAATCATAGGTTCCCCATAAAACATGCTTCAATTACTAAACATTATAAGGTAAATGATAGAATCAAAATACATGAATAAAAAGAAAAGATAATGCACAGACGATCAACTTTGACAATTCATTCCAATTGGTTATTCATACACTTGGGTTCATGACTTTCACTCCTATCTCCAGGTGTAGGATCACTACCTCTTGGATGAAGAGTCAATTAAATTATTCCATTATTTTAATGGATAAATGATCCTTAAGTTGCTACTAGATCTCCATATCCTTACAACATTGACAATTTCATTAGATCCATTTCTTGTTATTATAGGGTCAAAAGTTGGGTTCTTAAAACATAAATTTTGTCTATGGGACTTATGGGTCATACATGGTTCCTAATTCCTCTAAAAGAGCCTTAAATATATCTTGATCATGTTGAGGTTTAACACACCATTAATAGTTGTCAAGTTCTAAGCACATGGCCTAGGAGGATTGGTGGATTCCATATGGAAATATGATGAAGGAATGTGAAAACACCTTGTGTAGACACATAATCTTGTATCCCTTATTTTGTATGACATCGACTAATATATAACCACTTAAAACCCTTAAACCCTAACCCCTAATTCCCATAATCATTAAATGTGACCCTAGTGACCATAGTGATATTTTTCTTGAATCTTGCTAGTACAATTGGCACGTCTTGTTAGGTCTATTACAATTGCAAATGCATCTCTTCTCTAGTTCAAAGGTGACCAAGATCAATGGGTTTTGGTATCAAACCATGGATTAGTGACCAAACCATGGATTAGTGACCATGGGTTTTAGTATCAAACCATGGATTAGTGACCAAGAAACATCCATGATGTGACAAACCTCAAAATTGCCAACATATCCCTATCACTAGGAAAGGATGGGGTAGGCCCTCATGAATGGTCTATATAGAACCCAAAACCCTCATGTTATGGACTAAATATATGGATCTTCACCCTATAACATGACTTGGTTCCTGACAACGAGCCTTGGCATACTAAACTTTTAAATATGACACAGTGTTCTAATCGCATGCCAAATATTTCCTATGCATGGCCTATATTGTGGCTTAAGGTCCCATGCATGGCATGTAAGGGTTAGAGATAGATTCCATGGATTTAGAACCTATTTTGTTTGCACCAAACTATGCCCTTATCCCCAAGAAACATATCATAAATTTCAAACCTTGAAATCACCATCATATCAAACTTGGAGGCCAAATATTATGTATTATGGGCATGTGTGATTCCTTGAGCAACAAAACATGGCATGTGAGCCCCATATAAACATATTTTATGGTATAGTTCCTTGCATTTTATGTGTATACCATGGAATGGCAATCTAGAATCATCCTTGGTATGTTAATTCTCAAAATGATGAACATACCTCACTCATATGCTAAATATTTATTGTGTAGGGGTTATACATACATTGTTAAATATTGAACTGCTAGGGGTTCCATTTTTATTCCATGGAAGATATTCTAAGAAGCGTTGATCAAGGACAAACTTATTCCATCGAGGAGGCCGAAATTTCCAATATTAAGATCTCTGTTGCTCTTACTGAATTATTGAAAAAATATGAATACCACTCCAAAATTGCTACAGTACTGAAACCCCCAGGGGAAATCTCTTCCATATCAAATTCCCTGAATCTTCAAGATGATAGTCCCACCATCCTATTTGTACCCCATGTAGATGATCCTTCTAATGAAGACGTTCCCCCTTTCTATGTTATCCTGAACATCCATAATGCAATCCTACACAATGCCATGCTTGATTTAGGAGCCTCTCACAATCTAATGCCCAAGAGAATCATGGATGAACTGGGATTATAAGTGAATAGACCTTACAAATATATCTTATCTTTTGATTCTATTAAATTCAATTTCTTGGGAATAATCAAGGATTTGGTCATCTCTTTAGCCCAGATTCCTGCCAAGGCCCTTTTCATGGATGTTGTTGTCGTTGACATCCCTCCTAAGTTTAGAATGTTGTTTTCAAGATCTTACAAAGCTAAACTCAAGGTTTCCCTCCAAATGGACATGTCATATGCCACTATCCATGTATTCAAGGTACAAATAAGTCTCTTCAGAGAGGAGAAATTAGAATACATGGTGACCAACGTTGAGAGGCCCCACAATCACCCCATATATTTGTTGGACATGAAAATGGCTCCTCTATTTTATTCACCAAAGGCAATGAAGATGGTTCCAGTCCACAAAATGATTCCTTTGTGCCTACTCAAGTAGAATTGGAGGGAGTGTGGGATGTGAGCTTTGACAGGGCAGCATGCATAGAAGGGGAAGGAGCTGGAGTGTGGGTGAGACCCCTAGGAGGGAGATCTTTGAATTATTCATACAAACCTGATTTTGATTGTAAAAATAATGAGATAGAGTATGAAGCTATGGTGTTAGCCATTCAGATACTAAAGTATTTTCATGTCAGGAAGGTAGTAATTGTTGGCCTAATTTTCCTCACTCACGTGACCCAAGTTCAACAACAACATAAAACCAACAAAATACCCAAAGACAGTCGCTCGACAAAGCAAGATTAGCAGAAAACACCTGCAAGTCAGGTGCAGTCTCACCTGAGATATATTAATGTGTAACTGCCAGAACCATGTTTCTCCAGTCAGCAAGGGATTACAGTCCCTTCGCGCACGACCAAGGCACTCGACAGATTCGAAAGGATGGAGTCTTTTACTACTCGACAATGGCACAAATGTTATATTTTTATCATATAATCAATATGATCTAGGATCTTATCTTAGAGAATAACATGCACAGCAATAATCACAAGAGACAAGAGACAAAAATATTTTTCCTCAAGGAAACCATAAAGGAGAAAACCCCACAACTTCCTCAGAGATAGAAGGAGCACCAATAGCAAAAGTAAAACCCAAAAACACAAAGATGATCTCTGACATTTGTTCTCTCTCTCACTTGTGCAAGATCCTCTTCTCTCACTCATGCACTACAGTTGAGTGAGTGTGTGTGTACCAAATAGAGAGTATCACTCTCTATTTATACTTGTTTTACACTTGACTTTTACTCTTACAAGGCTGACCTCACTAGGAGAGTCTAATAACCCTAATACCCCTCAATTGTGGGGACTATTGCTTCGACTTACAATGGAGGGTTAACCTCAATTCAATTGTGGGGACTATTGCCCCGACTTACAATGGAGGGTTAACCTCAATGAATTTACATGACTTTATTATATTAATGACTCTCCTGATCGGAGGAACAAACATCTCTGTCAAGGTACAATGAAATACAATATAAAATATACAAGTGAATACATTATGAAGTTACAAATACATCAACACTCCCTCTTAACTAGGAAGGTATTCGCTTGAAACAATTCATCAGCACAAGTCTTCATCACTGAATCATCATCAAAGTTGGATCATCATCATCACCGAATCATCATCATCATCACCAGATCATCATCGTCATCACCAAATCATCATCATCATCATTGCTCCCGCTATCTCGAGAAAATGATGTTATCTCTCAATTCTACTCATCATAGGAAGTTCTATAGAGCCAACCTTGCTGGATGTAGGCCTAGCCTCCACAAAGGTATTCACATATTTAGCACTTATATCTGACCATGGGAGGAACCAATCCTGCCACCATGTCAGAAAGGCACAACACTTATATTTGACCATGGGAGGAACCAATCCTGCCACCATGTCAGAAAGGCACATCACTTACATCTGACCATGGGAGGAACCAATCCTGCCACCATGTCAGAAAGGAACAACACTTACATCTAACCATGGGAGGAACCAATCCTACCACCATGTCAAAAAGGCACAGCACTTACATCTAACCATGGGAGGAACTAATCCTACCACCATGTCAGAAAGGCACAACAATTACATCTGACCATGGGAGGAACCAATCCTTCCACCATGTCAGAAAGGCACAAACTTACATCTAACCATGGGAGGAACCAATCCTGCCACCATGTCAGGAAGGCACATCACTTACATCTAAACATGGGAGGAACCAATCCTACCACCGTGTCAGAAAGGCACGGCAGTTACATCTAACCATAGGAGGAACCAATCCTTCCACCATGTTAGAAAGGCACGGCATGTACGTATGACCATGGGAGGAACCAATCCTACCACCATGTCAGAAAGGCTCACAGACTCATCACTTCCCCTTGGAAGGAGCCTCAATCTGGAGAACACCAATATTCTCTTCTGAAGTACTCAAACTTCACTCTAGCCATTTCTAGCATAGAATCACATTAGGGTTGATTAAGTTCAAGGATAACCTGTGAGCTTTGCCGGGACAACCTATGGGAATTTTTATGTCTATGCAACCTACAAGCTTCACTAGGATTTTATGCTTAGACAATCTGTCTCACTGTCTATGCTAGAACTCATGACTCCCTCTTTGGAGAGATCTTGTTCTAGATCACATACTGGAGCTTCATTGTTCCTCTCTACATCATAAAAAAAAATGCAAGTCAGATCAATCAAATTAAATAAACATACTACCTCACAAATAGCTGAGAAAATGGAAACATATTTTGCCTCGGATGTACTTAGCGCCATTCAGGACTCCATCCTGCTAAACCAAGATATCACACATGATCTCATACTGAAGAAGCACCCAAAAGTGCTCTTCCCATCAATGGCACTATATTCCCAAATTGAATCTCTATAACCATGCAGGTTACTCTTCTGATTCGTATCATACTCGAGCCATACTCAATTCTACCCTTTATGTACCTCACTGCATGCTTAGAAACTTGCTCGATGTGTTCTGAACAAAGAAAATATATGGTCTTGTATTTATTAGGCACATCAAATCATATGACAATACATCATGGCATCAATTATCTCTAATGAAGCCTCACTCAATTGCTTTAGGTTCGATGCCATAGGTGTGTTCATGGCCTTGCAGTCCATCATCCCGAACCTCTTTAAGATCTCCACTGCATACTTCCCTTGTCCAAGGGATATTCTATCCGCACTCTGTCACACCTCCATGCCTATAAATTAGTGCATCATACCCAAGTCCTTCATCTTGAACTCGGCAGTAAGCTTCCTCTTTGTATCAGTAATCAACCCATCCTCACCTATTACAAACAGATCATATACAGTAGGAGTATCACTAGGTTCCCTTCTTCAACCTTGTAGTAAAGGTTGGAATCCACTTTACTCTTAGTAAATCCTAGAGCCATCAGTAATCTGTCCATCCTATCGTACCATGTCGAACCTTAGGTTCTCCTACAGTCACTCCCTCTGAAGCGGAGCATCATTCTCCCTTTTCCTTTCATACTCTATGTATTGAAACATTTTGTACTGGAGTGACAAGTAGCTTCCTCTACTACTAATATTTTATTTATCCATCTAGGGTCACTGGATACCAAGATCATGTATAGTAACACCCTGGTTTTGACCCCATTTGCATTTAAATAAATGATGTAATTAATCATGGTGTGGAGCTAGGAAAAATCCCCACCATCGATTTAGTATTTATGTTACGACAATTAAGGTTGGGCCAATGGTATTTTTTTACGCTAACTAAACATTAAAAAGTTGGACATCATGTTAAATTTTCAATTTTTAATTAAAAAACTAAAGCCAGCTATGTCAACGCAACTAAATGAGATGGAAGCATGATTTTTCCTAAGGATAATGGGGGGGAATTGGAATAGAGGTTAGAAATTTGAAATGGGCAGAGTGCCATTTCTAGACAAATGTTTTTAAATTTTGCTTGGGCAAGAAAACACCAAAAATGACTACCTTTCCCTCATGCAAGGACGTTTTACCTTCCTCTCTCAATTTTTACTGGGTGAGACGTTTTGGGCTAGGTAATCTTCATTCATGTAGGAGCCAGCAAGCAAAAATGACTCTCAGTCTGAACCCTTCACAATTTTCTCCTATTCGATGATCTGTATCCTTCATGTTTTTTGTTTTCCTATGTGGATTTGTTTCCTTTCATGTTTCCTCCTGTTTGCTAGTCATTTTCCTGAATCTGGTTTTTGTCTTTGATTTGAATAACTAGCAAACGTTTTCATTTTGGTATTTTTTGGTAGCAGCCAGTTTGGCACCGGTAATTTTCATAAATTCATAAATTACTCTGTACATGTGTAATTCCCTGGCTTCTTCTTACGTTTGATAATCCCGTGACTAATATCACTTTGTGCGCATCCTCGTTTGGCATCTGAACATATTTGGGAAATGGAAATGGATTTTGAACTTGCTTGATAAACTTAATGTGTGAAGGCACCTCACAGACCGATCTAGAGGGCTGATTTTCTTCTTTCCATACACTGAATAGCACTGGAAGGGAATGCATGGCCTGAGGGATTGTGTAGAAGAGAAGGGGATGCTTCCTTGTGTTGGTTGTGTAAATGTTTAGATGTTAGGCTAGATCTGGTGTGGGAGTTCATAGCTCTGGATTGAACTCACTAGCTTTGCAATCAGCCTTTCTACCTCCTTGGCAGCCTGATAAATCCAAATGGCAAGATGGCTTGGCTGGTAGCCTGATAAACCCATTTGTTGTCTTGGTTGTGTCTCATTTGAATTTGGCTAAGTGTAAACCACTGCCTCTGTAAGTCTAATAAACCTAACTGTGTTGGCATGACTTAGTTTTATTGTATCCTTGGCTATGGGGAAAGTATGTTAGTGTTCCTTATTCCTTGGGGTAAATCATGCCCAACTCAGGGGTGGTATTGTTGCTGAGAGATTAAAGAGCACACTGGCCTATGGTTGGGTGGAACATTGCAGCGACATAGTGGGTTGTGGGACAAGCTTCTCCAAATATAAGTATTCTTGTTTATTTAAGTTTTGCAACTGTATTTGCTTATGAATTATTATGAAATTATCATGAACATGTTGAATGCATGAATGTGTTGAATGAATGATTTTCTTATGATGTATATATCATGTACATTTCATTATGCATCTGTGTATTTTTTTTTCCATAAAATGCATTAGTATATTATGTTCATGGGGGCTTAGATTTCCCAGGTTGATAGATGTTAGTCACATCCTCTCCACCAATTAGAGGGTTGAGGACGTGACATCTATCTTGAAACTTTTCAAAAGTTCTTCTCGCACCCATTTGTGAGCTTATCATCCTCTATAGGCTTTCATATTCAACCTTGTAGCAAAGGTTACGATCTTCATCACTCTAGGTGATCTTCAAGATCCTCATGTAGTTATTATCCCATGGGTGCCTTTTGAGCTCATACAAGGCCTTCTTTAATTTGCACACATGAGTCTGCATATCATGTGTCTTAACTTCCAGTGGCTACAAACGTCTCTTCGTAGTCTATACTTTCTTTTTGTGAGAAGCCTCATGCTAAGAATCTTGCCTTTTATCCCATGATGTTGTCGTCTATTGCATGTTGGATCTTGTAGATCCATATGGAAGATACTATGGACTTCCCTTCAAGTCTCAACATCGCATTCTAGTCACCATTCTTTGTTTTGGATTATTAGAGTGAATCTTGAACTGCCATCACTTGTTCTTTGGAACAAGTCTCATCCTTCTTTTCCTGTAGGAGATTTTACGCAATCTTTCCTACAAGTCAAATGCACCAGTTGTATGGTTAGAAAAATTTCATAATTCATATTTATAATGGCAAATTCTTATGCATAAATATATAATCATGCAACTATTTTAGCCAATACAACATTCATCCATATCTCACGGAAACTTTCTAGATGTCTTCCATATCTACCATGACATCATTTAGATTGTGCATTAATCCAATATTTCAGCAAAGAGTTTTCATTCTAGATAAGTAGCAATGGAGATTTGTATAGCACCATGGGATACTTACCCATCACATGCATATTAGTAGTATTAATGCAAACATTCTATCATGCATAACACAATAATATCATGAAATGACAATCGAACACTTATCTTTATTTGCTTCATGGGTAGACTCCTTCTTTTAGCTTCATCATCTTCTTCATTCATAACAACATCATTTCTTATCCAAATTCTAATATGGATAAGAGGTTCTTCAAGAATTGAGTTCTTCATATTCCTCATCGCTTGAGGAATCTTCTTTAAATAGTGAGCGCTTGATCTTCAGTTGCTCCCATCATCTCTTCTCTTATTATGAGTTGAGCTTCTTCTTGTGTGCACTCTTTCCAGAGTTTGCTAAAGGTAATCACTTCCTTCTGGTACACATTCCTTGAATGAATGAATCCCATGATCCTGGGAGGTCATTCAAGGTGGTTATAACAATATTTATTCTTCTTTGATTGCTTCGTCATAGCATCGAACACTTCCTTTTGGCATCTTCATGAGGGATGAGATGATCTTTAATATAATATGCAATGATTCTCTAGCCTTAGCCTCATCTCCCTCTCGCTCTTAGAACTTCCATACTGAAATACTGGTCCAAGTCATTTTCTTCAAGGATCGCAGAGTTCCAATTTGAGGTGTACGTCCTTGTTCCATATCTGGATGATATAGGGTTTGTCAAAGAAACCATAATTTTCAAAACTTGGAATCATTTAGAACTGATTAGATAGAAATATGTTCCTCCTGAAGGTGATTTTAGCAGCATACTCATTTTCCCAAAACTGTGATCAGAACTGCAAAATATTTGATGCCCTAGTTTTCTTCAATATCTTCTATAGAATTTCCTGATATTGTTTCTATGGTATCTCTGAAATTACTACTCCTCTATGTCTAAAAATTTGCATGGACGTATCCTCATCTGTCCTATTTCCAAAACCATAGGTTTTAGCGTAATTGGTTTCACCAATTGGGATTTATGAGGTTTCTCCCAAGGTGACTTATTTCAAGACTATTCAACATAGCAAATTTTTACAGACTTCCACGTTTCACTGTTTCACCTTCAGGGTCTGAAACTTTTACCACAGAAATTATAGTATGTTCCCTATCTGGAAAATCTTGAGAAATTTCATTTGGACCTTTGTAGCCCGAGATATAGCAATTATGCCAAGGTGTCCTATTTAGGGATGAATCCTGGGAGAGGCTGGAACCCTGATTTGGAGGAATCATATCTCTGATAATATAGCGAATATGAGGCTAAAAATTTTACATATGGTACATTAAGAATTTATGCAAAATTTGGGGATCAATCACGATCCATCATCTGCAAATCCTAACAAACTACTGAGTTGGAATATTCACCATGATTCATACATAAAATAGGAAATATGGGATAATAGACACGCTGGATAAAAAATGGCAATCTGACGAATGGGATGAAGGCTCGCTTGATTTGAAAATGATGTTTCAGAAAATCTCTAATGATTTTACTCTTCCAAATGAAATCTGTACCATTTAATTTATTCATCCTTCATCTCCATTTTGCACATACACTGATATTCTACCTCATCGCACCTCTGGCTTGCAAAGAAAACCACAACCATAGATCATTTCTCAGGGAATATCAGTCGTCTTATGACACAACCTCTACCCAAATTTGTGATTCCTCATCCTTTTAACTTTCATGCATGTTTCCATCATGAAATTAACCTATACCATCGATCCAATCTGTGTCAGATCTCCGTCATCCAAAGGTGTAGGATATACAATATTTTGCATCGCCTCATCTTGCTAAACCTCGCACACATTTCTATCGCAAAGTTAACAGGACCATTGATCAACTCTCTGCTATATCTTCGTCATCCAATAGAGCGGGGTCTACCAAATTTTGCATCGTCGATCTGTTTTATCTTTCACACATGTTTGAGCTGCGAAATACATCTCCTCCGTAGATTTTCTCCAACTAAAATCCATACTGTGAAACTATGCGGGTCCTACAGGATTTAGCGGCCCCGACATGTTTTATCCTCCGTGCATGTTGCCGCCATGAAATCCATTTCAACCATAGATATTCAACATCCTTATATCTCAACCTTTGAAACTTTGAAGAATATATCAAATTTTGAAATACTCCACAACTTATTTCCCCACACATATTTTCTTAGTGAAATTCCTCTTCATCCACCGATATTCATTACCTGCTGATCTAAAGGTCAATACCGCACTCCATTTAACCTTGTCCCGCTAATGTCAAGCTTCCTTCAAAACCGTGCATCTTTTCTTCGGAAAAATCTTTTATAACCATTGAATTTCTTTTCTATTTATCTACGCCATTCATTTTCACCACCGCATAACCTACAAGATCTAATTTATTTCCTTCAAGGTCCTATGATAAGGAATTTTTAGACCTTGCTCCTCCTTTCATTGGCCTACCCCCATGCAAACTGTTTAGCCCAAAATAGTGCTAATCACACCTGCAAAACATCTTCCAGATTTAGCACTGGTGCTAACTAGGTGCTAACACATCCCATGTGATTACTTTGTTTTATAGGTCCATCCACATAATTATTATGGCCTTCAAGAATGATTTGTAAACTTTAACCACCAAAACTTTCCTTTTATCTCTCAATTGTTTAAAAACATGGCAGTATGCCCAAAACACACTATGTAGCTTCCATTAGTAGGGTTTTTTAACCACAATAATATATCTTCTTCAAATATAATTTTGAAAAATTATAAGATATATATTGAACCAATCTATTCCATCTACCAATTAGAGCTCCTCCAAAAACACAATCTCAACAACATATTTCCATTATTCCCTTCAATAGTTGCAAGCCTTTACAGTGATCAACCTCCACTTAGATTCAATCACATGCATATATTGTCAAACATGAGATTTGACTATGTCTATGTATTTACCCAATATGTTTCCAATGGTTTTGAATGTTTAATCATCCAAACAAACAGATACAAGTGTGGAAGTGTTACCCAACCTTGTAATGTGGTTGGGATTCTTATTGTTATTTGAAATCAAACATCCACCTACTCAAATACATTTAACGCGACCCCACAAATTATGGGTCATTTTTTAAAATATTTTCCTTAACTAAGGTTTATCTCAAAAAATAAGGTGTGGAATCCATTTGCATAGAAATAGTTGAGGGTCTAACACCCTTCATGTGAGGGATACACTACTCATGGAGTTAGTTATCCACGGTTTTTGGGTTTAGTGAATTACTTGTAAATATTTAAACTAGAGTTACTTTTGCAAAGATAATGACTTTCTTCTCGAGCGCATTTGAATAGGATATTAGAGATGGGATTTGGTCTATTTGTTTTTAGACTTTGAGTCATATCCAAAATGAAGTTTAGTATCTTAAATACTAGAGTTTCCATTTTTTTTGAAGTTACCACAATAATAGTAAAATTAGATGCTTTCCCACATGAGAGATGATATTCAGCATTTAGAGAAACCCTTCATGAATATTCCATAATAACATAGCAAGCCAAGGAATCTCCTCACACCATTTTAATTCTTTAGAGTTGACAACCTGGATATGGATTTGATATTCTAAGGATCTACTTTGAATACATCTTCATATATGATTTTCCCAAGTTATTGAATTTCCTTTATAAAGAACTCATGTTTTCTTAACTTATCATGGTTTAGATTTCTACATGTCCCATGATTCTCTACTTTGTTCCATTATTTCCCATGGTTCTCTACTTATGTACCATTCTTCAATATCCCACTCCTAATGCTCTGGTCTACTATTAAACAATAAATAACTACAATAAAAATGGAACCCCTAGCAGTTCAATATTTAAAATTGGAACCCCATGGTTCTAAAATTTTCAGCTCCTGAGCCTTCTCCAATATCGATATGTAGTGAATGCACCAAAATGACTAGTTTTAGTCTTTTAGGGTTTTATGGTCCAAGGCCAAATTAGGGTATGACTTTCCCAGAGTTTTACCCAACCAAAAATTTAGATTTTGAGGAGGAGAGAAATCCTATGTTGGGCTCACTCCAAAATTCCTCTTCTGTGAAAATCCCTAATTTCCGGCAGTAGTGATACGTCAAAAACTGAAAATGCCTGGAATCAAAGTTTTCTTCGACAGAAAGATGCACCCTTCAATGGAGAGTTATCCTAGCCTCCTTTTGTTGATGATATATGGAGAGAGACCCAAAAAATAAGAATCCCTAGATTTTGCAGCAGCATAGTGTCTTCTTCTTAGGTTAGCTCTAATACCATGTTATATTTTTATCATTTAATCAATATGATCTAGGATCTTGTCTGATAGAATAACATGCACAGCAATAATCACAAGAGACAAGAGACATAAAGAGTTTTCCTCGAGGAAACCATAAAGGAGAAAAATTCGAAACTTCCTCAAAGATAGAATGAGCACCAATAGCAAAAGTAAAACCCAAAAACACAAAGATGATCTCTGATAGTTGTTCTCTCTCACACTTGCATGAGCTCCTCTTCTCTCACTCATGCTCTATAGTTGAGTGAGTGTGTGCATACCAAATAGAGAGCCTCAATATCTATTTATACATGTTTTCCACTTGACTTTTACTCTTGTAGGGTCGACCTCACTACAAGAGTCTAATAACCCTAATACCCCTCAACTGTGGGGACTATTTCCCCAACTTACAATAGAGGGTTAACCTCAATTCAATCATGGGGACTATTTCCCTAACTTACAACAAAGGGTTAACCTCAATGACTTTACATGACTTTATTATATTAATGACTCTCCTGATCAAAGGAAAAAACATCTCCGTCGAGATACAATGAAACACAATTTAAAATATACAAGTGAATACACTCCAAAGTTATAAATACATCAACATCAATAGTGTGACATATCCAGTGTGCGACACCACCTTGTCCTTGTCAACTTAAGAACTAGTGAAACTATGTGACGTAGCTGATTCATTAAATGTGAATAATGACGGTGCAACAGTATTACAACTTAACATTATTTTAACATGAATAATATATAGTGCTCAACAATGATTTTACCATCCAGTCATTTACTATTTTTATCAGTATTGTGAGATTCATTAAAAAAAATTATAAACAATGCAAGATAATCAAACATTCAACATTAACCATTAAACATTCAGCATTCATGCGACACAGGAAATAATGTGGAAACCCATCTAGGAAAAACCACCAAGGTGCTCTTCATCTGGCATGAGAAATATATGGGACCTTGCAGTCTATGAAATATAGACTGTTTTGAGATATGTCTATTTAGCTCATACTCTTCTTGCTCTCATGCTCTCTATTTTTATGCTTTTCTTCTACTCCTATTGATCCGCACACATCCCAGATTGACTCTTCTACTCTACTATATGTGCACTTAGCTACATAATGAATCTACACAATGGTCTGCACACATAGCTACAAATATGTGGCTCAACAACCTTCTACTATCAGACTCCTCTCTGATCTCCTCAAAATACTTCTAATGCTACCAACTTACTAGCTACTACAATCTCTCGGAAGCTTTGAAGCTAACCTTTATATAAAATGGGTTCCTCTTATTTATAGAAGTTACAAGACTGCGTAGGGTCAACTGAGTATAGCATAGTTATTACAATAATAAGCAGCCACAAAATATCTTATATTACATTAATGACAGGCCATACTAGCCGCAAAATGTCTTGCATTACATTAAGCGCAGGTCATAACTAGCCATGGAAACATCTTTCAGTCTACTTGTACCGGTCCTCACTAACCGAAAAATTCTGTCCTTTATTATTCCGTTGATTTGAACTCCTGTAGTCCTTATTGACCTATCACCTTTTAGCCTTAAATATTCTACCTACCAATATTCCACCGAATCTGAGTGCACTTTTCCTCATCATAACTTTCTCTGCTCTGTACTTTATTTTCATCCTTTCCCTACTTTTATGCCATCGCGGGCCTACTTTTCCTCTTTTGCTTATGCTCCAGGTTCTTCCTTTATCTCTATCCTAGCCCAACATTAATACATGGGGATTCTGAGCTAGTGATTAAACAAATGATAGGTTACTATCAGGCCAGACATCATAGGATGAGAAGTTACATAAATGCTGCCCAAGACCTCATAGAATGTTTTTAAGAATGCAACTTTAATCTGATCCCCAGATTGCAAAATTGTGTAGTTGATTCCCTGTCCACTTTTGCTGCGGTTTTCAAGGTCTCCATGCATCCTAGTGGGAAATATGAAGTTGAGATTAAACACAGACCCTCTATCCCAGATAATTTCAAGAGTTGGAAAGTTTTTGAAGATGAAAAACATATTCAAAACTTCCTCACTCTCACAAGGGATTTCGATGGTTTGAACATTTATGAAAATGCTCTCGCCCAGGAATCCCTATCAATCTGGGTTGGTACTGCAAGATACATGCTATAGGTCGAGATTGTCATCCATGACGAACATGCTGAGGTTTGTAAAGATGAGGAAGCTTGGGATCCAAAGTTTCAGGAGGTTGATGGACAATAGGAATATGTGAACAATCTATATGGCAAGGAAATCCTCCAGTTAAAAGGTAACTCTATCCCCAGAGGTTTAGTTCCTTTAGAAAGGATTTTTTATTCCAATGATGTTGCCAAGGAGCCCCAGCTTGTCCCAAGTTGTGAATATGTGGAGGATGTAAATAATGGGATAGAATATCACCCCAAGGTCATCAATTTATCAAGAACCCTCTCATCAAAGGCCAAGAAAAATTGCATTTCACTAATGACAAAATACCTAGATGATTTTTCTTGGAGCTACAACGATCTCAAGGCTTATGACACGACCATAATCCAGCATACTATACCAATAAAAAAGGATAAAATTCCTTTCCAAAAAAATATATGAAGGATGACCCCCAAGCTATTGCCCCTGATAGAAAAAGAGATCAAAAATATGTTCGAGGCCAAAATCATTGTGGCCCTCATACTCTCGCGTTGGGTGGAAAACCTGGTCCTGTTGAGGAAGAAGAATGGGGAGATAAGAATATGCATCGATTTCAAGAACTTGAACGAAGTTTCTTTGAAGGACCATTACCCCTAGCCTAAAATGGTCCATATCTTGCAAAGGGTAGTGGGTTCCCAAAGGATCTCCACCTTGGATGGCTTCCCAGGTTACAATCATATCGTGGTGCACACGGACGATCGAGAGAAAACAGCATTCCCCACACCTTGGGGAACTTTCATGTATGCTACTATGCCATTTGGTCTCATGGATGCAAGGAAAAACTTCCAACAAGACATGAACATAGCTTTCACTGATGAAAAGGACAAAATTCTAGTCATCTATCTAGATGACATCACTTCTTTTTCAAAATATCATGAAGAACATGTTGCACACCTGCTGAGGATGTTCAGAAAATGCAAAAAGTTCGGCATCTCCCTAAATCCAAAAAATTCATTGTTTGCTATGAAAGAAGGGAAGCTGTTGTGGAATATAATTTCATAAGAAGGCATCAGGATAGATCCAAAGAGGATTGAGGCGATCAACAAAATTGAGCTCCCTCGAAATAAAGTTGAAGTTCAATATTTTCTAGGGAAGGTGAATTTTTTGAGAATATTTATTGCTTCTTTTTTCTGAAATAGTGAAATATATAACAAACATGCTGTGAAAATACAAAGAAATCAAATTCACACCTAAAGAAAAATAGTCCTTTGAGGATATCAAGAGGTCTATCTCTTAAGCACCTCTACTTGTAAGCCCTAATTTTTCTAAAGAGTTCCTCATATTTTCATTTTTCATAGAGCACACAGTGGCAGGGGTATTGCTGCAAAAGAATCATGAGGGACATGAGAAACACATTTCTTTTTACAATAATACCCTGAGAGATTCTCCCCTAAAGTATAACATCCTAGACAAGCAGGATTATTCCCTAGTGCAGTACCTAAAGGAGTTTCGAGTGTACATCCTACATTCTCACATCATTGCCCATGTTCCCACCAGTGTTGTGAAGGATATCCTAACCCAACTAGATCCTGAGGGTAGAAGGGGAAAGTGTATTGTATTCCTACTTGAATATGACCTAGAAATTAATCCCACAAAGCTAATCAAAGGCCAGGGACTGGACAATCTCATGGAGCAATCCAATTGTGATTCCCTTAGCCTTCACATGATTATTGAGTTGTCCATAGAGGACCAAAACCCCAAATAACACCTGGAAACCCTGGTGGCTAAGTGTTTCCTGTCATCCCCATGGTACTCTGACATCATCTTCATGTTACAACATCCGTAGGCTCCACCGGGTATGGACAGAAGAAGGGATATATTCCTCAAGTAGAAGGAAATGAGGTTCTGCATCTTGAACAAGAAGTTGTATGGAAAAGAGAGAGGAGGATTCCTACTTATTTCCATGGATGAACAGGATGATAAGAATCTCATCGAATATTTTAATGCAGGGGAATGTGGTAGGAATCACTACTGGAAGACCATGATAAACAATATCATGAGGGTAGGATTTTATTGGCCTATTATCTTCTCAGATATTCACAAGAAGGTTATTGCATGTCATAAATGTTAATTTTTTTAAGGAAGAAGGAAGCTGTTTCCATTTCCTTTGAAACCATACAGGTTGAATCCCCTTTCCAGCATGGGGGATAGATTTTATTGGATAAATAAATCCATCTTCCTTAGGAAAGCATAGGTGGATCCTCACTGCCACGACTACTTCCCTAAATGGATCGAATACACCAGGCCACCGAGATAGTGGTCATGCAGTTTCTGGAGGAGCATATTCTGTCAATATTTGGGGTTCCTAGGAAGATAATCACTGACAATGATCCTAAATTCAAGTATAAGAAGATGGTGGCCTTTTGTTTCAAATACCAAACACAACTAAGGAATTATACAGCCTATTATCGACAGGGAAATGGGTTGGCAGAGTATTCAAACAAAAGTCTTATGAGGATCATAAAAATGTTGTTGCAATACAATAAGAAAGCTTGGAACACAAAGCTAATCCATGCTTTTTGGGCTGACATAATTAGTGTGAAGAAGTCTATTGGAACTTTGCCATTCCATCTGGTCTATGGATCTGAGGTAATATTTCCTAGTTCCCAGAGATTTCTAATGATGATATTGTTGCAAGAAGAAGATTCTAAAACCCTCCACACACAAAGAAGGATGTATTAGTTGGTTGAGTTGCAACAGTAGAGGGAGCAGTTGTTTGAGAGAACTCAAAAATTTCAGGAGAAAATGGAAGAAATATTTGATAAAAGGACGAATCTTGATGATTTCTAGTTAGGAGATGTAGTTTTGTTGTGGGATGCACCACATGAAGATAAGGGGAAGAATGGTAAGTTTGATCACCTTTGGAAGGTCCATTATAATATTTCAGCTTTCAGAGGGAGGAATTCCTAGCTATTGGATGAGATGGATGGAGTTCTATTATTTGGTGCTCCTGTAAATGGGAGGATCCTCAAACATTATTTTATGTAAAGTTCATATCCATTCTCATTGTACATACCATTTCTTTTTTAACATTGCAAGTGTGTAAAACTCTCTCATGGACTTAAATCCCGAGGTGAAGGTTGTAAGTTCCCCTAGAGATATTGTCATTTGGTTCTTTCTTTTTATACAGATTTGGAGTTACAGGAACCAGGAAAAATTTTGAAAGTTTCAAGAAATATTAGGACCAGCCCAATGGATAAGGAAATTGGTCTACAGAGTTATTTTCTACCTCACAGGGAGGATAGAATCCCTAAGTTGGAGTTGGTGTTAGCACCTGGTTAGCACCAGTGCTAAATTTAGAATATCTTTTGCAGGTGTGATTAGCATTATTTTGGGACAAATAGTCGGTAGGGGGGTAAGGCAATGAAAGGAGGTGCAAGGTCTGAAAATTCCTTATCATAGGATGTTTATGGATGTAAATGAGATCCTGTAGGTTATGCGGTAGTGAAAATGAATGGCGTAGATACATAGAAAAGAAAATCAACAATTGTTAAATATTTTTTCAAAGAAAAGATGCACGGTTTTGAAGGAAGACTAACATTGGTGAGACAAGGTTAAATGGCGTGCAGCATCGACCTTTACATGAACAGGTAATGAAGATCGACGGATGAAGAGGAATTTCATTTAGAAAATATGTGTGGATAAATAAGTTGTGGAGGATTGTGAAATTTGATATATTCTTCAAAGTTTCAATGGTCGAGATATAAGGATGTTGAAGATATATGATTGAAATGGATTTTGCGATGGCAACATGCACAGAGGATAAAACATGCCGCGGCCGTGAAATCTCATAGGACCCACAGAGTTGCTGTAACGTCCCCGACCCTCAGACTGGCAAAGAGGATGCTACAATACATCAATCATCCGAGCATCTAGCCCCATGAACAAGAACATACATACATATAATGTTGGAGCATGATACTTAAAAACATAAAACATATTACGATGCATTAATCATTCATATACATAGTGGAAGCAAACATGCATTCACATACAATTCAGCATTCAACATGTACACCATCATTCATGAATGGAAAATATAGTTGCAGACACAAGTTAGGCAAGAATACTTATCTTATAGAGAACTTGTCCCACAACCAGCTACGTCGCTGCAACATTCCACCCAACCATAGGCCTGCATGCTCTTTAATCTCTCAACATTGTTGCCACCCCCAAGCCGGGCATGATTCCCCAAGAAATAAGGAACTAACAGGCTTACACATAGCCAAGGATAACAACACCACAAGGGTACACAGTTCAGCCAAGCCAACACAGTTGGGTTTATCAGGCGAACAACGGATCAGTCAAGCCAACAAATTTGGGTTTATCAAGCCATACAGGAGCTGGGAAAGGCTAAATTCTAAGATGGTGAGCTCATTGAAGAGCTAAGGACACCTACACCAGAACCAGCCTAGCTTCTAGGACACCCACACACACCCAACACAAGGAAATCATTCCTTTCTCTGCAACGCAGTCCCTCAAACCCTGATCTCCCTTCCAGTGCTATTCAGGGGTTGTGGAGAAGAAATCCAACCCACTAGCTCTTTTTTTGTGGTTCCCAAACCACCAGGTTTATTAAGCACATCAGGCCCTCATTCACCACTCCATTGCAATCCGAGGACAAAACCACTGCATGCATGCAGCAAAACAGCTATTCAAGCCTTAACAAGGGAAAACAACTCCTTGGATTGTTCTTGGCCCTATTCTGGCCAAAACAATTCCACACCAATCTATAGCAACAAAATCACATGGTAAATACACAGTTCAGCAATCATGGCAAACAACAACCCACGAACAACCATGAGCCCACAACACACAAGCCCCACTGCAATCACTGGAGACTTAGCTAGACCGAAAATGGGGAAGGAACAGACTCCCAATCTCTACATGAGGGAGAAAGACGCAGCTAACACAACTGTGGATGATATCAGGGTCACAATTCAACGATGGAGTAACAGAGCGTTACACAGTCTAACAATGGTGAACGGGAAAACGATATCCTGCATGAATGGAAAAATAACACAACCATGGACTGGAAAATGGTGTGAGGGAGGAAAAGGTGAACCCCCACATAAGGATTGTAATCCCTTTTAACTCCGCTCTGCATGAGGAAAAATGAATAGTCATTGGTGGGGAGAGTGGATAGAATGATCGGCAATCCACATCTCATCGTGGAGAGAGTGCAAGTGTGTGGGCGTAGTGGTTTTCCTGCCAACAAAATAGCGACCCCAACTAACAATAGAATAATTAAGGTAGTGGTGACACATGGTTTTTCTCCCATGGCTCAAAGTTCAGCATTCCCCCTCCTTATCCTTAGGAATCATGCCCCTTCTCAATTCGGTTGCAGTGAACATAACTGGTTGGGTTATTTAATTAAATATGCATAATTACATGATGCCACAAATTAATATGTATGCCGCATGTCCCAATATACCATCGGTGACAATTTCTATCCAAAATATGACATAACCAAATCGATGGTGGGGCCTTTGCCTTTAGCTCCGCACCATGATTATTTACAATATAGGTATCATCCAAACAGGGTAAAAACTGGGGTGTTACATTCCCCTCCCCCTTCAATAGCACTGTCCTTGGTGCTTTACAAAATTTGAACAAAATGCTACACCAATACCACCTCAGTGTTCCACAGAATTGAACAAAAATGGATGTTCCAATCGCATGGCATCCTCCAGCTCCCATGTAACCTCTTCAGGTCTGTAGTGATCCCATTGCACCTTTACATGCCCTATGGCCCGGTTCCGAAGCATTGTGACCTTCATCCCGAGGATGCACATTGCCTCGATTTGGAACTCTCCCTCGGGTTCCACCTGAATCACATCCCAATTTATCACATGGTTAGGATCATGTACATATTTCTTAACCAAAGAAACATGAAAAACATTATGAGCTCTAGTACTAGTAGACAATGCAAATCTATATCCAATAGGCCCTATTCTTTCAAGCACTTCAAATGGCCCACAATATCTAGGTGACAGCTTGGCACAACTTCCAACCTCCAAGGAACTCTTCTTTGCTTTTACTCTGAGGTAAACATGATCCCCAACACTGAACTTTCTGTTCATCCTATGCTTATCCACATAGCTTTTCTTCTTGTCCTGTGCTACTTTTAGATTTTGTCTAATCTTTACAACCTCTTTCTCCATTTCCTTGAGAAATTTTGGTCCAAGCACAATCCTGTTCACTGGATTATCCCAAGTCACTGGTGTCCTACACCTTCTTCCATACAAATCTTCATACGGGCTCATCCCCAAGGATACTTGCTGTCCATTGTTGTAAGAAAACTCTACCAAGAGCAAGTAATCTTCCCACTTGGTTGGTTTGTCCATCACATACATGTGAAGCATATCTTCAAGCACCTGATTCACTCTTTCTGTCTGCCCATCTGTCTGAGGATGGTATGCAGTGCTGAGGTTTAGCTTTGTACCCAAGTCCGCAAACAATCCCTTCCAAAAATTGGAAGTGAACTTGACATCTCTGTCAAAGACTATTGCCTTCAGCAATCCATGCAATTTGAAAATCTCCTTCATGAAGATCTTTGCAATGTCATCAATATTGTGCATAGACTTTACTAGTATAAAATGTGCTGCTTTTTTCAACTTGTCTACCACAACCATGATGGAATCATGTTGTCTCCATGTCATCAGTAATCCCGCAATAAAATCCATGGAAATACCTTCCCATTTCCATTTTGGAACTGGCAAAGGATGCAACAAGCCTGCTGGATGTTGATGCTCAACCTTTACCTGTTGAAATTTCATGCACCTTGAAATGTATTCAGCCATGTCCTTTTTCGATCCTGGCCAAAAGTACTGCTTTCTAGCTGTAGAAATTGTCTTCTGGTACCTTTGGTGACCAGAATACGGAGTTTTATGGATTTCATCCATAACAACTCTCCTCAAATCTGCTACATCTGGAATATAAATTATGCCTTTATAAGTAAGAAGTCCATCTTCTTCCAATTTATATCCCTCATACCTCTTCTCAAGACCTTGCTGCTGCAATTTGTCTTTTACCTGCTCATACAATTCATCTCTGGAAACATGATTAACAATCTGTTGCCTTAAATCTTATTGGCAAATACTAAGAGATTCCACATGCATTTCTTGTACCTTCCTATTGAGTGCATCAGCTACCTTATTCTCCTTTCATTTTATGTGCTTGATTTTGAAATCAAACTCACATAAAAAATCCAGCCATCTCGCTTGCCTAGCATTTAGAGTAGGCTGATCAAACAAATACTTCAGACAACAATGGTCTGTCCTGAGCTCAAATCTTCTACCCATCAAGTAATGTCTCCACATCTTGAGAGCATGTATTATGGATGCAAGCTCAAGATCATGAGTAGCATAGTTCTTCCCATGCTCCTTCAGCTTTCTTGACTCGTAACATATCACGTGGTTGTCCTGCATAAGGACTCCTCCAAGCCCTTGTCTGCATGCATCGATACACACCACAAAATATTTCTCTGTATCTGCAACCTTCAATACTGGTGCACTTGTGAGAAGATTCTTCAACCGCTGGAAGCTTTCTTCACACTTTGAAGTCCATTCAAACTTTATCGCCTTCTTTTGCAAAGAAGTGATGGCATGTACAACCTTGGAAAATCCCTCAATGAATCTCCTGTAGTATCCTGCAAGTCCTATAAAAGATCTTACATCCATCACATTTCTTGGAGTAGGCCAATTCATAACGGCTTCAATCTTCTCAGGGTCTACTGATATACCCTCTTCTGAGATAATGTGACCCAAATACTGAATTCTATCTCTATAGAAGTCACACTTGCTTAGTTTTGCATACAGCTGATGCTCCCTAAGAAATTGCAATGTCAATCTCAAATACTCTTCATGTTCTTCCTCATTCTTAGAATAAACAATAATGTCATCAAGGAAAACAAGAACAAACTTGTCCAAATACTTGCTGAAGATACTGTTCACAATGCACATAAATGTAGCTGGTGCATTGGTGAGACCAAATGGTACCACTACAAACTCATAGTGCCCATACCTTGTCCTGAAGGTTGTCTTATGAACGTCTTCATCCTTGATTCTCACCTGAGGGTATCCAGACCTCAAGTCAATCTTGGAAAATACCTTTTCTCCTCTCATTTGATCAAAGAGGTCATCAATCCTAGGCAAAGGATATTTATTCTTCATAGTAACCTTGTTCAACTATCTATAATCAATACATAACCTCAGTGTACCATCTTTTTTCTTTACAAACAGAACTGGTGCTCCCCATTGAGACACACTCGGTTGGATATACTTCTTTTCCAACAACTCTTGATGTTGCATCTTCAACTCTAGCATCTCCAATGTACTCATCATGTAGGGTGTCTTAGACACTGGTGCCACTCCTGGCACAAGTTCAATGGTGAAATCAATGTCTCTCTTTGGAGGAAGCCCTCGAATCTCATCAGGAAACACATCCTCGAATTCTTGTAACACCTGATAGTCCTCCAACCTGGGAGTTTCATCTCCTGTTGGTTCCAGAATATGAGCTGCATACAACTGGAAACCCTTTTTATAGAACGTCTTCAACTGCAATGTTGAAACTTGTCTTACTGAAATTACCTTTGGAATACCCTTCACAACTACTGGGTTTCCTTCTTCATCTACCCATTCAAAAGTCTTATTGTAATAGTCAAGATTTACTCTGTGAGCTTCTAACCATTCCTTTCCAATGAGAACATCATAGGAACCAAGTAGTATAACATTCAGATCCACACAAGTGATCAATCCATTCATAACCAATGGACATTTCTCTACCACTTCACTGACCTTTCTCTTAGTCCCAGTGGCTAGCTGAACTAACCAAGATTTTCTATGCTTGACCTTCTTAAAAGCACACATCTCCACTACTCTAGGAGTAATGTAACTGTGAACAGAACCAAGGTCAATCAAAATAGAAACAGATTTTTCAACAATATTACCTACAACTTCAACCATAGTTGACTATTGATCTACTTGGAGGTCCTCCAGTGCTGCATAAATTCAAGGGACTGCCCTTGCTAGTTGACCCACTGTTTCTGCTTCCTGAAAGTTATAAGTTGTCCTTGCACTTTCATTCTCAAGTGGACAATATCTGCGCAAGTGGGGTCCTTCACATTTCCAACATTTAAGTGGACCCTTATTCTGTGGTGGCTCTTTAGGCTTTCCACTTTTCACTCCAACTGGATTACTCGCAGCTTGGGATGACTGCTTCTGCTGGTTCCTGAATCTAGAAGGTTTGAAACCTTCCCTTCTTTGGTCAAATTTCTCGTTCTTCTTGTCCTTCAATGCCTTATGGTAATCAAGTTTACCTTTGCTTTGCTCATAGCAATACTTAGCCTTCCTTATCGCTTCTTCAAGATATCTTGGTTCGTAAAACTCAATTCTATCTTTGTAAGACTGAAGCAATCCACTCAGAAACCACTAGACCTTCACCTTTTCTTCTCTGATGTACCGGACATACCTCAACAATTCCAAGAATTTGTTTGCATATTCATCCATCGCTTGCTGTCCCAATCTCATCTCATGGAACTCCTTAATCTTGTCATCATAATACCCGTCAGAGAGGTATTTCTTCCTGAAATACTTCTTGAATTGTTTCCACTTCAGTTCCCTTTCACTAATCCTCTTTACTTTCTTGAACTGTTCCCACCAAATGGATGCTCTTCCATTTAGGTTGAATATGGAAACTCTTGCCTTCATGTTTCCTAAATAATCCTGCACTTGAAATTACTTCTTTATCCCAAGAAGGGAAGCTTCAGCCTCTTGTCTAGTCTTTATCTCACCATCAAATGTAGGAGGCTTAGCTTTCTTAATTCATCCCGAGAGTGATCCCTATGGTGTCTTCTTCTTTTCCTTTTATGAGAAGATGGACTTGTATCTCCACTAGATTCTTCAGAGTTAGATGATCCACTGGAAATCCTTCTCCTCCTCCTAGTGCTGCTCTTACTACCTTCAGGTCTTGATGTACGTCATCTAGAATCTATCTTTCTCTGCAATTCTGTCAAACTCTGAAACATGGCAGTATCCAACTAATGCTGCTCTTCCTAGGATTTAATCAAGCTTCTCATGGTGGTTGTAACCTTAGACAGTGTCTCTTGGAATATCCTTCCATTAGACTCTATGTCATTATTTCCATTCTGGACATTTTCTCCCATGGCATCTCCTGCACGCTCGTAAGAATCCCGAGCATCATACCCATCATGGGTTCTCATGACTGAACCACCTTTTTCTTTACTATTCTTCATGGAATACTGCTCTTGGAATTTGTCTATAATTCTGCAAATGTGTTAGTAGCAAACTGTTAGATGCGTATCATTAATATAAGTCAAAACTACTTACCTTCCTCTTTTGGAAATTTATAAAATAACAATTTTTACTTAAAACGCAAAATCTTCTCTTCTTCCTTTTCAGCCCTGTGACTACTAATAATCTACTGAAAGTCTACTGAAAGGCAGTTGAAAACTGCAAAAAAAAATGACTGAGAGGTTCTCTCGAAACCCAAATCTCCTTTGGCCCAATCGAACCTCCTCCTAGCTATCTTTTTGATACTTCGGTGGTAGAAAAACCTAGTTCATTGGCGGTATATCCATTTATTTCTCTATGGCATTTCGGTGGACAATTCAACTAAAACCTTGATCTGCATCAGCGATAAAATCGACTGTTCATCGGGTGCACAGTCCCCTGAGCAGCCGCAACGGTGGATTTACAATCCTTTGATTCCTTCCAATCGGTGGCCTAATCCTTAATACTTTTCTAATGACCTTATACTCTTCAAAATTTATTCTAATCGGGTCTCTTCCCTGCTAACTCTCTGACGTTTCAGCAGCCAGAACATCTAATTCTCTCCTATGTGTCAACAGGTCGCTTATCTATTCCCTTCTGTCGTATTGGCATGTAGTGGTCTACTATTCCAAGTTTTATTAGCAATCTGTTGTTCTAATTTTTTCCACCATATCAAGTCCTTAATCATCTATCGTTCCAAACTTCATCAGCGATAACATAGACTAACCGCTACGTCAACGGTCGGGTGCTTTGCGCATCGGACAGTTAGTCCTTTTGGGTTCCGCAATGGTGGTCCACAATATTCCTATGTCTTCTGTAGCTCACGACTTTGTCGGTGGTAGAAGCGACTAGTCTCCGCAACATTAGCGCTCGGATGCACTTCGCGTCGAGTGATTAGTTCTTTATGTAGCCGCAATGGCAAGCAGCAGAGTCACTATGGTCTTCACAGGGCACTTGTCAACGTCCGGGGTAGTTGTTCATGGTGGCATCGAATGAATAGTTGAATAAGCAGCCGCAACTACGGTTCACCTTCATTGAACCTTTTCCAATTCTCGATCCTATCCATTAACATTTCCCCATGGCCAATGATCCCGTGCCTGAGAGAAAATTTTGAATTTTCTTCTTGCCTTGTCTTCCGCCGCATCGGCCATTGGAGCAACTATCCTCTGCGTCATCGACGGTCAGAGGATCTACCCATTGGAAGCATAGTTGTCTAACCATCCACAATGGCAATGCAAGATCATCTAACTTCTTTCATTGTAGTCGACAACTTGATCCTCTAGGCATCGGCGATGCGATCAACTAATCATCGCTGATCGTGCGATAATTTTATGACTTAGACAAATTTCCAGAAAATTTTTCTCGTTAGTGTTCTTTTCTGCCAATTCATTGGCTCAACCATCTCTTATTCTTCATTGATTCGTTTAACTGTCTATCGGTGAAATATTCCCCTATACGTTGCTGATTAACTAACAAATTCCGATTGGGGACTAAAACACAACCATCACGGCATCGGTAAGCAGAACCCGTATCCGTCGAAGGATTAGTGCACTAGGATTCTGCAATGGCGGTGCTTGAACCACTACTTCCTTCCACTATTCATCGGTGATGAATACCACTAACATTTTCTGATGGCCAACGATTTTTACACTTAAGCAATTTTTTGCAAAAACCTTCTACCATCGGGTGGGCTTCAAACTAACACTTTCGTCATGTCAGAGGAACTTCACATTAAGTTCTTTGATGCGTCGATGAGCGACAAATGCAATTCCTTCCACAATCTACTTCCAATTGTTGTACATCGGGTGACCTTTAGACTATGTTTTCCGTTGCATTGGAATAATTTCACACTAAGTTTTCTGATGAGCTGACCATTTTGGCACTTTGAAAATTTTTGTGAATTTTCTTGTCATCGCCCATTTCTCCTAGTTTCTTCCCGGCAGTAGGTAACCTGCCTCTATTGACTGTTTCTCATGGCCTTTTGAGGCCCAAATGCTGCAACATAAGCTCTGTCATTGCATCTTCACGGCCCATTTAGGACCATGCTACAACCAAAGCTCTAATACCACATTGTAACATCCTTGACCCTCCGACCGGTGAAGAGGACACTACAATACATCAATCATCCAGGAATCTAGCCCCACGAACAAGAACATACATACATATAATGCTGAAGCATGATACTTAAAAAAATAAAACATATTACGATGCATTAATCATTCATATACATAGCAGAAGCAAACAACATGCATTCATATATGCTTCAGCATTCAACATGTACATCATCATTCACCAATGGAAAATATAGTTGCAGACAGAAGTTAGGCAAGAATACTTATCTTATAGAGAACTTTTCCCACAACCAACTACGTCACTGCAACGTTCCACCCAACCACAGGCCCGCGTCCTCTTTAATCTCTTAGCAATGCTACCACCCCCAAGCTGGGCATAATTCCCCAATGAATAAGGAACTAACAGGCTTACACATAGCCAAGGATAACAACACCACAAGGGTACACAGTTCAGCCAAGCCAACACATTTGGGTTTATCAGGAGAAAAACGGATTAGTCAAGCCAACAATGTTGGGTTTATTAGGCCATCCAGGAGCTGGGAAAGGCTAAATGCTAAGCTGGTGAGCTCATTGAAGAGCTAAGGACACCTACATCAGAACCATCCTGGCTTTTAGGAAACCCACACACACCCAACACAAGGAAATTAGTCATTTCTCTACAACGTAGTCCCTCAGACCCTGATCTCCCTTCCAGTGCTATTTAGGGGTTGTGGAGAAGAAAGAAAGCCCACTAGATCTGTTTGTGTGGTTCCCCAACCACCAGGTTTATGAAGCACATCAGGCCCTCATTCACCACTCCAATGCAGTCTGAGGACAAAACCACTGTGTGGATGCAACAAAATAGCTATTCAAGCTTTAACAAGGGAAAACAACTCCTTGGATTGTGCGTTGCCCTATTCTGGCCAAAATGATTCTACACCAATCTTCAGCAACCAAATCACATGGGAGATACACAGCCCACCAATCATGGCAAACAACAGCCCATGAACAACCATGAGCCCACAGCACACAATCCCCACTGCAATCGTTGGAGACTTACCCAGACCGAAAATGGGGAAGGAACAGACTCCCAATCTCTACATGAGGGAGAAAGACACAGCCAACACAACTGTGGATGATATCATGGTCATGATTCAAGGATGGAGTAACAGAGCGTTACACAGTCTGACAATGGTGAACAGGAAAATGATCTCCTGCGTGAATGGAAAAAGAACACAACTACGGACTGGAAAACGGTGTGAGGGAGGAAAATTCAAACCCCCACACAAGGATTGTAATCCCTTTTAAATCTGCTCTGCATAAGGAAAAATGAACAGTCGTCGGTGGGGAGAGTGGACAGAATGATCGGCAATCTAGATCGCGTCATGGAGAGAGTGTAGGCATGTGGGTGTAGTGGTTTTCCTGCTAACAAAATAGTAGCCCCAACTGATAATAGAATAATTAAGGTGGTGGTGACACATGGCTTTTCCCCCAAGGCTCAAGGTTCAGCATTCCCCCTCCTTATCCTTAGTAATCATGCCCCTTCTCAATTTGGTTGCAGTGAACATAGCTGGTTGGGTTATTTAATTAAATATGCATAATTACATCATGCCACAACTTAATATGTATGCTGCATGTCCTAATATACCATCGGTGACAATTTCTATCCAAAATATGACATAACCAAATCGATGGTGGGGCCTTGCCTTTAGCTCTGCACCATGATTATTTACAATATATGTATCATGCAAACGGGATCAAAACTAGGGTGTTACAATTGCACGATCAAAGGAGATCTATTTTGCAACCCAAACATGTGTGAAAGATAAAACAGATTAGCCGTGAGAAATTTGGTAGACCCCGCATCATTGGACGATGAAGATCTGGCGGAGAGCTTATCAATGGTCCTACTTAATTTCATGATGGACATGTGTGTGATGTTCAGTAGGATGAGGTGATGTAAAATATTGTAGATCCCACACCTTCGGATGACAGAGATCGGGAATGGATTGGATCGATGGTCCAGGTTAGTTTCACGATGGAAACATGCATGAAAGTTAACAAGATGAGGATTCACGAATTCGGGTAGAGGTTGTATCGTGGGACAGTCGAGATTCCTCATATAAATGATCTACGTCTCTAGTTTTCTTAGCAAGCCAAAGGTGTATGGAGGTAGAAGACTTGTGTATGTGTGAAACGGAGATGAAGCATGAATAAATTCAATGGTACAGATTTTGTTTGGAAGAGTAAAATCTTTAGAGATGTTCTAAAACATCATTTTCAAATCAAGCGAGTATGCATCCCAGATGTCACATTGCCATTTTTATCGAGCATGTCTTTTACCCCATATTTCTTGTGTTATGTATGAATCATGGAAAATCTTCCACCTCAAGAGTTTCTTAAGTTTTGTAGATGATGGATCAAGATTGATCCCCAAATTTTGTAATTGAATTTTGTCTCTATTTCGAGGTTGGTCTCGAGATCTCATAACACTATAAATGAGACCTTGATAGAGGTAGAAAGTGTTGGAACTTTCATTCAGAAGAAATCCTCTTTTGTTTTTTATATCTCTATAAACTTTCTTGGAAGTGTTAATGAGAAGTATTTTTCTACATTTCTGATATTCATCATGGTTTTCTCCATTTAATTCATGTTTCCTGTTTGATTCATGTTCATTTCTATAATTTTCTGCTAATTCTCTCTGGTTTTATGTGAGGAATTCATTTTATTAAGCGCTCCTTGTATCATATATTACATTTGTGATGTGTTTATGATTACTGTTATAGAATTCATCCTCTGTTAGGTGCTTTGTATCAGTTATTCACCTTATTCTTGTTTCTGCTAAAGGTGGTGCAAGAGATTCATCCCCAGATAGGTGCATCTTGCTTCACTAGGATTTTCCCCTTTTCTCCTACCACCACTTAAAGATATTTGATTGAATGTGACACCTACTTTGCCTCAAATTACAAAGGAAAACCTCCACTCATTTTCACTGTAATACCCTTGATTGATTCAGGATGTGACTCCATTTCCCAATGGTACTTCTCATCAATATATTTTACCATTTATAAATATACAAACACCCTGCTCTTATCAGAAATCTAGCCTTATGCATGCTTGTTTAGAGCCATATATATTTTTGAATGAGTTTGTGACAATAGAGATCCCTCTCTGACTATATAGGCTAGAATACAGTCTAAATGTTGGTTTGAAATGGTTACCCCTGTGACTTCCTACCACAACCATAGGAAAATTACAGGGTGATAATGGGATGTTTTAATGAGATCCACATGGAAAGGTACTAGTATGTGTCCTATCTCTAAGAGAAAATCAAATGCAATATAACATTTTCTACTTATATGTTGTTACTCCAGGAAAGCCTAGGAAACATCAAAGTCATTGACAGGTGGAGGAGGGGTTTGAGAAGGAAACCTAAATGGAGATTAAGCTCACAAAACCTAGTTGGATGAAAAGGTGGTTGATAAACATAATAATGCTCCTCTTAGAATCTTCTAGGCACCATGGCTAGCTAGGAACAATATCATATTCTAAGACCAATTCACATCTCCCTTGCAAGTTTTCTTGAATATTTAGCATGTATATGATGGACTTATGAACATTTTGAGAATAAATTTGCCAATGCAGGTTGGGCTTTTGGAAATTGACAAAACATTTCCATAGGGATTTCTTAACGAATCTTTCATGGTAAATTTGTACCTATGCCAAAAGTGTGGGGAATTCATCTACTTGACCAAGCATCACCACTTTACCTTCAGTCAATAGCACAGAAATGGGTTTGACAATATGGACAAGATTAAGGCCTTACTTATCTTTATGGGTATAGCTACAGACAAAGGCATATTAGATCCACAAATGATGATGAACATTAGAGGAATTTTGGGGTCTAAAATGGGCCTCCTAAGGAAAATAATAAAATAATAGTTAAAATAATAAAATAATATTTATTAATTTTGGAGGAAAAAAGAAAAAAACTACTTTTTGTGTTCGTATTTTCGACATATCTCCCTATGTTTTTACTCAAATTTCGATCAGGAGAGCTCGTTGGATGCGGAATCAAATTCTGTATCCAATGAGCTCTCCTGATCGAAATTTGAGTAAAAACACAATGAGATATGTCAAAAATACGAACAAAAAAAGTAGTTTTTTTAATGACATATATGCCAATTCAACCATTATGGTTGACTTATTTTATTGCAATTCTATTGGTTCTTGAATTCCAACTCACAAAAACTTATTTTGGCACGTTTTCTTATAAGGCCCATTTTAGACCCCAAATTTCCTCTAATGAATAATGACAATTATGATAACGATGACAATGATGATGACGACGACGACGATGATGATGATGATGGATATGAAAATGATAAAACCTAACTTCTTATAAACCCCATAACCCCAAATCCCCTAACCACATAACCTCTTAAACCCTAGCCCCTAAGGCCCCTAACCATTAAACGTGACCATAGTGACCATAACCCCATTAAACCCTAATCCTAACTCCTTATAATCCCCCTAAATAGCCTTAATCTCCTAATCTCTGAATGCACTAAACCCTAAATCCTAAGTCCCCTAAACCATAAGGCCTCTAACCACTAAATGTTACCATAGTGTCTATGTATATTATGTAACACATTCATATGACATAATGTGACCATAAGGCCCCTAACCACTAAAACCCCTGATAACCCCTGAACCCTTACACCTAAACCTCCTTATACACCTAACTCATAACCCCCTTAATGTGACCTTAATAGCCATAGTGACCATAAACCCATTGAACTGTAATCCTAACTCCTTATAAAATCCCTACTCCCAAATCCCCTAACCCATTAACCAACTAATCCCTAACCCCTAAATCCCTCTCCCTATTAAGTGAAATCTCTCCTTGTTAAAAAAAATTCCTCAAGCAGTTAGGAGGATACTAGCAGTGAGGAGGATACCAACAACGATGCTAAGAGCTTCAGAAAATATGGTGGCCAAACATATGTCAACCCACCAACTCCCCCAGTGGAAGGACGACCAAATTCACAACTCGACTTCAGTTTTGGAGTTCCTATTGAGGAGGATATGCCCTCGAAGCCATAACTACAGGTTCCATGGTTTTAGTGTCTTTTATTTATTTCATGGTCATCATGGGTCTAGACTTACATGTTAATTACAGTAGTTATACTCAGTTTTTTTGCTTCAACAATGTCAATTTTTATATCACTGTGATTTGTTTTCCCTTCTACATGGAGGATCAATATGACTGTAAAATCATGAATTCCCCTGAGAGGCAGGTCATAACTCTCTCTATGGTACATTCTATTCGCATAACAGAAACTATGATGTGTACTTTTGACTATATTATTATTTTGATTCAATAGATTAGTCTCTAAAATTACCAAAAAAAAAATAGGGTTTATTTATATAGTAACTAATTTCTCTTTTCCTCTGAGCTAGGTGTCTGATAGGGGTAAATGGTTGAAGAAAATATACATTAGAAAAAAGGTTTCAAGTTAGGGTCCAATAAGGTTGGAAGATATGGTTGAAGCAACTACACATTAAAAACAAGATGTAATTTAAGGTAAGGTGGTAAACTAAATTCTAAAGTGTTCTTTCCCACTACAGATTATTTTTATAAAATGGTATGTAGTGTATTATCAAGAATTATACCTTCCCTATATTGAGAACTATTATATGTTCCCCATGGCCATATTCGAAGTTACTAAATTAGGTGAAACTAGAAAAATAGAGCTAGATTCTTAATTACCTTAGGAATGAAAATGTCGCAAGCATTAATATTATCAACTAGGATTAATTGGATCTCAATGATGGTGTTGACCTGCTCTATTTGTTTTAGGGTTATCATACTCGATTCTGTCCTTTATGTGATATGGCAGGTAGCTGAGAAACCGCTATACTTTAGGTTTCTCATCAACTAAATATGGCACATATCTTAGCAGACTTAAGAACTTACTGTTTAAGTCCTTCATAGTCATAGATCCCAGCTTTAACTCATAAAATTCCTTGGCCCTTTCTTCATAGTATTGTTCAAACAGAAACTTCTTCTTGAAGTACCTTTTAAAGGTACTCCAATTGACCTCTTTTTCTTTGATCCCCTTGACCCTTTTCAAATCTTTCCACCATATATCTGCCTTTCCTGAAAGGTTATACATGGCCTTTCTCGCCTTCAACTGATTTGAATAATTATAAATCTGAAAGTATTTTCTCATCCCGGATAACCAGGATTCTTCCTCTTCTCCTTTTTCAGTTTCTCCATTGAAAGTTGGGGGTTTTATCTTCTTGAACTCCCCAGAAATCTCTTCATAAGGCCTTTACTTTTTCTTCCTTTTATACAACTCAGCCTCACTGCTGTCACTAGTAGTGTAATAGCTCTGTTGTTCCTTACTTCCTTCAGATGATGAACTGCTATCAGGTTTAGTTAGTTTCATCTTTTTGGACCCTTTTTGATGGCTGGCTTCTTCAGATTCAGACCTTCTATTTCTCCCTTCAGTCTGAAATTTTTCTATCAGAATTTGATTTAACTCCTCTTGAGTCTTCAGAATTCTTTCATTATCCTTCTTGACTGATTCTATTTCAGTCTTTAAACCCTTTATGGTCTGCATCAACTCTGAGGAGTGAGCAGTTACCTCCTCTGTCACAAGTTCTCTGGACATCTATTTGGTCTCAGTTTTTGGAGATTCCTCCTCAGCGTATTCTCCTACCTTTTCCATACCTTCCTGTTAGATTCAGAGAAAAAGAAATTTTTCTGGTTTTTACATGAAACAAAATACAAGTTAGTACATTATTTTTACTGTTCTGCAGAAACTAATTGGGCCACATCAAGGCCTAGTGTTTGAACCATGCTCTGATACCACATGTCAGAACCCCAAAAAGTCCGAAAAAATTAAAACTTTAAATTTTGCATATAATCACATTAAATGCAGTCATTAACTGTTTGATTAGTTTATGCTACTAGAATTGTATCTGAATTATCTATTGATTATACTTTACTTTAAAGAGCAGTTTCTTTTCAGTTACTGATTTTTTTTCTGTTTACGACACAAGGTGGGTTTGTCATGAAGAATTGGTCTTACTTAGCTTTCGAGCTAATGCATCAGTTTCCTTCTATTACAGGTATACAGGTAAGAAGTATAGTTCGATGCTAACAAGTCTCAAAAGTTTACAATACGAAAATGCTGTATAAACTTATTTAGTGAAAGTACATACCAACTAGATCGATTTACCATGCTTCTTAAGGTAAATCTTTTGCTCAGTTTCTTTTGAGATCCAATGCTAGAAAATGAAGTTCTACATACAGAGATGGTATTTAACTTTTCTATACAGAAATGAATTAGAGCTTAACCAGTCTACAGAGTATGGAACCCTTAAATATTTATATTGAAGGTGAAAATGAGAAAGTATTAATTACTTCTTTATTTAAACAGTTGACATAATAGAAAATCACAACATCAAGGGTCTACTTCTATTATTCATAGTTTTCTGTAGTATGTCATGTTCAAAATTCCTCAATTCAGTTTTTGCAACTGAAGATGCAATTGATAAGATGTTACCAATAATGATCTAAGCAAAATTACTCTCTTAGGAAGCTAACATATACAAGTTTATTGTTGGAATTAAGTCTTCCCTTAATAATTTTAAGAGTTTTCAATGTTAGGAATGCTACTCTACTTTCAATTCGACTTTTGAAAAGAAAACAACTTACCTTTAGTAACAGTTATAAACTTATAATAGTCAACCCCCTTGTAAAATTATTGAAGACTATACTATTAACAAGAAAGTTAATATATATATATATATAATTACTTTTCACATCTTTACTTATGGAATAATCCACCGACTCTTTCAAGCTTAGAATGTGATACAGTCTAATTGGTACTATTAAGATTTAAGACTATAGAAAAGTTGCTAAATCTATTAACACATAGTAAGGACATGGACTAGAATAAGCCAAAATCAATTTAATGGGTAACATAATTTTATTACCACTAACATAAATTCTAAAGAATTGTTAGATCTATTTCTTTTACTTAAGGTTAAACCAATGGCAATAGAATGGTAAGTTTATAAACCACCACGACTCTTAACATTACTCCAATGCTATTATAACTTCAAATGAGTTGATCAATTCTCCATACCTCAAATGTATGAGACCCAACCGGAGCAATTTATATAATATCATATTTTATGAGCACTAGACTAATGTTAAAATAGTTGATAATGTATCGCAGGAATACTATGGATTACGAACCTTACGGGGGTCTCCATGCAATGATATGGTTGTGATAACAATCAAAGGAGAAAGGGTCATGGACTTTGGAAATGATAACCATTGCATGCACAATTATTAAAGTACTACGTGGTCGCATAGTAGCCATGCGTTGGCACTATATAATTTTGACTTAACCCTAAATTCGCCATTCCTCCTTTGCTCTCAGGCCTTTGGCTGCTCTGCAAACCCTTCTGGACCATGTTACTGTTGTGTTGTCCGCCATTGGGCCTCCTGCTGCTCTAGCTCCTCGTGAGCTTGGCTATTGTGTCATGAGGGGGATTAGAGTGTAAATACACGCTATTTGCCGCTGCAATACCGCCATTGTTTGGCTTGACTCTGGTTTGTGACAGTCCTACCTTTTCTCCGTCTCCACGAAAGTCATTCTTCCTTCAGCGTAGCGTAGCTTGAATTGTTTGCTAGCTGTGTGATAATTTGTTAGGAAAAATTTGCAGTCGTAGGGTTTTTACCCTGTCCATCGTTTTGCTGGGGGTTTATTTTTCCTGCTGATAGTGGTTGAGAGTGATAACACATTTCCTTTGCCATCGATTAGCAGGCTCCAAAATTCAAGTTAACCGCAGCATTGTATGTGGGGGTTATCAACTGATAAGGTAACCAATACATTTATTTTTATATTACAGCAACAATATAAAAGTTAATATATTTCTTTTGCACTTAACAATCGCTTATCAGTTGACTATAATAGTTTTGCAGGTGAACCTGCTACTTCTCTCGGATTACAAAGAAATGAAGGTTGCGGCACTACGGCCACGGTAAGCCCTGGTCTCTCCACGGATTGTTCACCTTGTGTGAGTCTTTAGAGGCATGTGATGATTTGGTCGTTACGACTCTATTTAACCTTCAGGGTTTTTAGTTGTTTGTTTTTAATATTATGAATTAGGTTTTATACCCTAGCTCTTACGCAGAGCCTCCGGCTTCGACTGTGAGTGTAACTTGTCTGTAATTATTTTTATGTTTATATAAAAGAAACAAAGACAGGCTATAATCCTTCGCACAAGTTTTGTTACTGTTGTGAGTATTACTACTGCACTGGCTTTACTTGCAGTCAAAACACTTGTGTATATTGTACAGATTTTGGGTATTTACCCTGGGTTATTACACCCATAATTGGTTACTGTAATTTCTTTACGTTATATATGTTTTGAATGCTTATTGTGTTTAGTTTCTAATTTTATAAACATAACTGTAAGTGGAAAACTGTTAGTTTTACCAATGATTAACTTACTTGTAAAATAAATGAGACTCATAGGGTTTAACCCTAGATGGCGGTGAAGGATAAAATATTGTTTCTGTTTCTTTTAAGTTAAGAAGACATCTGTCACATTAGGGTTACTGATGAGGTTTAAAAACCTTGAGCTCGACTACCGAGCATCCTGTACTTATATCTTTTCCTTCTGTATAGATAAACATTTGGTTGTATACTGAAAAATTTTGTGTTATTATCAGTTTAATTATTTCAATAATTACTTACACGGTACCATAATACACTCTATGTTAAGAATAACAAAGTTCTTTATAATGTAGAAATATTTTTTTATAAACTGTCGGTATTAACACATGATACTTACTAAAACAAAGTAATGTTCTTGCCTTTATTGCTATACTAAATTATCCTTATGTATAACCTTGCTTATCTTTAAAGCATAAGAAAGAAAAAATAGAATTATGCTGTTGTTCTTCCTGTGCAAAATGTATTAGGTTTAATTACTGTTTAAAAAGTATTTTTCATTAAGGTTTCTATAACAGGTTTAAAATTTGACCTCCTTATAAATGAGGACAAGTATTTACTACTACACCGTTCTACCCTTAAAAGAATTAAGATTAGGAACTATTAATTACTTGCAGTTCGGATAGTAAATTCGATTCTGGAGAATATTATAGTAATAAAATCCTATTTTAATCTAAATAGAAAAATGTAATAGAATACCTTACTATTACTATAATGTTTATATTATCTTTCTGACATTTCTGTAGCTTTTATATTAATTCCTTAGTTTATTTTATAATATTTGGAAATAATATTTATGTTTGACTCTACTATAGTTTATTATACTATCTACTTTCTACTGTAATTAGTTTATTCTTTTAGTCAAAATGTTTACTTACAAATGTGCTGTAAATACAAATATTAACATGTTTATATTCTGAATAAAAGAATATTAGTTATGTAACTTATTCTTCCTTTGAGTTAACTTTTAGAAGTAAAAGTATCTGAATACCAAGAAGGAAACTATATAGTAATAGTATAAATTCTAATCTAACTTCTACTATCTTTCCTTTACAGTAGAATTTACTGAAACATACAAAATACAGTACTAGGAGGTAGTTTTAAAACTATGAGGAAATAACACATAAATTTGTAAGACATTGGTAGTTTCTGGAAGTAACTAAATAAGAAACTCGGTTTAGAAGGATATTACTTCATCATACCAAGGTACTATGCTGGAGTACGGTCTGGTGGTCCCATATGTGGAAAAACACAGTAACTATTAACAGATTTAACTACTGATATTCTGAGATACTAACTTTACTGAAACTAACTAACTTAGACATATAAAATAAACATGACATGCATCCATTTATACTCAATAAACATAAAGAAATAAGTGACAGAAGTTGTTTAAGCTGTGGACAACAACAGCAATGGGAGGCCATTTCTCCCTACCAACTCCTGGAGAGTGCTCAGACAGTGACTTGTCAGGACCCTCGAGCTTGCTCTGGTCTCCCTAGCTGGAACTAGGTGCAGCAAAGTCAGATACCAGTCTTCAACTCAGTATAATCTCAAAACTTATCAGTAAGTTCTCCCAGCTAAAATGCTGTAAATAACCAAGTTACTGCAGCATTCCTCTCAAACAACTTCCTTACTGTTTTGCCCTTTTTCCCCAATGAATTTCCTGAATAACATTCCACCTGAATGATTATTCTCTGAAAAAATAACTGAGTACCCTCAGCTCTCTTCATTGAGTACTTTTAAAAGATTGCCTAGGTCCTTTTTGGGTTAACTGTCATTTAATGAGCCACCTGCTCTGATCCCACTTTCTTGGGGGATCATGACCCCAAATGTAGGGAAGTTGCCACCTGCAACCTAGGAAGTGTTTGAGGATGCTGCCACTTGTCTTTTGGCTGCCACCTAGTTCCATCCACCAGTTTGACCAATAACCTCTTTTTAACAGCTCTCCCATGCTGTTGTCTCCATAATTTATTTATTAATAATAAAATATTCTGAATTACACTCCATTACTGTTGACTCTGCTGAGTCATCAATCCCTACCTAGGATTAAGTTTAACGTAATGTCTCAGAAATATAATAAAACAATTTACATAATTTTACAAAATTGGGGTATGTGATAGAATGCAATACCCAAGTTTTCAGCCCATGGTATTTTTTATTGTACATGATGTAAATATTGTATGAAATCATGGAAAGGAGCTCAAGGCCAAGGCCCTCCCATTGATTGATGTTTTGTGTATAGGTGATCAAGGTTGATGCCTACGGTTTATGGTGTTAAGTCAAGCATAGTATATATATTTGTGAATATCATGTAAAATGCAAACTAATAAAAATACCACAACTAGATATGCGTCACAACGTTAAAGAGATGGGGGCATGATTTCACAAGGAATAGAGAGGGGGAATGTTTAACTTGAGATATTTGGGGAAAATCCATGTGTCAAAAGGAAACAACCAAAAAATGTATTCCCATTTTCTCCTCATGGACTCATGTTTTCATCTACCCTCACATTGTGGGGAGTGGTGACACGTTTGGATCATCCATCCTTCACGATTTCAGTTTATTTTTCCTCATTGTGCATGCGCATTCCATCATCGGGATTTCACCCAAAACATTGTGGTCCATTATGTTCTTTTCCTATTCCACCCTATACATACACGCTGTGCGTTTGCCGATTTTGTAGAATAGTGTTTTGTTCTATTTTGTTCGCCTGTTGTTACCATCCTGAGGATTGTTGTGCAATGGTCTCCTTTGTCACAGAGCAAGTGGAAGTCTATTTTGCTGCGTTAACATTGTGGTCTAATGTGTGTGCATATTTTTTCCTTGGTTTGAACTGGTCTGGAGTGGAATTGGATCTAAACTAGCTTGATAAACCTAGTGTAGGAAGAACCTCACAAATAGATCTAGAGGGGCTGGTTTTCTTCTTTGCACTCCATGAACAACACTAGAAGGGAAGGCATAGCCTGAGGACTGTGTAGTAGAGAAAGGGATGCTTCCTTGTGTTGGGTGTGTATATGTTTTAGGAGCCAAGCTTGATCTAGTGTAGGTGTCCGCAGCTCAGTGGTTGAGCTCACTAGCTTAGCAGTTCAAGTTTCTAGCTCTTTTACAGCCTGATAAACCCATCTGTTAGTTGACTTGGATGGTCCTTAATTAGAGTGTTATCTTGATAAACCTAGCAGTACATTGGCTTGTTCATGTGCAGCCTGATAAACCCAATTGTGTTGGCTTGGTTGAGTTTGGTTGTATTGTTGGCTATGTGGGATCCTATCAGTGTTCCTCATTCCCTATGGGAATTATGCCCAGCTCAAGGGTGGGTGTGCTGCCGAGAGATTGATGAGCACACTGACCTATGGTTGGGTGGAACATTGCAGCGATGTAGCTGGTTGTGGGACAACTTCTTTCAAAGATAAGTATCTCTGTGTTAATATCTACAAATGGTATTTGCTTCATGAAATATGATGAATATGTTTAATATGTTGAGTTGATGAATTGCTTCAACTATATAATTGAAATTGTCTGCAACTATGTAAGTTTATTTCAATACATTTTTAAATTAAGTTATAGGACTTATATGGCCGTATTGGTGATGGCTTGAATGATCAAATATTCCCAAGAATTCTTCTAATAGGATGAGTTTCTTGGTAGAAATCGCCTTCCGCAACTCTCCTTTCCGCAACTTGCGGGATGCGGGATGCGTCTTCGTGATCTCTACTTCTGTAGCTTTCCTTCCACAACATTCCTTTCCACATGCAGGATGCAGGATGCGAGATGAGACATTGCAAATATCTAATTCCACATCTTTATTTCTGGAGTGGTCTATTCCGCATGTGGGATACAAGGAGTAGGATGCGAGATGTAGGATGGAAATTTCCATATTTCCTGATTCTGCAAACTCAAGCTTTCCGCACCGTTGATCCTTGTGAGTTGATTCTCAATAATTGATTCTTGCGGGTTGATTTTCAGTCGTTGCTCAATTCCCATATGCGGACCAGATTGTGATCGTCGTTTTCTGACGCTATTTTTCCCCATCGTTCGATCTCCTTTGAGATATTTCTTCGTATATTGTAGAATTGATCAATGGTGGATGAGAGGGGGACATGACAGTGTGGTGTCAGAACATGAATGTTGAGGAGTGTTTCACGCCCATTCCCTATGATTCAAATAATGACAAAGGTTTCGTAAGAAATTTTTAATTCTGCATGATAATCGGGGTATGGGTACATGACAATGACATTCACATAATAACATTTGTTTCCTAATCCCTTGTAAGACCCCTTCACACCAATCCACGTGGCACTTGACTTTCCAAAGCATCCTACCTGAGGTAATTTAGGGTCATCATTACCAAGACATGGTAATATCCAAGGAGGTGAAGGTAAAGAGGGAGGTGGTTATAAATATATAGATATCATTGGGTGAGAACTTATAGCTTTAGGGAGTGAAACAAAATAAATATAATGGACTATGGGGATGGGAATGTTGTCATCATGTAGTCTATATTTATGTCACATACGGAGCTTGTTGAGAAATGGGAGTGTTTCAAGGTGATATATATCATACATGATTCCGAGGTGGTATCTATCATATATGAAATTAAAGTAGTTTCTAAATAGTTTTGTATATATTTCCTATGAATAACAACTTAGTAGGCCACTTCAAAATGGGTGGCTTTTTAATTATACAATTTTGTTGACACATTTTTCCATATTTCATGTGATTAGTCTAATTGTTTGCAATCTTATGACATTAGTCATTATATTTGCAGCCTTTTGTCCTTTTAACATGTGATGCCTTGTGGATTTGTTGTCTTCACCCCATTGGTCACTTTGGACTGCACATTACCATTATGCTTGTTCTTTGACTTACTATGGGTATGCTTGAAGGTTCGTGTAAGGATGGAATATTTGAGCCTAACTTAGGAGGAAGGGTATCACAAATATTGAAATGGAAACCATAACCTTGTTGTAGGTGAATAATTCCATATGTAAAGGCTCATTTCATGGCATGGATCCCACACATAGTCCATGATTTCTAAATGAAAAACACTATGGCTTCAAATTATCTATTTTGAGCTTGGACCATGTCTAAACATATTATAACCATCCTTAATGTACTAAACTCAAAATGTCTATCATATCTTGATCACATGACAATGATTCCCTTTACAGGACCTTTTGTGGTGTCTAAGGGATACAATAATGTCTCATGAGCCCCATAGACAAACATTACGGTATAATACCCTAGATGTTTTCATTGAACCACATAATGGGCACTAAGAACCATGTATAGTGTTCTAATTAACTTCAAAACTAGCACCATATGCCACTTCCAAGCAAAATATTCCCTATGGAGGGTCAATATGGTGGTTTGGGACCACGCACATGTAACATATCTCCATAGTAAAATGATACAATGTAAGGTCCTATATTTTTCATTATACCATGGAATGGCCCTCAAGTTCCATCCCTAATGTACCCCTCCTCAACTTGTTTACCATATCTCACATGTATGCAAGAGATTCCCTACACAGGCCCTATGTAATGATGTGGGTTACTATTCAAAGAACATGAGCACCACAGGAAAATGGTCTATCCCAAAAACATGAGTTTTTTTATCAAATGAAGGATTAGAGACCAAGAATAATCCATAATGTGACGAATCTCAAAATAGCCACCATATCACTATGACAGGAAAAAAGTGGACTAAGGCCTCATGCATGGCCTATGTAGAACCCAAAAGCCACTTGTTATAGACTAAAACTATGGATCTTCACCCTATAACATGAATTGGGTCATGAGAACCATCCTTGGTGTACTAAACCTTCAAATGTGATACCACATCTCAATCACATGCCAAAGGTTTCCTATGCGTGGGATATGTCACTACTACATTTCGATTCAAAATCCGACGGTTACTTCCGACGGCGCGTGGATTTTTTATTTTAAACCTACCAAAAATCACAAAGATATATTTTTTTTTGTAAATGTGGCCACACATGTCGGTTAAGCGACAAATATTGTCATAACCGTCGCTTAACCGACGGCGCATTGGTCAAAAAGGTCATTCAAAAAACCAAAGAAAAAAGCGAAAGTATTTTTTTTTGTAAATGTGGCCACACACGTCGGTTAAGCGGCGGATATTATCATAACCGTCGCTTAACCGACGGTGCGTTGGTCAAAAAGGTCATTCAAAAAACCAAAGGCGCGTGGGAACCATCCATTTTCTCACTGGCTTGACTTTGGTTTCTCAGAAGCAAGATTCGGAGAGAGTGGAGCAGAGTATTGTAATGAGACGCTGTGGTTGATGTATTGTAAGGACTTGAAGTGGAAGCTCACTAAAGAAAACATGTCGAAAGTTCTGGGCATTTTGAAGGTATGCTCAGCTTATAATTTTTCTTTCACATGTCCTTGCATCTGATCTAGATATGCCTCTGGTACTAATCCAAATAAAACATCGATCCTTAATTTTTTTCTCTCATCAGTAATACATAGTCGATTGGCATTGCTTTCGGCTTTCAGGCCGTTTTTCATTATTGTTTCTGGTGTTCCTCTTTCTTGTCTTACCGAGTTTTAATGCTTCATGGCTTGTTTTACTTTTCTGACAATTTACATTCTTTGGGAGACGTGGTAGGCACTCCCATTACATTCCCTATAATAACGAATCTGTTATTAATCGACTTAAACCTTCTAGCCGATAAAATTTACTCTCTCATAGTAACATATATTCGATTGTTATTCAGCTTTCAGTCTGTTTATCGAGTTTTTTTTCTAGTCTTCATCTTTCTTGTCTTTCTCGGCTTATAATGCTTCATGGTGCATCCGAAGGAATGCTTCCCCGCATTTCTAAATCACATTCCTAGTAAAACTATCGGCATAGGCTCCTTATCCAAGGGGATTTGAATCGGGCACATGCAGCACTAAACTAGTGAAATGCCCAACATCATTGACAACAATTGATTGCTAACCTTTTGGTCTACCAGTGGACATCAGTTTATAAATAATGTAAATTAAATTAATGTCTGCGTATTATAGGTCTCAAAACTTACCCATTTGTATGCTACTGCTGTTGCAACTTTACATCCACCTCATACAAAGATCTCAGAACTTACCCATTTGTATGCTACTGCTATTGTCACTTTACATCCACCTGATACATAGATCTGCAGTCAGAGTTTGTTCTAGAACTAGAACTAAAGCAGAAATACTGAAACACCAATCAAAGCTTCAGATCTGCATAAACAGCAGGACTGAATGGAAAAATCAGAAACTGCAAACACCACATATCAAGAGATGAGATTAGCTCTTCAATTATATGAAATCTGTCTGACTTATACTAGCACAGCATATGTAGCTGACAGCAAACAGAGATTTGGAACAAGAAGCTCTGTCTTCTCATTCACGCATAAAAAATACAATACTATCCTCAAGGGACTACAATAGCTTCTCATAAGCCTTAGGCACACCCTCTCACACACCACACACATGCCATCTCACGAGGCATAGCCACCCTCTCTCACTCTATACACATGCAAGAATTAAAAAAAAATAACTAGTGTGCTCGCTCTCACCTATTCAAACTTGATAAGAGGGAAGGGCGGTTACAAAACCAGTTGCTAATAATAACCTCAAAAATGGCACCCTACATCCCAAGAAATATCTCCTAGTGTAGCACCCTACTCATGCCTAGCATAGTTCTTAAACATTCATTCATGAAAGGAATCTGTCATAACTGTTTAAAAAGAATCTGCCACAACTATCATAGGTCTGTGAGGGAATATCTCCCATGTGGCACACCCATGCTGCAAGGAATCTTATCTAACACTCATGTGCCCTCCTTCACTAGTGCACCATTTTCCCAGGAGAGCAAATTGGGGCACCCAAAAACTAACAACTGCTAAGAGTAAAGTCTATGCTCCTGCATCATCCCCTGGAGAGAATGGATACACCTGACGGGCGGTGAAAAAGTGATACACCACTAATGATATTTAGTAACTTTGCAAATGAATTGCCGTATGAACACTTTATTCTTATCCATCACTCATGACTACTGGTTTGAAATTGATTTTGATTGTCTTGTGCAACCACTATATTTATTCAGATTTTATTTTTCTGTTATAATTAAATTTTGTAGTGGCAAAGAATTCGATTAATTTCTTGGTCCAGTGTTGAATAACTGTGATCAAGATTTAAAACACATGATTAAATACTTATAAAGTGCTCAGAAATAGCGAGCCAGATACTATGATCTCATTTTATGGAGCTTACAAGCTACAACTTAAACTAAAATGCCTGGCTGCTAGCAGCAAATATCATAACCATGGATTGCAGTCCCTGGGTTTTATGATAGTGCCTGGCAGGAAAACTTGCTGCACAGCAGAGGACCTAACTTCATAGCTGGTATACCTATCAGAGGGTTCTTGCACAAACTACACTAGCCAAAATAAGAGCATGAGCTCATGTGATTCCTTTATCTTTGCAGGTTTCAGCTGCCATAGTCTTTGATGCGGATATGTCATTCTGTCTAGAGTATTTGGAAGCAATGCCTTGGTCTGAGGAAGAAGAGGAAAAAGTCTCTTCTTTGTTGGCTCAGCTTCAAATGGATAGTATAGGAGCAGGCGAGGTATTGAAAAGGATTTCTACATAAGAGGCAAATGTGGGAGGATCTAAAGAGGTGCTTATTAAGCTATTGCAACTTGTGCTCAAAGGCACAGATGAGTTTCTTGTACACAGGTATTGAGATGTGCTTTGAGGCCTGCTCTAGTTTCCATGATTACAGAAGATTGTATCATTGCTCTGGCAGAAGGACTTAGCCCTATGTTGTTTAAGCATTTTCGGAAATCACTCTGGAGCCATGAGTGTTCTACACCATTATCCAGCTTGGACTTCAAATTTGATGCTGAATGGGAGACATTTTCTAGTCTGATAATGGGGTGGATAAGAAACATGAATTCTGCATATTTAAAACAAGAGGAGGTCAAGATAAATTCAGGCTGGGAGTTTTTGTTGTGCAGTAAAATGCACAAGAATTATTTGAAGGCTCCTTGCTTCAGTGGCCTTTCTCTTCCTCCTGCTCTTCAGCCATCCACACATTCCACTCAGACTCAACTAGTGGTATCAACTGCAGTTCCAACTGAAGATCCATCCTACCATAAACAAATTTTGTTGGAGATGCTAGACATCTTACATGCTATCTATGAAGACTACAAGCTAGATATTCTTCACAGCCAGTATGTGTTCTATCCTTGTACAAGATTGTGAATACTGTCTTGAATAGCTGTAAGGATATTGTCAAGTTGGAAAAGGATAGTTGCAAAAGAGGATTTTAGGGTGGAAAACATGGATTTTTAGGTGTGTTTCCTGGGGCTTCTATCTAAAATCTAGAAGGTTAAGGGTATTTTATCAGCCAGAGGTGTCTTAGTGATTATTTGAGCAGACATATATGCTTGATTGAAAAGAGATTTGTGAGTGTAAAAACATTATTGTGTCAAACGTAATAGGAAAAGCTAATTCTGTGAAATGATTCATTGATGATGATGATGTTGTTTACCATACCCCAAGACCAACATTGACCAAATTTTCTGTTGTAAGGGCATAGAAGGGGATTGACTATTTCAACAGAAATCCTTCTAAAGGGTACACTAGAATGGCCTTCCTCTATTAAAAATTAAAAGTTATGAATCAACTGAACATTCACAACTAAAAAATTGCAAAATAAATGAAATCTTATTTTCTAATTGCATACCATTCAGCACAGATCTTATGCACATGTATAACATCTGATGGCATTTCTTCTTTCTCTGTTACAGAGATTCCATTGCTATAATGAATCATCTGCCCTGCAGTCTGGAAGATGCATTGTTACTTAGCAGTTTGGAAAACCCCACAGTTTCAAATCTATCAGCACTGACAACAAAATGCAATATAGCATCACCTCTGAGTGCCTACAATAGCAGCGATTTCCATCTGTTAATTTCATTTTATGTAGTCATCTTTTAATTGGAAGTGCATGTGCAGAATGAACTATAAGCAGTAAAAGGAAATCTTTGCTTTCAAAAAGCTTGCGTTCATTTCTGCATTCAACCTATTATCATTAGGATTTCACCTTCTATTAGGCTTAACTTTGATAAAAGGGTTATGGACCATCTTGTACAAGCATCTTGTCTTTAAATTAGATAGAAGCCTCACAACTCCAGCTCTCTCCCAATTTTGGAAGAGGGGCACCTGGTCTCTGTGAATCTAGGTTGCTTTGGATATGCTTTTGTAGGAAACTGGTTTGGATTTTACCAGTTTTATTTTTTTCAATGATAATCCTTAAGTAGTACTAGTCACTGATTTTGCTTTGTATTGACTAAACATATGTTCTAAACTACCTTAGTTTTGATAGGTCATATGTGGAGCAGAAGCAGTGACTGCCATTTGAAACTATTATTTTGGCCCTGTACAACCTTTAGGTTAAGGGTAAAGTTATGGCTTTACAGAAGACATAAAAGTAGTTGTAGATTGAGAAGGCGGAAATTAACGGATGGCCAGTGACCACTGTAAACCAAAGGCAGTAAACATACTACCCTGAAAAGCAGCAAAAGGTAATGCATCAATAAGTTCCTTGAGTGTCTCCAACCTCATCTTCTAAAGTGCATCAAAGCTAAAAGGGATCAACTAATCTAGCACAAGACTCAGATAATTCTAGGCTATGGCGAAGATATCAAAATATAAATTTAAACCACCTACTGCTATGAATGATATACTTCTAGTTCAGTCTATGTATAGGTGTAGTTCAATTATATGTCTCACAAAATAGAGAGCATGACAGACATGTTTGCAGAAAGCAAAGAAAAATATTCCCTCTTGGATGACCAGATTCACAAAGCAGAAACTTTGGCTTCTCGGATGATGATGCAAGAAGGAATCCTAAAGGTTGGTCATTTTTTGGGATCCATATTGCCACATCCAATAAATTAATTTCACTCTCTCTATTGTTGTCTAGCATAAATTCCCCAAACAGCTTGAGTTTATCCTCATCGGATACCAGAGAGATACCTGAGTAGAGCGGCAGATCTAGCTTCAAAGCTTTAAGTCCTTTCTCCTTCAAAATTTGGGAAGATCCATACCAAATTGGTTTCCATTTTAGGTTCTACTCTTTAAATTGTTCTCTTTATGCTAATGTAGCCACAAACTGTATCCAAGTTGGAATTGATGATCAACTTGGTACTTGATATGACAATCATTGTACTTTTTTTCTGCAACCTCTGCTATGTCGGATGGACTTGCCGATGCACATCCTCAATATGTTCAATGAATCTTTCAGCCTACCATTGAGCTTCCTCTTCATGTCAGTTTCTCGACTGAGTGATCTATCTTGTCATATCACTTGAGCTTGACCCTAGTAAAACAAACGTGCTTCAAAAGGTGATGTACTTGTGGAGTCGTGGATTGCTCTATTATAGTTCTGCTGAATGTATGACAAATACTAGATTCATGTTTAAGTTCCCATGACTATACGTCCTTAGGAGCTACAAAACAAGTGTGTTCAACCATCTGTCTGTGGGTAAAGCGTGCGCTCTTCTATGCATGAGTGACCCATAATGCATATTGAAAATGACTTCGCATGTTGTTCTTGTCTAATATGGTAGATGTAGGTTGCTTGAAATATAGTTTGTAGTATGTTCCCTGTTATGGTGATCTTGCATGGTATCAATATGGCCATCTTGTGGATGTTTATCCACTGTAGTCTAAAACAAACACAGACATTTTGTTTTGAGGTGGTCAGTGAATCCCCTAGGAATTCCATTGAGATATACTCCCATGATATAGTCCATACTAGAGATGGCACGCAGAGTCATAGCTTTTGGTTTTATTTGTATAGATATGTTGGAAAATGAGCATCCCGTTACAAAATTTTATACATATTACCCCATTTTGAGTCTTAGGCCAATAGAAATATCTCTATAAATCAGACAATGCATGCAGCATTCCTCACTGAACAGTCACCAACCATTTCTTAGTGACGTGCTTCCATAATCAATTGTAATTGCCAGGATAAGGGTAAACATAATGTGTTGACAGGTTGAGCTTATACATATGCCACTTATCTGTAGATTTTATCAACCTTGACTACAACAACATGTTTATCTCAAAAAATGGGCCACTTGGCTTTGTGACCTCTTTTTGTATCAAATGACCAAGTTTGAATTGCTACAAATAGGTAACCCATTTAATGTGATAATTTTCCTGCAACTTTGACTGCATTTACAAGTACTATAATGGTTTGTGGTTGGTATGGACTAGAGTACCCTTACAAAGCAGATAAATATTGCTAGTGCTTCACAACATGCACAATTTCATATACCCCAGCATAGATTATCTATATGTCCCCAAGTAATGGAAACAAATGAGCTGAGAAACAGGAATTCCTAGAGTGTAGTAAGATCAAAAAGATTGGGTTATAAATTGGTGAAATGGGCCTTCACCTCTCATGAAATATGGTTTTGTTTTGCTTTTAAGTTTTTCATGGTTTATAAATGTACATTTAGAATTTAATAAGGTCATCTAATGTGAGAAAACCCTTCCTTTTTAGGTGTTCTAATTTTTGGCTAAAACATTTAAAGAAAAGGTGAAACTCCCAGAAACCACTAACAATGCCTTGACAATCTTTGAGAATGGCAAGAAACTGCTAATGCATTTTTGGCCTTCTGAAAATTCCCTGGAAACAATTGTCGACATCTAGAGGCACTTTTGAAGCCAGAAACACTAACCAAAAATGGTTTTTCAGATTCACTATCGGGTAGATATCTACTCCTGCTTCTCAGATTATTCCTATGTGGAATGCTATCATTTTACCTCATTGTACTAGCAATGTCCCCATGCCATAACCTAACACATCTATCTCCACTTCAAATGGTAACTAGAGATCTGACAATGCCAACATTGATGCATTGTAAATCCTCCTCTTCAATTCATCAAAATAA